>JAJDFG010001292.1:10000-39977 GCA_021039105.1 Scomber colias
AAGAGGATGGAATTTAGGAGAGAATGAAGGGAGGAAGGAAAGAAAGGAAGAAAGAAAGGAGTAAGGAGGGAGGAATGAAGGAATGTAGGAAGGAAGGAAAGAAAGGAGTAAGGAGGGAGAGAGGAAGCAAGCAAGCAAGGATGGATGGGTGGAAGGAGGAGGGAGCAAAGAAAGAGGGGAGGAGGGGAAGAAGGAAGGAAAAATTAAAGAAAGAGGAAAGAAGGAAGAACGAACAGTCAAAAGAGACGGGGTCAATTTGACCCGGGAGGACGACAGGAGGGCTAAAAGATTGAAAATAAGGATAGTGTGTGTGTGTGTGTGTGTGTGTGTGTGTGTGCTCTGTGTGTTTCCTCTAAGCTTAACCTGCAACCAGCTGACCTTTAACCCCACCCACACAGGCGGTGCCACAGGAAACACAGTTTGATCAGGAGGAGAATATTATTTGAACAGGGAACAGACTTTGACTCAAGCAGTTTAAGAAATCATATTTTCTTAATGTTCTCCAATATGTTCTAAAATGTGAATGTTATTATACTTCTCAGTAAACAGGAAATGGCTAGGAAGGGTATTTCCTGTTTGCCTGGATTTTAACCTCCAGCAGCAAGCAGCTAGGAAGTGTTGGGAAGTTCAGTTTTCTGTCAACACTGATGGCAGAAGCGTTATAATAATAATAATAATGATAATAATAATAATAATAATAATAATAATGAATAAATAGAAATATTACATGGGAGGAAGCTTAGATCAAATCACCAACCAAACAATGTGCTGAGAATATTTTACCAACACAAGTTATTAAACATTATTAAGTATGTCAGCAGAGGTGAGTAACACTCAGAGCTTGGGTTTGTTTAAGCTTCCTGTCGTCCTCTCGGGTCAAATTGACCCCGTCTGTTTTGAATGTTCTCTCCTCCCTTCCTTCCTCCCTTCCTTCCTTCCTTCTTTCCTTCCTTCCTCCCTTCCTTCTTCCTTCCTTCCTTCCTCCCTACCTCCCTCCTTTCCTTCCTTCCTCTCTCCATCCTTCCTTCCTCCCTACCTCCCTCCTTCCTTCCATCCTTCCTTCCTCCCCCCCTCCTTTCCTTCCTTCTTCCTCCCTTCCTTCTTCCTCCCTTCCATCCTCCCTACCTCCCTCCTTTCCTTCCTTCCATCCATCCTTCCTTCCTCCCCCCCTCCTTTCCTTCCTTCTTCCTCCCTTCCTTCTTTCTTCCTTCCTTCCTCCATACCTCCTTCCTTTCCTTCCTTCCTCTCTCCATCCTTCCTTCCTCCCTACCTCCCTCCTTTCCTTCCTCCCTCCTTTCCTTCCTTCCTTCCAGCCTTCCTTAAATCCTTCCTTCCTTCCTTCCTTCCTCCTTTCCCTCCTTCCTCCCTCCCTCCTTTCCTCCCTTTCTCCCTTCCTTCCCTGACTTGAGGACAACAGGAGGGTTAATATTTATTTATCAGACCACTCTTAAAGAATAAAGTCACATCTTTCTTGCACAGATACAATTTTAGGATTTGAACCATGCAGCACCAACGCAGCCAATACATAATGTGAAAGACTTTAAAATAGGTTGAGATTGAGTCTGTTGCTGAAGCCTGTTGGTGCGGACAGTCAGGAGATAAAAGAAAGCATTCTCATTAAGATTAGTTTAAACATGACAGGAAATGATAAAACCCTGTGAATCATGTTTGTGGTCAGAGTTGTGGCTCACCATAAATAAAAGTTGATGATTGATGTGATGTGACTCTACTCTATTAGCACCTGTCAGCCAGTCCTCACAGTCGGTCAATACGAGCTCCTTTTTGGTTGTTCAGGCTAAAAGAAAAGAAAAAGTAGTTATAGCTCAGCGTGTGAGTGAACAATGGAAAGTGTGTTTGTGGTGCGATACGTACAGTCGTGTTTCACATCACAGCAGGAGGAAACTGTATGTGGGTTAGCTGTGTGAGCTGTGTGAAGCTTTTCATGTATGGCATAGTAAAGGGTTGATGGGTTGAGTGTTGTACTTTTGTGTGTGTGTGTGTGTGTGTGATGCATGGTGGGTTGCCAGCAGAGCTTTGGGCCAGCTTGTGTAGTGAATGTGGAATATGTGTGTGTGTGTGTGTGTGTGTTGTGTGTGTGTTGAAGATTGATCTCCAACTCTCTGCGAGCTGTTGGGACTCTAAGCTCTCTTCTCTCTCTCTCTCTCTCTCTCTCTCTCTCTCTCTCTCTCTCTCTCTTACTGACTTTCATTATAAATTAGGCCACAGCTCACAGTATGTGGCATGTTTGTGTGTGTGTGTGTGTAGTGTTGTGTGATGATGTGGCAAAGAAAACAGGTGATGCAAGTGTGTTTATGCATTTAGTCATATGGTGTGTGTGTGTGTGTGTGTGTGTGTGTGTGTGTGTGTGTGTGTGTGTGTGTGTGTGTATGTGTGTGTGTGTATGTTGGCTTGTTTCTGTGCTGACTTTGTACAAGGGAAAAATATGTCATTAAACACTATGTATCTGTACAGTTTGACAAGCGTGTGTGTGTGTGTGTGTGTGTGTGTGTGTGTGTGTGTGTGTGTGTGTGTGTTGATGAATAGTGTTTAGTCTCAATGGAGAGAAAAAATGGTGGAACGAAGGACGTGACTAGAAGCTACAGCTGAATACAAATCATCAGCTTCACTTTTTCACCATTTCCTTGAACTTTCATCAACAGCAGCTCACAGCATCTCATCTCATTTTGGCATTTTCCATTTTCCTCCAAATCCAATGATACTTAAGCGATGTTGCATTTACAAAAATTAAAGGTTTGGCCAACTAAAACATTATGTTGGAAGGAGATGTGCTGCTCACCTTTTTCTCTTCCTAACAGACAGAGACACATTTTCTTTTAACATGTATCTTATAATTTACTTTCTGCAGCAGTGACACTTTCCTGTACCTTTGCGTCTGAGAGAGGACCTTCCTTATTAGCATGACTCCAAGAGGCTAATCAGGGAATGGTAGTAGTGTGTGTGTGTGTGTGTGTGTGTGTGTGTGTGTGTGTGTGTGTGTGTGTGTGTGTGTGTGTGTGTGTGTGTGGGAACATCTGACTGAATCTTGGTGGCAAATTGTGCTCTTGCTCTGCCTTTTCTTTATTTAAAAGCAATACTATATGTGCAGTAGCATGCATGAAAGAGCTGAAATGTTCTAATAAAATCTATTTATATTATAATATTTATATTTCTAATGACACACACAGCTAAATAGGAGTGTGAAGCCTTATATTACTGGTCTTTATCAATATCCAATGTGTTGCAAAGTCAATGTGTTATCAGTGAAAGGAATTAAAAATATATTGGTATTCATAACTAGTAGTAGTGAGTGGAAAACATTATATTTTTATGGCTTTTTTTGTTATATCATTTTACATTCAGGAGATAATAGAAGTATGGAGGTGCTGCTTTCTTGCTACCTTGCTGCCTGCACTCATATTCATTTACTACTGGAAACTGAATGAAAAAAAAACACATCCTTGTATTTCCTGTTAGCTCAAGCACATCTGGTATTTGTATCATTATTACACTGTTAAAAATCTTCTTTTTTTGTTTGCAATTTTATGTGCATTTGTATTTAAAATACACGAAAGAGTGAGATGAGTGATGCAACACATTTAGCATTCACGTCCCTTATTAACCTGGGCTGCAGTGTAGCTGGTGCACTTAAAAATTTGCTCTTGCTCTCTGCTCTCCTTACACAGGAGAGAGAGAGAGAGAGAGAGAGAGAGAGAGAGAGAGAGGTGTTCTAATCTGACCTTTCCGAGTTGAAATATATATTAAAAAAAGAAATGAGGATGAGGATGAGGCAGCTTGTTTGATGAAGACTCACGTGTGCAGGATTCCTCACTTAGTCGTAGGTGTAGGAATCAATAGAGCAGAGGTGTGGTTAGATAAGAGCGTTACACGGTTCACAGAGCTAAACGACTGAGGCGTGCCACTATAAAGTCTCTGCAATGTATCTCAATGAGTGTCATACTGATGCTGCTCACTTCTCTGTCATGTATGATCACTCCACAGTAACACGACTGTTTGATTGCACATGATTTATATATAATTGGTGGCGTGTAATGATACTGATGTGCGAGTTGTTACAATTCCTGTACTTGTGTTCATGTATTCTGAGAGTACTAATTAGCACCCTGTGATAGACTAATTGTTAAGATGTCTTTTAAACCTTTAACCCTCCTGTTGTTCTTGAGTCAAGGGAAGGAAAGGAGGAAAGAAGGAAGGATGGAAGGGAATAAGCAAGAAGGAAGGAAATGAGGGAGGAAGGATGGAAGGATGGGAAGGAGGGAAGGAAGGAAGGATGGAAGGGAGAAAGAAAGAAGGAAGGAAATGAGGGAGGAAGGAAGGAAAGGAGGAAGGGAGAAAGGAAGAAGGAAGGAAATGAGGGAGGGAGGAAGGATGGAAGTGAGGAAGGAAGGATGGAAGGATGGAAGGGAGAAAGGAATAAGGAAGGAAATGAGGGAGGAAGGAAGGATGGAAGTGAGGAAGGGAGGGAAGGATGGAAGGGAGAAAGGAAGAAGGAAAGGAGAGAGGAAGGAAGGAAAGGAAGGAAGGAAGGAAAGAAAAAGAGAAGGAAGGAAGGAAGGAAAGAAGGAACAGTTAAAACAGACGGGGTCAATCTGACCCGGGAGGACGACACAAAGGTTAAAGTAAAAAAACAAACCCATCATTAACACCCAGAAGCTCAGTATAAAGTAGTATAGTAGGAAATATTCTTCTACCTTCAGTTATCACTTTGAGGACAGCAGCAGAGTACAGTCGGTGTCATTTCCTCAGACATTTGCAGTGATCAGGTTGTATTAAATAATTTAGTGATTCCTCACTTTCTGTTGGGTGCAGACCTCCCACTAGTAATTACATTAGACATCACTTCATTTGTTTAAATCTTCTCTTCTGCTGTGGGGCTGCAGTCTGATCCCACATAAAATCCTTTCAGCATGCAGCTTTACCTCATAACCCTCCTGGCTAACATCATCCCTCCCTTCAGGGATCAGGAGATGTGTCTGTGTGTGTGTGTGTGTGTGTGTGTGTGTGTGTGTGTGTGTGTGTGTGTGTGTGTGTGTCTGTGTGTGTGTGTGTGTGTCTTTTCCTTTGAACACAAGGTGGGATATAGAAACAATAACGGTAGAGACCTGTGAGGAAAGCTCTTTTTATTTGACACATCTGTCTTTACATCCTGCTGCGTTACTCTGTCGACTTCAGTGGAAGCAGATGAATTGTTTTTTTTTTTTGAACCGCCGGGCTCATTGTGTTTTTCCTCCTGCACCCGATATTGATCCCAGAGGTCGTCGACTGCAGTGTAGTAGTCAGGAGTCTGCAGCGGTGAGCAGGACCACGGATTTGTAAAAGTGACATCATCACAGTTTGCAGCACTAACCACTGTGAGTCAGCTTTGTAGACTATTTTTAGCTGCTGAAGAAAAGGTTCAAAAACTTAACACAGGTTTTGAAAAGACCAACCTCAGAGTGGACTATCACGGCAACGACAGATATAATAGAGTTCAATAGAGAGTGCACATCATCATCATCATCATCAGAGACCCCTCCCACCCCACCCAATCCCACCATGGTCGGTCTGTTCTCCCTAAACGTTCTGCAGCATTCGAAGCAGAACAGCCAAATTCTGCAACAGCTTCTTCCGCCTATAGCCATCAAATTGTGAAACTCCTAGTAATCCCCCCACCTACGCACACACACACACACACACACACACACACACACACACACACACACTCACACACTCACAATGGACAGCTCCATGGAGTATACATAAGTTTACAGACTACTGCTTAATTATACTTGTGCAAATGTTATTTCCCCTGTTTTATTATTTTTGATATCAGCACTTTTTTTTTTGAGCCATTGCCATGTGCACTGTATAGTGTGTATGATCTCAATGACAAATTATAATCTTATCTTATCTTATCTCATATAATAGAGAATACATAGAGAGTCTTTTACTAATCCATCCCACTCAAGGAAATAAAATAACCATGAAATCCAATAGAAAGCAGCATCATTTCACAATCAGCTATTAAATAACTTCAATTTGAGAACATGAAAACTCAGGGAGGTATCATTCATAAAAGTCTTCAGATATGTGGGGTCTGTCAGCAGGTGAGGGTCTCAAGATATCTGATTGTGCTTCTATCCTTCAGGGGGAGAATGGTAAAGCTCAAAGCCTTACCTGTTTTATTGGGTCGGTTACACTTCTTTAGCTCCTCTGTGGAAACTATCTGGTGTTTGACTGTATTTCTTCCTCTCAGCAGAGGCTTCCCGCATAAGCGTGACCGGATCAAAAGGCTCTGCTGCTTGATTGCTGAGCGGTCGGCAGTGTCTCCAGGTCCATGATCCAATAGGCTGGAGCACCTGGACTGGAAAATAGATTCTCTGCCACACTTGACTTAGTTTTCCCCCTGTGGCGAAAGTCCCTGTGCTGATGTCTGGCATTCATAGTGCTGAGCTTGTTATGCAGTATATATGAGAGTATGAAACCTTAAACTTACTGTTTTAATCTCATGTGTTAGACTATATAACATTACAACACAATACTGCATTACACAATTCATTTTTTATTTTTTATTTTCTGGTGAAATTTGGACTATTTTTGATCAAGTTATGTATGTTTTTTAGTGGTCTGCATAAAGTTTCTGCCATGTGTGGATTGTTCAAAGCTCTACATGCACAAAAGATCACACTGTATAAAATCCATGACAGTGTTTCAGCAATTGCATTTAAGTAGGAAGGATGAGAGAGACAGTCGATAAATAGCTGGGTGGTCTAAACAGTCATTTT
Organism: Scomber colias; assembly: GCA_021039105.1. NCBI lineage: Eukaryota > Metazoa > Chordata > Actinopteri > Scombriformes > Scombridae > Scomber > Scomber colias. The sequence goes on from JAJDFG010001292.1 coordinate 16,783, forward strand.
GATCCTCATAAAATGAAAAGGTCACAGATTAGATTGCTTTAAATGTCTTGTGTCTACCCACCATCAACTCCCACTTGCTCTCTGGTAAATCAGGGATCAGCAATCATCACTGCTCCACAGCGCTGGTTGCTAGGTAACTTGTAAATTTCACTACAACTTTTTTTTTCTATGACTAAGTTCATAAGAGGCAGCAACATAACAAATAACACAAAAAAACAAGCTGCTAGGATTTTCTTTTAGGAAGCCTGGCTTTAGGCGTGTTTGTATCTAACTGCAGTAATAATGTGACACTCCATTGATCCCTGTAGTTTAGAGCTCTTTTTATTTGTCCACCTCAAGGGAAGTTAGAGGATCTAATAGAGTACACAGTAGCAACCATGGCATTGAAGATGCTTGTTCGGATGTCTTTTATTGAAGCTTTAACATATTTAACTGACACAATCATTGATGTTTTTCCCCCAATACTGAAAGATGAATAAATCAAGATTAAGGATTTCTTTATGATAGGACTTGGGAATAATATGATGATATTTAAAAGAGATAATGTTAGATTTTGAATATTGTAATATGGTGATATAGAATAAGTGTCTTTACTGCTTTTTAAAGGCTGCATTACAGTAAAGTTAACAGACTGTTCCAGACCTTTATCTACTTAGTCATTATATCCACATTACTGATGATTATTTATCAAAAAGAACCAATAGTCATTAGAAAAAAATCCATACAGCATAGTATTGTGATATTTTGCGTGGCAATATTGTATTGATACACGGACTCCAAGTGTCGATCTTTTATTATATGAACTGAAAATGAAAATGTAAGTTTTTGGCTTTGCTTTTTCAGTCCACTAGAGGACTCTAGTTTGTTTTTTGGTGAGGTCAGCAGAGGTTACGGTCAGCATGCAGGAGGAGGTTTTCCTTTAGGGTATTAATTTGCAGTTGAATAAAGGTAATGAATTACAATATATCGCAGTATATTGCAATATATTTAAAATCGCAGTAATATCGTATTGTGATAATATCGTATAGTGGAGCCTCTGGTGATTCCCAACCCTAATAGTCATCCCTATATATCGCCGAGCCCTACTTCATGAACAAATAACTAGATAGAAATTTCATTTTCCACAGGGTTTACGAACTCTGAGGCTTCTGGGTTTTGACGTTCTGCTATTGAGGTCTATAAGGATGCAGGATTTCATACCACCAACACTTTTGGGGCTTTTCCACTATACAGTTCCAGCACTTCTTGGTTCGACTCAGCTCGACTCGGTTCCAGGAACGACCTTTTCCATTACAAAAAAGTACCTACTCAATGTGGGCGGGGTCGTCATAGCAGCACTCAGCGAAACTGCCGTGACTTCATTTTATATGCGACACAAACACATAAACAATGGAGGACATGGAGGCGATGGTGTACTTGCTGCTGTATGTGGCTTTCTGTCACACACAAAGCAAGAACATTGAGCCGTATGGCTGAGAGGCAGAGAGAGGGGCAATGACACGCAGGATAGGGCCACTCAGCACAGGATTCGAACCGGGGTCGCCTGCAGTGAGGACTGTAGCCTCAACACATGAGGCAGGTGCTCTACCAACTGAGCTAAACACCGCCAACGTCACATTTAGTATCGGCTTGGCTTGCTTGGAACCTCGGCAGAGCAGGTACTAAAAAAGTAGCAGGTACCAGGTACTATCCCTAGTGGAAACACACAAAAAACAAACAGTCGAGCCGAGTGGAGTAGTGCTGGAACTGTGTAGTGGATAAAGCCATTTGACTGTCACTTTTTCAGACCCTCTGCTCACAAGTAGTAGGAGTGGAAACCAATCTGTGAAAAGCAACTTCTGTAGTTGGAATAAAAATGTTGCATACTCTTGGGTGCCACTTCATAACATAATATGCTGTTATGTAACACCATTTATGTCTCTGTATAAACAGAGGTGGCAACAGATTGGCCTCACAGTTAAACTGACCCAAACAACAGCTGACAATAATGTCCTCGGGCTCGACATTGAAGCGTCTGCCAGCTCGCTCATCAGAGGGTCCGTCTGTATGAGAACATTAGAAACTTCAGCAGAGGGGAGCATCAAGAGTTTCAGATGATTTTTTCTTTTGAAGATCCGGTCACAATCTCTGTACGTGTATCCCCGGCTGTATCACAGGGTTTAGCAGTAGGTACAAGAGGAGACAGCAGGAGGAGAATCAAAGCCCAGAGAACCTGATAAAGCACCAAACGGGACGTCTCGTTCCCTCAAGGGGGCTTCACAGATGTCTCTCTCCGTCTCTTGCCCCCCCCCCCCCCCTCTTAAAGACACACACATATGCACACACTTCCATTATAAAGTACGTGAAAAGAAATAGAAATACAAAAGTTGCCGCATCATCATGTATTAACACAAACTGCACCAACAGTGTCAAGCGTCCAAAATAGATTACTTATGTTTCTCGCTAATTGAAGAGAAATAGCACTAAAATCCAACTAGCCAGTCTTTTAAGATGCAATTTAACTGAGTTTAAAGCCACTCTCATTAGGAGTAACACTTCCTTTTGTTCCCAGAAATGAGGGGGATGATTACCGGCTAAATGCTGCCAAGTCTCTGAGGGATATTTTGGCAGATAACCAACAATCGCTGCAAGTCTTACTCTGTCATTGTAGTTGGTCAGAAAGCCCAAGTGTAATACTGTATGTACTGTACTGTACTGTAGCTTTAAATGTTGGACTGTGAGGGCTGTGATTGTTGTTGTGTGTGATTGACTGTGCTTTGTTGTGCGTTCTTATTTCCTCTGCTGTACTCATGTCTCACTTCATCTCAGTAACATTACCTGGTAAATTAAAGCCAGTCCTAATGATGATGATAATAATAACACGTTTGTTAGCTGTGTTAAAAGTCCCACAAGCTGATCTTACACACCAAGAAAGGGCTATTTGAGGCCATGACAACATAAAACATGGATTTTTTTCTCATTTAGCCTGCATTATATGTGTTACAGACCTCAGTCTGACCTTATTTGTTCAAAACTTTTCTAAAAACATGTTAGAGACTCATTCTGTTTGTGTACAAGATGAAAAAACAAAACTCAACTTCAAAAAATGTCTCCAGCAGGAATCTCTTATGTCAGCAGTTATTCTTTGTTTATATACTAGCACAGCCTGTATCTATAGCAACCATAGAACAACCTGTATCTATAGCAACCATAGAACAACCTGTACCTATAGCAACCATAGAACAACCTGTATCTATAGAAACCATAACACAACCTGTATCTATAGAAAACATAGAACTCCCTGTATCTATAGCAACCATAGAACACCCTGTATCTATAGAAACCATAACACAACCTGTATCTATAGAAACCATAGAACACCCTGTATCTATAGAAACCATAACACAACCTGTATCTATAGCAACCATAGAACACCCTGTATCTATAGCAACCATAGAACACCCTGTATCTATAGCAACCATAGAACACCCTGTATCTATAGCAATCATAAAAAATGTCTCCAGCAGGATCTCTTATGTCACGCAGTTATTCTTCGTTTATACACTAGCACAACCTGTATCTATAGCAACCATAACACAATCTGATTGTCTTTTTGTGCATTACATACCTCATACAAGTGCTAAAGATTGCCCAACAAGTTTGGCTTAAATAAATTTAGTTTTTGACCAGATATCATGATACAAAGTGACCTCTACCAAACGGTTGAGCAGACCTACAAAGGGTTAAATGTCTTATGTCCTCTTCTAAGATTGTTCTTCGGGTCACTTTACAGTGCATCAGCCCATGTCACACATTTGAGGGGTTCACGGTCGTTTCAGATAACTCCTAATCTGAATTATTTAAACATTAATTAATTATTCAAACTCTTAATATAAATGTTAGTTAAAAGTTGGACTGCATTATTTAACTATTATTCAGCCTAATTAGTCTTTAAGAGCATCTCCTCTATTTTGACTGATGTACACCTGCTGATGAACCTTTTTCCGGTCCAAATGCTCAAACTGGCCTAATTGGACGGACTTCAGTCATTTTTTTTTTTTTTTGGTGATTAGTCAACAGCAGTAAACAGCTGTGCTGGAATCAGACCAGCTGGAGTTACTCTCAAAGTGTTGGATAAAAGAAGTTGAGTTCTCATTACTGCTGAAACTTTAACCACTCGACCTAACTTCCATGATTACATTTTTCATTTATGGCTATAAGATGATGATGAAGAGGATTTTTAGTTTTAAGTGTCAGCACTACTTTATTGTACTGTGTGTCTCTATTGGAGTCTATTGGAGCTTTAGGGCTTGTAAATAGATGATATACTGTAAGTGAACGTGTAAACAGCAGACAGGACATCCAGTATAATAACACTCATTATTTCTCACCTTTGCACTTAAGACAGGACTCACAGTGTGATAAATCTATATTGAGTTTGTTCGCCAGCTGGAGTAACACTCACACAAATAAAGAGTCATATACTGCAGAGTTTCAGCGAGTATAAAATGTCTTGAGAATATATTGATGTAGTGAAGGCAAGAGTACTCCAAACTTTAATGTTATACCCTCTTGTTCTGGGAATTGCTGATGACCTGTGAACCTATTTTTTTCAGTGGTACACTAGTAGAGGCATAACAAATAATAAACTGTAACTTCACCATCCTACACATTCACTGAGGGGTTTTGCTGCCTTCAGTCTACAGTAACTCTAAGAGAAACTGACTGGGCACATTGGGTTTTTATGTACAGTAAGTAAAGCTTATTTATGTAGCACCCTTCAGACAACACTCATAAAGTGCTTCACATCCAAAATAAATAAAACTGAGATAAATAGACATAAAGACACCTGATGAAATATACACAGGGAACAGACATAGGTATCAATGCCACACTATCCAAGTACCTCAAGCTATTGGGAGACTTTCCCAAAGCTTTGGGTCTGCCATAGTCTCCCCAGGTCTTAAAATGTGTTCATGTAAGGCTGGGTAATAAATCGATACTTTATCCTCCCGAGACTAAAGCTTTTGTAACGTCTTTAAAAACAATGTCCTCACAATTAATTCACCAGTGTATAAAACCATGCTTCCTTACATTTACATCTTTCCTTTGCATGAAGGATGATAAAGTCCCAACGTCCTCAAACGAGTATCAAACTACAAACGTCCACTTTTGTCTGGGGGATCGGTTGTTTTTTACATATTTTTACACTGTAATGGGCTTTTTTTACCACTAGGTGGCACAAAAAATTGCATATGAACGAGGTCAACAGGTCAAAGTTAAGCAGAATGAAGTATAAGGTCCAGCAAAACTCAAAATGTAATGTCCCCATATATTTAGAGTATCGTAATATCATGATATGGAATAAGTGTTGTCTATTCCTGCTATTAAAGGCTGCACTACAGTAAACATTTAGTCATTATTTCTACATTACTGATAATTATTAATCAAAAATCTCAATGTTCAACTATTTTATGAAAGCTCCAGTAGTCATCCCTACAATTTTGTCAATATCGGTATTGAGGTATTTGGTCCTAGTTGGAGGTACACTTAGAAAACCCAGAGTAGAGGACCTACTGTAAGGGCTCGGCTTGTAAAAGCTCTGTGATGTACTGCAGAGCCTGGCCATGAAATGCTCTATATGTGAGTGCAAAAGTTTTGAAATGAACTCTAAAATTGACTTGTATTTACCTTCTGGACTTAAAAGAGGACTGATTCATGATAACCCCCCCACCCCCCCCCCCACACACACACACACACATACACATACTGTATATATATTTCAATGATTTGAGCTGAAATACAGAGGAAATAGACAGGAATGATCTTTTTACTCGGCTGTGCCCTCAACTACAGAACTCTGCAGATCTTACGTGACTTACATGCCAATGAACTCTGCTTCTGAATAATACTTGAGAGACTTTTTATGCTATTTTTGAGTTATCTGAAAAACTCCTTTTCTTAACTTAAATAAAATCCCAAGGAGACAGAGACGGTGAGACAGATGAAGTATCTAGGACAGAAACTCTGAAACCTGAGACGCCTGGTGGAACACAATGTTTGAGTTTCTGTTGTGGCATCCTTCGTCACTTACTTTGTGTCTAGAGAGCATGAAAGAGGGTGGGTGTGGGGGGGGGGGGGGGGGTGCTTTTCTTTTCGTGTCTAATATAACGCCTCACTTCCACTTGAAGTGTTTCAACGTGCAATGTTCGTTGGTTTAGTAGTAGAACAAGAGCTGCTCTGACCAGTGTGACTCTGATCATCTTACGGCTTAATTGACAGACACTGTTGGTTATAAATGACTTTAACCCTTAAACAGACAACGTGCACCAGGAGATACAGACTCTTTAACCTTCTTGTTGTCCTCCCGGGTCCTTCCTCTGTCCTTCCTTCCTTCCATCCTTCCTTCATCTGTCCTTCCTTCCTTCCTTCCTTCCTCAGATCTAAGTTCAGCTGTTAGGGTAAATGTTCCCTCCTTCTGTCCTTTCTTCCTTCCTTCATCTGTCCTTCCTTTCTTCCTTCCTTCATCTGTCCTTCCTTTCTTTCTTCCTCCCTTCCTTCCTTCCTTCCTTCCTCCCTCCCTCCCTCCCTCCCTCCTTTCCTTCCTTCTTCCTCCCTCCTTCCTTTCCTTCCTACTTCCTCCCTTCCTTCCCTTCCTCCATCCTTTCCTTCCTTCTTCCCTCTTTTCCTTCCTACCTTCCTTGCTTCCTCCCTCCTTCCTTTCCTTCCTTCTTCCTCCCTTGCTTCCCTTCCTTCCTCCTTTCCTTCCTTCTTCCCTCCTTTCCTTCCTTCCTTCCTTCTTTCCTTCCTTCCTTCCTTCCTTACTTGAGGTGCAAATGACATAACTAGTAAGGCCTGTTTAAGGGTTAAAAAGCAACAAAACCAGACATTTCAAGCAAGTTCACTTCCTGGTATTTTTACTATTCCTTCACAACTGTGCTCAAAGCAAATTCATATCCAAGGTGCACATAATGCACATCTCAAATTCTGCCGTTCATTAGCTAAACCCTCTCATCCCTCTGCAAACCCCGGAGGCCCCAGAACAAGCTACTTAATGGAGAGGAGGCATTAGACTCTTGACAAACCCCCGAGTCTCTCACTCGAACAGACTGTACAAGTGACGTCCCGATGCACCGCCACCGTCTGCTCCCGCTGGAACGCATTAACACGGAGGTTAAATGAGGGAAGAGTGAAGAAGTTGCCAGGGTGTGATGCTTTGGAAATGTGGTGGTAATCTGACTGGGGGCGCCTGTACTCGCTCCAATGTCTCCAACCTTGCCTTCTCAGCTAATTAAATAAATATAATTCCACAGAGAGGTTATGTGGGGGTAAAAAAAAAACTGCTTTATTGCCATGTAGATCTTTTTTTGGATCACATTTTCCTGCTTTCACCTGCAACGGAAAATCAGTTGTATGGAAAGCATCCTCAATCTTTAATGAGTTCATGGTTCTTTAAAGCTGCGGGCCTCCAGGGTGTAAAACACTTTTTCTTCTTTTCAGTTCGTCAATGTCTTGCCTCAACAGATGTCACTCATTTTAATGAACTGTCATCTAACCTGAGGATCACGTAATGAATGTATAATTTAACATTGTAGATACTTTTTTTTTTTTAAAGCATCCTATTTTCACCTGCAAACCAAGAAGCTAGTTGGTTGATGAAGTGTTTCGTTAACTGGATTGATGGAGGTGATCGCTGATTTGTGATTGATGGCTAAGATGTAGGTAAGAGAGAGAGAGAAGAAGCAGTTTAAAGGCTGGGTCTGTTCTAAACCTCATCCTTTCCTACTACTCGTACTAACTCTGACGTCATTTGAAGTATGTAGTGTGTTTCAACTGCGTAGTATGTGATTTAGAGTATGTGAGAAGTTCCTGGATGGTTTACTAGATTCTCCAGAAATGCAGAGTATGCATCAAGAGCTGACTACTCACACTCACATTACCCAAGATGCAACGCTACTACTCACACTCACATTACCCAAGATGCAACACAACTTCTGAAAAAAAAACCCAAAATACAAATGTCACAGATCACCACCTCAGTGGTTTCAAGGTAGCTACAGGGGAGGGTATGTTTGCTTCCTGTTTTCAAAATAAAAGCACCAATTCTATTGTTATGGTTTTATTTTGTGAAAATGACAGGAAGTGCGTTACTCGCTACGGCTAACTCCGAATTCTCAGGAACAAAACTTTAAACAGGTGTTATTTGGACAAATTAGCGTCACATTGTGGATCTAAAGGGCTACTTTACTTTCTTCCTAAAAAGGTTAGAAATGTGGATAAAGTGGTTTATTTACAGAGTTAGAGCTAAAATGAAATCAGCTTCAGCCTGATGATTTCAGCTCGGGTAGGAACCAAATGCATTGTGGGTTATCATGTAGTTTACTACAGTGTAAACGGTCTGCTTACTATCTGGTCCTTTAGTGTGTAGTATAGAAGTATGTAGTATAGAAGTATGTAGTATGTAGTATAGAAGTATGTAGTATGTAGTATAGAAGTATGTAGTATGTAGTATGCGGTTTCGAACACAGCTGTTGTTTCTGAAAGCTCAGTTAGACAATCAGTCAAACATTATTGCTCTACATTGGAAAGGAATGTGACATGATAGGTCCGACGCTCTGTAGGTAACACAAGAAATACTGATCCAACATATTTCAAGTTGGATATTGTAGTATTTTGATGGCTTGAATCAGTCAGAGAACATTTTTATATTCACCTCTCACTCCATATTTTGGCTTGGATTTCAAAATCGGATGCCAGAGCTATAAACACAAATGTTTGTCCCTGACTGACTGAGTGATAAAGTTACACCACTGATTGGCCTAAGGTGTCCAAAACAACTGGCAGCAATGGTGGAGAGATTCATCTGCTGTAATTTTAGCTGTTTGACTGTTAATTAAAATGTCACTTTATTTACTTTTAATATATTTTCAGATGAGAAAAAAAAACATTTAGGTTCCCGATATGTGGTCAGTTTATCCTAATAATGCCTCTTTTGGAAATTTGCTCCGACATTGTCAGAGATGTGTGTAGCCGCTGACCCGTTGAGACCAGCTGGTCATTTCAGCTGCTAGCAGCCCGACTCCCCAAGGTGATCAGCCGGTCAACATCTGTCGTCATCTCAGGGAGAAAATGATCCGATGAACTGATCTGGAGCTCTTTGGTGATTTATCTCTGGCTCTAATGTCTCTGTAGCATTTTGATATATGATATAACTCCTTTTGGGAGATAAATGTTGGTCCCACATATGAAATCTAACAATTGTTTTTGCCACATTAATTAGTTTGAATGCAGAGTTAAGTTTAATGCCTCTGGGGCTCAGTATATACAGACATCACATTTCAATAGATATAAATGTATTAATATCAACACACTAGTCTATATTAAAAAATCTGATTATATTCTATTATTCTATTCATTAAATTGTCAGTTCAGTTTTATTTATATAGTGCCAAATCACAACACAAGTTATCTCAAGGCACCAGTATTTGGATTTTTATAGCTCCATTACAGACTGAATAACATCATTTACTGCATCTCTCTGTCAATTAGGCAAATGTTTGTGAGAGAAATGTGTTAGTGGAGCTTCGTGGTGAGATTATTTTCTCTCACAGCACAGTCAGGTAGTTGTTGTGTTGAAGCTGAGCTGCTGCTGTGAGCAGGAGCGTTGCTGCTCCGGTTGCTCCAGTTCCTCTTGTCCTTAGAGGGTTGGACTCTTGCCAAGTCTAGACTAGCAAGTGTGAAAGTCCGAACTTTTTGTAAATGGTATAAAGAAAGGTCATGTGTCAAATTAGCTTCAGTCAAAACCCGACACACTTCCTGGGGGGGGCTTGGTTGCTACATGATGCTACTTCCTGTATCTGTTGTTTCTAATAAAAGCCCTCTGGAGCAAGGGTGTCAAACTCATTTTCATTCAAGGGCCACACACAGCTAGACAAATTTGATCTAATGTGGGCCGGACCATTAAAAAGAAGGAAGGGAGGAAGGAAAAGAAGGAAGGCAGAAAGGGAGGAAGGACAAATGGAAGGTGGGAAGGAAAGAGAAGGAGAAGGAAGGAAAGAATAAAAGTGAGGAGGGAAGAAAGAAAAGAAAGGAAAAGTTGGAAAAGAAGACAGGAAGGAAATATGAAAGGGTGGGGGAAGGACAGATGGAAGGAAGGAAGGAAGGAAAAAAAGACAGGGAGGAAGAAGGAAGGAAGGAAGGAAGGAAAGGAGGAAGGAAGGGAGGATGAAGGAAGGAAAGGAGGGAGGAAGGAAAGGAGGAAAGAAGGAAAGGAGGGAGGAAGGAAGGAAATGAGGGAGGAAGAAGGAAGGAAAGGAAGGAGGAAGGAAGGAGGAAAAGAAGGAAAGGAAAGAAGCAAGGAAGGTAGGAAGGAAATGAAGGATGGAGGAAAGAAGGAAGGAAGGTAGGAGGGGGGGAGGAAACTAGGAAGGAGGGAGGGAGGAAGGAAGGAAGGTAGGTCAATGGATACCACCTGTTCATGAGAAGGTGTGTGTTTATGAAAGTGCTGCTAAAATTATCATAATTGGGATGGCAAGATTCTTTACAATGAAAATAAAAAATCTAAATCTAAATATAAGGCTAACTGTTCCTCTCCATTAGTCTAATATTTCAGAACTGCTGTTTCACTAATGAGCAAACTAATTAAGCAGTAAGTTCAGTAGTGATATTAGAGGACAGGAAACAAATACAGTTGTCATCAAAATGTACTGTGACAGAAATGAAGAGGCAAATCTGACAAGAGGAAATGATGGGCTATATTATTATAAGTGATGTTCCATTGTCTGATGCAACAGAGGATAGTGCACAGTGATCTGCATAAAGACCCCGAGGCAGCTAATGGAGTAAAATAATTTTCCTAAGTAGTACTGAATTGTATAAATTGCTGTGCCAATGAAAATCATAAATAACCCTCTCAGTTAAAATGATAAGCCATGATCGTGATAATATGCTTTACCCTTTATTGGGCAAATAATTATATTTGGTAACTTCTGTAAATATCCCAAAATACCCTTCCTTCCTTCCTTCTTTCTTTCCTTCCTTCCTTTCCTTCCTCCCTGCCTTCTTTCTTCCCTTCCTCTGTTCCTTTCTCCCTCCCTCGTTCCTTATTTCCTCCATCCTTCCTTCCTTTCCTTCCTACCATCTGTCCTTCCTCCCTCCCTCCTTCTTTCCTTCCTCCGTCCTTCCTTCCTTCCTTTCTTTACTTCCATCTGTTCTTCCTCCCTACCTCCTTCTCTCCTCCCTTCCTTCTTTCCTTCCTCATCCCCCTTTCTTCTTCCTTCCTTCCTTCTTTCTTCCCTTCCTCCCTCCCTCCCTCCTTCTCTCTTTCTTTCCTCCCCCCTACCTTCCTTCCTTCCTTCCTTCTTTCCTCGGTCCTTCCTTCCTTTCCTTACTCCCTCCTTCCTTCCCTTCCTTCCTTCCTTCCTTCCTTCCATCCTTCATTCATTCCTCCCTTCCTTCCTTCCTCCCTTCCTTTCAATGAGTGTCCTATAAAGGGTTAAAAGAATATGAATGTGTTGCATTAAGTTTTGTCTTAGTTATGTATTTAATTTAAGTTCATTTCAGTGTTATATTTAAACTCCGAATTCACTGAGATGAAAGTCTTATGTCAGGTCAAATTAGGTTTTTTTTTTTTTTTTTTTAGCCCTGTGGGAAAAGGCAGACCACCTGTATATGACTCATATGACAAGTCCTTTAAATTCACACACACACACACACACACACACACACACACACACATACACCACTTACTGTTGGAACACAGCTGTCTGAATGAGTGTTTCTTGCATCAGGGCCGGTGACTCTGAGACACACATGCACGCTAACACACACACACACACACACACATACATACACACACACACACACACACACACACATATTCCAATTACATCGACAGACAACATTGTGTGTCTGTTGGTGAACTTCGGATATTTGCAGGTCAACAATTAAGCAGATTTGAATATGTCAGCTGAATGCAGGTCAGTGGGAGACACGATGAATATTTATTGAGGTCTTTAGATTTCAAACTGAAAAAAAGAGTATATGAATGGATTGATACAAGACTAAACTAAAGAGATGAGTAAGGGGGGTGGGGGGGGGGGCATGAATTGTTAAGCTCCATTCTTTGACAACGTGGGATTTAAATATAAAAGCTATATGAGAATGCAAAAAAAAAAAAAAAGTGCTTGTCTTTAATATAACCATTATGTGGATGCTTTTGCTTCCAGCGCTCGCCTCTTGTGTTTACCTTGTGAAAGCTCCAGTGGGAATTGAACCCCTCACCCCCATCATTGTTAGCGCTTTGTTCTACCCATTGAGCTTCGCTGGGAAACACAGAGTTCAGCCCTGTGAAGTGGAGCCCAGAGGCTATCTTGTGAAGTTGCTCGGTTGGATTAGAGTTATGAGTCTAATAAAGCTGCTTCAGCATTACTTTTGCTGTCTGCTTGCTCTCAGATTCAAGAGGATTTCATCTGTAAGCTGTAACTCATCTCTTCGGCATCCTTCAATGGCTCCGCAGGACTGTTAAGCATTCATATTTGTTTTAACATGTTTTTTTATATTTATTATGGAAAATGGGAGTGTTGTGGGAGACAAACTGTAGAGGTTTGGAGAGTATAAAAAACAGGCTTGTTATCTCTGCCAGTGGTAAGCCTAGGGGGGGATCATGTATTTGGTTGTGTGTGTGTGTGTGTGTGTGTGTGTGTGTGTGTGTGTGTGTGTGTGTGTGTGTGTGTATCTGACCGTAGCTAATCTTGCATACTACTGGACCCATCAGCCTAATATGTTTTGTGCACATTTGAGATAGTATGCTGAAGAATCTCTCGTGGTTATGGTAATTGAAAAGTTTTGATCTTATAGCGGCAGTCTTTATTAGCCGAGCGTAAAGCTTAGACAGTCCTTGTAATGTTACAGTAAGCGTTACGACATAACTAAAGGCATTTCTGGGCTTAACTTGTCTGTTGCAGGCCACATTTTGGTCTTTGTCATGGCTTGAAAACTGACATCCATTGAAGGATTTGGTCTCATCTAGGAATGGAGTAGCTGCAGATTAATTCCACATCTGATATCTTATTATAAACTAAAGTTAGGCTCGATAAGAGATGCATAAATCCATGTTTTTGTTAGCTTTGTCACCATCTTCACTGTACACATCTTACTCTTCTTGGAATCAAATTGGTCAGCTCTTAAAAACAGCACTAACATTGATGGAACGTGTCTTTGTGAGGCTTTAAAGTCTGTGTAAAGTAAGAATAAATATGTGTTCTGAGTTTGACATACCACAGAAAAGTGTGTTGTTAACCACCCTGCCAAATTTGAATGATTAAAAAAATCGCCAAATATATGAAATTAGGCTTCAAAGTTGTGTAAAAATCAGCCTCTTTATCTGCTCCCAAACGCTGTGGGCGTGGCAGCCCAGTTTGCTGAAACCCCGCCCCCTACCAAGTGTCACCTGTCAATCAAAGTCACCACCTCTACCAGAAACATGGACGCTACGTCTACGAGCTTTCTACTGATAACTCAACTGCTAGCTCAGCGGCTAACTCGGTGGCTAGCTCGGCGGCTAACTCGGAGGCTAACTCAGCTAACTGGCTAACTGTAGACTGTAGTAGTAGTAGTGTGTGCTGAATGTATTTATACCTCTACAGCAGCAGGGGCGGGTTTATGCTAATCACTAAATCCTGAACACAGAAATCTTGAAACACAGTTTGTGAAGCCTAGCTCCACAATTCAAATCTAAATGGTTGAAATGCTTTTTACATCTTTTTTAGAAATACATTTATGACCTATTTAATGTGTTTAGAAGAAAATGTCTGAATTCACTTTACACAGTCTTTAAATTTAAATTTAAAAGTAATCTTATCTTTGAGTGAATATGTTTCCTTCCCTCAAAGACACGAGTCCATCTAAATTCATGTCTATCATCAACATATAAAAGGAGAAATTAACCTTTTTTGTCGAAAACCACATCTGTCAAGACCAAAGCAGACCTATAACTAAGCTAATTTGAGCCTAAATTAAAACAGGATTGCATAGCATAGCACACAACATAAAGCTTTCTGTCCATTTTATGTTCTGTTTCAATGGAGTCGATATCGGGGTTGAAAAAGAGCAACTTCATGCAACTCTCTACACTTGACGCTCAGCAGAAAAACTCAAAGTCTTGTAGAATAACTTAAACACTGACTAAACTGTTGCATGTTTGCTGCAATGTAAGATTAATGACTACCACGTCTTCAACATTGAGAACTGGGTTTACGCTTTGATGAATGTGGGATTCATATGTAAATTATTTTTCCATGTTTTTATGCAGCTCATCAGCGGCAGACTTGGATTATAATTGTGGGTTTGATGCCTCTGTGTTTCCCTGAAGGAAACACCACTGCCTCCCCGTTTCAGGCTCATTTCATTTGTCACAGCTCGCTTTTAATTCCTTCCTCGGGCCTTTTCATATGACATGTTTCTGTCACAGCACGGAGCCTCTGGTTGCTTCACTTTGGAGCTTCTGTTTCTACAATTACTGTATTAGTGCAGATAACAAGAGTTGGATAACAGTTAATGGCTTTTTTTTTTTTGTGTTTCTTTTTGAGTGTGATTGCTTCACAGTGAGTGATTTTCTTTTTCTTTTCTCTTTCATTAACTAATTAATTTATCATTTAGAAGCAAAGTTGTAGACACCACACACACACACCTTCAAAGTTATGGAGAAACAAATCGTGACATGTGTATAAGCCAAAACTCAGAAGTTGGAAGACTAAAAGACTAAAAACTAAAAACAGTGCTGTGCTGAAGGCTTCTCCTTTTCCATTTACTATTTCCTTCAGTGATGGGTAGAGCTGGGCGTTTAAAAAATAATTAACCAATCCAACTACCCTTAAAGTGATACTTATACCAACTGAGTACTTCATCCGATACCCATCATATTCATATAGAATATAAAAACAGATTGTGTGGAATCTCCTCTCTTTTTTTAAATTCCAATAGTTTGAAATAACTTGAAAACAATAACCTGTTTGGAGGAAAAGATACAGTTTAATATTTATAATGTATAATATCTGCAAATACTGGATTTTGCAGTGCTCTGATTTCCAGTAAGAGTTGACTTGTTCCCAGCTGTGCCCGCTCTGATAGACCCCAGATAGACCCCAATCTGTTTATTTCCATGCTGCAGTTTTGGTTGTTTTGTCTTTTTTTTTTTTTTTGTTTTGAGAGTGCTGTGAGATTTATCAATCAATCAATCAATCTTTATTTGTATAGAGTATAAAGTATATATACTTTAAAGAGACCCAACATTCCCACATGAGCAACAGTGGAGAGAAAAAACTCCCTTTTAACAGGAAGAACCCTCAGAACCAGACTCAGAGTGGGAGAACATCTGCCTCGACCAGTTGGGGTTGAGAGGAGAGAGAGGAAGGATAGAGAGGAAGGAGAGGAGAGAGAAGAAGGAGAGGAGAGAGAGGAAGGAGAGGAAGGAGAGGAGAGAGGAAGAAGGAGAGAGGAGAGGAGAGAGAGGAAGGAGAGGAGGGACAGGGAAGGAGAGGAGAGAGAGAGGAAGGAGAGGAGAAAGAGAGAGGAGAGGAGAGGAGAGGAGAGGAGAGAGAGGAAGGAGAGGAGGAGAGGAAGGAGAGAGGAAGGAGAGGAGAAAGAGAGAGGAGAGGAGAGGAGAGAGAGGAAGGAGAGGAGAGAGGAAGGAGAGGAAGGAGAGGAGAGAGAGGAAGGATAGAGGAGAGAGAGGAAGGAGAGGAGAGAGAGGAAGGAGAGGAGAGGAAGGAGAGGAGAGGAGAAAGAGGAAGGAGAGGAGAGAGAGGAAGGAGAAGAAGGAGAGGAAGGAGAGGAGAGAGAGGAAGAGGAAGGAGAGGAGAGAGAGGAAGGATAGAGGAGGAAGCACAATGAAATCAACAATGAAGCTAGAAGGTCCGGGACTGGAATCCGTCATCCGGACGTCTACAGGCCCCAGATTTAGCATAAGTTCAATCTGAGTTCTAAATATGGTAGCAAACTTGATTCCTAGCAGCGAAGCCAGATGATGTCTGCTGCAACTTTGCTCGTCTAAATAAATGTTTTGAAGGAGAGAAGAATGAGTTTGTCCCCGTTCCTCGATTATATAAAAAAAAAAAAAAAAAAAAAAAAAATTCCACAGAAGAATCCGTCCTCTGAAATGCACCAAAAAAAAAAAAAAAAAAAAAACTTTAATAAGTACTGAGATTTACTTTGATGTCAGCAGTCTTTTTGTCAGCCTAAATGGCCCATTTTTCAAACAGTGGATAAATCATTTTTGGAATTAAACTCTTAAAATATTAAAGACAAATTCTGATACACAAACGTCTGTGAAATCACGTTAAGCTGCTTCTAACTTGGATTAGATTTGTGGGTGAGGCAGCGTCTGGATCATTTATAATAAATGTGCTCATTTTTTGATCTCATGAAGATTTCATTTTGTACACTCTTTACATCTCTGCCCACTGGTGCACAGTCTCTGCTGCAGAGTCCCCATGATGCTGTGGCCTCATCATTACACGTCTCTCAAAAATCTTTAACATACAAATTAACCCTTAAACAGACAACGTGCACCAGGAGATACAGACTCTTTACCCTTCCTGTTGTCCTCCCCGGGTCTTTCCTCTGTCCTTCCTTCCTTCCTTCCTTCCTTCCTTCCTTCCTTCCTCAGATCTAAGTTCAGCTGTTAATGGATAAGGAAAGAGGATAAATGTTCCCTCCTTCTGTCCTTTCTTCCTTCCTTCATCTGTCCTTCCTTTCTTTCTTCCTTCCTCCTCCCTCCTTTCCTTCCTTCTCCCTTCCTCCCTCCTTTTCCTTCCTTCTTCCTCCCTCCTTCCTTTCTTTCCTTCTCCTCCTTTCCTTCCCTTCCTCCCTCCTTTCCTTCCCTTCCTCCCTCCTTTCCTTCCTTCTCCCTTCCTCCCTCCTTCCTTCCTTCCGTCTTCCTCCCTTGCTTCCCTTCCTCCCTCCTTTCCTTCCTTCCTTCCTCCCTCCTTCCTTTCCTTCCATCTTCTCCCTTGATTCCCTTCCTTCCTCCTTTCCTTCCTTCTTCCCTCCTTTCCTTCCTTCCTTCCTTACTTTAGGTGCAAATGACATAACTAGTAAGGATTTGTTACATCTAATTTTCCACTCCTGCCTGTTTAAGGGTTAAATCAATGTAATTTTTTTTTTCTTATATGAGTCATTTTTGTTTTTGGTGGCATTAGTCAACATTCTTGAAATGACGCGAGGTACGTTACATAACAGTAAATCCATTCTCCTTTTCCTTCTTCTTCCACATGTGTTCCTTTTATTTATGGTGGAAGCTAAACGCCCCCACACTCCATGTAGCTGCTGGCAAATGTTTCCTGTCTAAACAACCACCACTACATTCATTTCTCAAATTAATATCATCTATAATCATCTTTTATATTATCATATGCAACACAAGCTTATTATCAGGTGGTAGACATTTAATTTAAAATGTTGTAGTTTAATGCGTTTAATCAACCTCCTGTCGTCCTCCCGGGTCAAATTGACCCCATCTCTTTTGATTGTTCCTTCCTTCCTTCCTTCCTTCCTTCCTTCCTTCCTTCCTCCCTCTTTCTTTGATTTTTTCCTTCGTTCTTCCTCTCCTTCCCTCTTTCTTTACTCCCTTTTCCTTCCATACTTCTTTCCTCACTTCTTTCCTCACTTCCTTCCTATTTTCCTCCCTCCCTCTTTACTTCCTTCCTTCCTTCCGTCCTTCCTTCCTTCCTTCCTTCCTTCCTTCCATCCTTCCTACTTGTGTCCAGCTTAACCCTCCTGTCGTCCTCCCCCGTCAAATTGACCCCATCTCTTTTGACTGTTCCTTCCTTCCTTCCTTCCTTCCTTCCTTCCTTCTTTCCTTCCTCCCTCTTTCTTTGATTTTTTCCTTCGTTCTTCCTCTCCTTCCCTCTTTCTTTACTCCCTTTTCCTTCCATACTTCTTTCCTCACTTCTTTCCTCACTTCTTTCCTCACTTCCTTCCTCTTTTCCTCCCTCCCTCTTTCCTTCCTTCCTTCCTTCCTTCCTTCCTTCCTTCCTTTCTTCCTACTTGCGTTCAGCTTAACCCTCCTGTCGTCTCCCGGGTTAAATTGACCCCGTCTGTTTTGACTGTTCCTTCGTTCTTCCTCTCCTTCCCTCTTTCTTTACTCCCTTTTCCTTCCATACTTCTTTCCTCACTTCTTTCCTCACTTCCTTCCTATTTTCCTCCCTCCCTCTTTACTTCCTTCCTTCCTTCCGTCCTTCCTTCCTTCCTTCCTTCCTTCCTTCCATCCTTCCTACTTGTGTCCAGCTTAACCCTCCTGTCGTCCTCCCCCGTCAAATTGACCCCGTCTCTTTTGACTGTTCCTTCCTTCCTTCCTTCCTTCCTTCCTTCCTTCCTTCTTTCCTTCTCCTTCTTTCTTTGATTTTTCTTTCGTTCCTCCCCTCCTTTCTTCTTTCTTTACTCCCTCTTCCTTCCATACTTCTTTCCCTCACTTCCTTCCTCTTTTCCTCCCTCCCTCTTTACTTCCTTCCTTCCTTCCTTCCTTCCTTCCTTCCTTCCTTCCTACTTGTGTCCAGCTAACCCTACTGTCGTCCTCCCCCGTCAAATTGACCCCATCTCTTTTGACTGTTCCTTCCTTCCTTCCTTCCTTCTTTCCTTCCTCCCTCTTTCTTTGATTTTTCTTTCGTTCCTCCCCTCCTTTCTTCTTTCTTTACTCCCTCTTCCTTCCATACTTCTTTCCTCACTTCCTTCCTCTTTTCCTCCCTCCCTCTTTCCTTCCTTCCTTCCTTCCTTCCTCACTTCCTTCCTCACATCCTTCCTCTTTTCCTCCTTTCCTTCCTTCCTTCCTTCCTTCCTTCCTTCCTTCCTTCCTTCCTTCCTTCCTTCCTATTTGCGTCCAGCTTAACCCCCCTGTCGTCCTCCCGGGTCAAATTGACCCCGTCTGTTTTGACTGTTCCTTCTTTCCTCCCTCCCTTCCTTCCTTTCTCCCTGCCTTCATTCTGTCCTTCTTCCTTCCCTCTTCCTCCATTCATTCCTTTCCTTCCTTCCTTCCTTCCTTCCTTCCTTCCTTCCTTCCTTCCTTCCTTCCTTCCTTCTCTCCTAACTTCCTTCCTCTTTTCCTCCCTCCCTCCCTCCCTCCTTACTCCTCTAAAAAGGAAGGAAGTAACAAGAGAAGGAAGGGAGAAAGGGAAAGGAAAGGAAGGAAGGAAGGAAGGAAGGAACAGTCAAAAGAAATGGGGTCAATTTGACCCGGGAGGACGACAGGAGGGTTAAAAGACAGAACAAGCGTAGACCAAGGACAACATAAAGAAAAGGAATAAACACGATGAAGGAACAAAAACAAAGAACAAATTACAAAGAAAAAGAAAAAAATATATTTAGTATTTAACTGCTTCACAGACTAATTTAATGGTGTTCAGATTTCATGTTTAAAACCTGGATCTCACTATATATATATATATATATATATATATATATTCAAGTTAGAAAAGTTGTCAAATAAAGTTTTAAATGTCACATTGAAATAAATGAAACTAATGCCAGCACTCTTATTATTATTACATGCATCTGCTCTCCATAGAAAGTCATCTTAAGGACATTAAACTGAGAAATGACCGACTGTAAATTAATTAAACACAAATTAAACAGTCCTTAGTGTTAATGTGCACACACACACAGAGAGTTGAATATACTTAATTTAGCTTCATCCACTGGAACTTTCTCTAATCTGTGATCTTATATATTTGTTTTCATGCCGAGCTCGTTTGATTCAGACCGCTATGCGTATCAGAGTGCAGCGCTGCAGTGGCTCCGCTCTAAACTCTTTCACTCTGTTCTCAAAATGTAATCATTTAGTCTCGCATGGAGACCTAGCCTAATGAAAATGTATTAGAAACCTTGTCAAACACAATCTAAGCAGAGGCTGGATAACAAGAATACGACCCAGACTCACATCGAAATGTATAATAACTACTTTGGTCTCCGGTGCAAAACATATTAGCTTCACAGTATTGGCTCTGAAATTGTGAGATGTCATTTTTTTATTTTTTATTTTTTCTTATCCTATTCTTTTTTTTATTGGCTGCCATTCCTTTTATTCTCAGTGGTAAATGTAATATTTAGAGATCCTGTTCCTTCTTTCCTTCCCTCCTCCCTCCTTCTTTCCTTCTTCCTTCCCTCCCTCCTTTCCTTCCTCCTTTCCTTCCTTCTTCCTGCCTCCTTCTTACTTCCTTTCCTCCTTTCCTTCCTCCTTTCCTTCCTTCTTCCTGCCTTCATTCTTCCTTCCTTTCCTCCTTTCCTTCCTTCTTCCTGCCTTCCTTCTTCCTTCCCTTCCTCCTTTTCTTCCTCCCTCCTTATTTCCTTCCTCCCTCCTTTCCTTCCTTCTTCCTCCCTCCCTCCTTTCCTTCCTTCTTCCTGCTTTCCTTTTTCCTTCCCTTCCTCCTTTTCTTCCTCCCTCCTTCCTTCCTCCCTCCTTTCCTTCCTTCCTCCTTTCTTTCCTTCCTCCCTCCTTTCTTTCCTTCTTCCTCCCTCCCTCCTTTCCTTCCTTCTTCCTTCCTCCCTCCTTTCCTTCCTTGACTCGAGGACAACAGGAGGGTTAATATGAACCTGGATTGTTCCATCCAATTCCAGGATACCAAGGACAACATTTATATTTAATTTGTATTATTTATAAGCATAATAAGCATCAGTAAGTATCAGAATTTTAATTATCTAATTGTCCGAGTGTGTCTGGCGCACCTGTAACAGGGTCACCTTGTTCTCATATTAAATCCAAAGAGGTTTCGATCTCAGAGAATAAATATTAAATGGAGAATAGTGAAAGAGTGCTACTTGCCCCTCCCTCATTATTACCAATGAGCTGCTCAGTGGCCTGCAGGTCAGACTGTGGTTGTATTAACCAGGCGGGGAGTTCTGGTCCTCTGAAATGCGGCCAACGCCGAAGTAACTTAGAGCTGCATTCTATCAAAAGGCCACCAGGGGGCGACCGTCTCTATACAAGTCAATGGAGAATTCACCAACTTCTCACTTGATTTCTAACCTCAGTAAACGTTTTCAAAATGTGTTTATGGTCTCAAATCGCTAGTTTAAAGCCTTCTTCAATGCAGTATGATGTTCATTTGGGACATTTTGGCCTCCCTGATTTTATATTTGACGATAAAGCAGGGTATGCATTAGGGCGTGGCTACGTCCTGATTGACAGGTTGATTGACCAATGTCCCCGAGATCCAGCCCTTGCAACCATAGCAACCTCCCTGCTCCGCCCATGGCCCCGCCTCATGCCCATATAAGTAGAATCCATATTTTAATTTTCCCAGCATGCACCTGAAATTTTCAAGATGGCGCTGCCTAGATTCGAAACTATTGGCTTCCGAGCAGCAGTCCACAAAACCAATGGGTGACGTCACGGATGTTACGTCCATTTCTTTTATACAGTCTATGGTACTAACCAGCTTCCAGGTGTAAATGTGTGTGAGCAGGGTTAAGCATCATAATTACTGTAGTGTGTCAAACTTCATAATCAATTAGTATATAGTTAAATGAGTGTCATCACTACTATACATATTTTCAAACAAACACTAGAAATTATAAGAGGTATAAAAACTGCATGTGTCATTTTCCTCTGAGACATATTTAGTGATATTTTCTTGCAGTAAACACAACACTTTGCTTTAATGCTATCACTTAGACTTCTTGGTAAATTGGTTACATAACTGATACTCGCCTGTTTGTAACATTAAAATAAATTACCATAAATCTAAAAAAAAAAAAAACAGTATTTGCCTGCACTTTAAATAAATGCTACAACAGTCAGGTGGTGACAGTTCATGAGTTATTAGAAGGTGCGACGTTGACTTAAGGGACTTTTTGGAAGGTGCAATGACACAGAAACCAAAACTGGAAAATGGATTCTTGCTATCAAAATGCATTTGAAGTTCTTGATTTGATTGAAAAATGTTCCTGAACTGCATGAAAAATCTCTGCAGGCAAAACAGGTCATTATTCATACCGACCTCAGATTTAAAAACATGGGTTAATGTTGGCCTTTCATGTTTTCCTGCTCTTCAGTTACGTTGACACCCTGAGCAATTCTGTTTGAGACGATCCTCCTAAGAAAAAAAGATGCAATAGGTTGTAATGACTAACAGAATGATCATAACTCAAACTATGATCATCCCTTAAAGACACCGTGTAAAGTGAATTCAGACATTTTTCTCTAAACACATTAAATAGGTCATAAATGTATTTTCTAAAAAAGGTGTAAAAAGCATTTCAATCATTTAGATTTGAATTGTGGAGCTAGGCTTCACAAACTGTGTTTCAACATTTCTGTGTTCAGGATTTAGGGGCGGGTCTGAAAATGCTATAATGGTATGAATACATTCAGCACACACTACTACTACTACAGTCTATAGTTAGCTAGTTAGCCGCTAAGCTAGCTGCCGAGCTAGCAGCTGAGTTAGCCGCCAAGCTAGCAGTTGAGTTAGCCGCCGAGCTAGCCGCTGAGTTAGCAGCAGAAAGCTCTCAGACGTAGCGTCCATGTTTCTGGTAGAGGTGGTGACTTTGATTGACAGGTGACACTTGGTAGGGGCGGGGTTTCAGCGGACTCGGCTGCCATGCCCACAGCGTTTGGGAGCAGAGAAAGAGGCTGATTTTTACACAACTTTGAAGCCTAATTTCATATATTTGGTGATTTTCTTAATCATTCAAATTTGGCAGGGTGGTTAACAACACACTTTTCTGTGGTATGTCAAACTCAGAACACATATTTATTCTTACTTTACACGGACTTTAACCTAACCAAGTATTTCTGAGCTTAATCACAACTTAACCACTGTGTTTTCACATCCGAAAACATGATTATTTTTTAACAGTGATGTGTGATAGTTTTGGAAAGCAAACTTCAGTGTTTTGGAGACTATAATGAGATATAAAGTTTAGATACAAGTATAGCTTGATGTGGAAATTAAGCAGCAGAGTATAATTAGGCTAGGTACTGTCTCACCCACCTATACTTTAATCACTCTCTCACACACACACACACACAACACACACACATTAACACACACATACACACACACACACACACACACACACATTAACACACCTGACACCTTGGGAAGCTCCTACAACTTAACACTGCTGACAGCTTCATAAACTTGTGATATTAACTTCAGTGGAAAAATGCAGAGGGACGGATTTTAATTTGCCCACCATCCACCTTCGGGTGCTGACTCAGT
>JAJDFG010001293.1:0-76799 GCA_021039105.1 Scomber colias
AACTTGCTACAAGGGGCCAGAGGGGCGGCCTGAATTAAAAATGTGTAAAATCAAGCACCGTGAGGGCATTGTGTGAAAATTGTCAAGGATTTTCCAAAGCGGCCAAAAATTGAAAAAAATGACAGGGCCGGTAGTGTCGAAAAAGTCAAAATGGGAAGGGTGGGGGATTGTCCCAAAACTTGCTACAAGGGGCCAGAGGGGCGGCCTGAATGAAAAATGTGTAAAATCAAGCACCGTGAAGGCATTGTGTGAAAATTGTCAAGGATTTTCCAAAGCGGGCAAAAATTGAAAAAAATGACAGGGCCGGTAGTGTCGAAAAAGTCAAAAATGGGAAGGGTGGGGGATTGTCCCAAAACTTGCTACAAGGGGCCAGAGGGGCGGCCTGAATGAAAAATGTGTAAAATCAAGCACTGTGAAGGCATTGTGTGAAAATTGTCAAGGATTTTCCAAAGCGGCCAAAAATTGAAAAAAATGACAGGGCCGGTAGTGTCGAAAAAGTCAAAAATGGGAAGGGTGGGGGATTGTCCCAAAACTTGCTACAAGGGGCCAGAGGGGCGGCCTGAATGAAAAATGTGTAAAATCAAGCACCGTGAAGGCATTGTGTGAAAATTGTCAAGGATTTTCCAAAGCGGGCAAAAATTGAAAAAAATGACAGGGCCGGTAGTGTCGAAAAAGTCAAAAATGGGAAGGGTGGGGGATTGTCCCAAAACTTGCTACAAGGGGCCAGAGGGGCGGCCTGAATGAAAAATGTGTAAAATCAAGCACTGTGAAGGCATTGTGTGAAAATTGTCAAGGATTTTCCAAAGCGGGGCAAAAATTGAAAAAAATGACAGGGCCGGTAGTGTCGAAAAAGTCAAAAATGGGAAGGGTGGGGGATTGTCCCAAAACTTGCTACAAGGGGCCAGAGGGGCGGCCTGAATGAAAAATGTGTAAAATCAAGCACCGTGAAGGCATTGTGTGAAAATTGTCAAGGATTTTCCAAAGCGGGCAAAAATTGAAAAAAATGACAGGGCCGGTAGTGTCGAAAAAGTCAAAAATAGGAAGGGTGGGGGATTGTCCCAAAACTTGCTACAAGGGGCCAGAGGGGCGGCCTGAATTAAAAGTGTGTAAAATCAAGCACTGTGAAGGCATTGTGTGAAAATTGTCAAGGATTTTCCAAAGCGGGCAAAAATTGAAAAAAATGACAGGGTCGGTAGTGTCGAAAAAGTCAAAAATGGGAAGGGTGGGGGATTGTCCCAAAACTTGCTACAAGGGGCCAGAGGGGCGGCCTGAATGAAAAATGTGTAAAATCAAGCACCGTGAAGGCATTGTGTGAAAATTGTGAAGGATTTTCCATAGGGGGAAAAATTGAAAAAAATGACAGGGCCGGTAGTGTCGAAAAAGTCAAAAATAGGAAGGGTGGGGGATTGTCCCAAAACTTGCTACAAGGGGCCAGAGGGGCGGCCTGAATGAAAAATGTGTAAAATCAAGCACCGTGAAGGCATTGTGTGAAAATTGTCAAGGATTTTCCAAAGCGGGCAAAAATTGAAAAAAATGACAGGGCCGGTAGTGTCGAAAAAGTCAAAAATGGGAAGGGTGGGGGATTGTCCCAAAACTTGCTACAAGGGGCCAGAGGGGCGGCCTGAATGAAAAATGTGTAAAATCAAGCACCGTGAAGGCATTGTGTGAAAATTGTCAAGGATTTTCCAAAGCGGGCAAAAATTGAAAAAAATGACAGGGCCGGTAGTGTCGAAAAAGTCAAAAATGGGAAGGGTGGGGGATTGTCCCAAAACTTGCTACAAGGGGCCAGAGGGGCGGCCTGAATGAAAAATGTGTAAAATCAAGCACCGTGAGGGCATTGTGTGAAAATTGTCAAGGATTTTCCAAAGCGGCCAAAAATTGAAAAAATGACAGGGCCGGTAGTGTCGAAAAAGTCAAAAATGGGAAGGGTGGGGGATTGTCCCAAAACTTGCTACAAGGGGCCAGAGGGGCGGCCTGAATGAAAAATGTGTAAAATCAAGCACCGTGAAGGCATTGTGTGAAAATTGTCAAGGATTTTCCAAAGCGGGCAAAATTGAAAAAAATGACAGGGCCGGTAGTGTTGAAAAAGTCAAAAATGGGAAGGGTGGGGGATTGTCCCAAAACTTGCTACAAGGGGCCAGAGGGGCGGCCTGAATGAAAAATGTGTAAAATCAAGCACCGTTAAGGCATTGTGTGAAAATTGTGAAGGATTTTCCATAGGGGGAAAAATTGAAAAAAATGACAGGGCCGGTAGTGTCGAAAAAGTCAAAAATAGGAAGGGTGGGGGATTGTCCCAAAACTTGCTACAAGGGGCCAGAGGGGCGGCCTGAATGAAAAATGTGTAAAATCAAGCACCGTGAAGGCATTGTGTGAAAATTGTGAAGGATTTTCCATAGGGGGAAAAATTGAAAAAAATGACAGGGCCGGTAGTGTCGAAAAAGTCAAAAATAGGAAGGGTGGGGGATTGTCCCAAAACTTGCTACAAGGGGCCAGAGGGGCGGCCTGAATGAAAAATGTGTAAAATCAAGCACCGTGAAGGCATTGTGTGAAAATTGTCAAGGATTTTCCAAAGCGGGCAAAAATTGAAAAAAATGACAGGGCCGGTAGTGTCGAAAAAGTCAAAAATGGGAAGGGTGGGGGATTGTCCCAAAACTTGCTACAAGGGGCCAGAGGGGGGGGCCTGAATTAAAAGTGTGTAAAATCAAGCACTGTGAAGGCATTGTGTGAAAATTGTCAAGGATTTTCCAAAGCGGGCAAAAATTGAAAAAAATGACAGCGCCGGTAGTGTCGAAAAAGTCAAAAATGGGAAGGGTGGGGGATTGTCCCAAAACTTGCTACAAGGGGCCAGAGGGGCGGCCTGAATGAAAAATGTGTAAAATCAAGCACCGTGAAGGCATGTGTGAAAATTGTGAAGGATTTTCCATAGGGGGAAAAATTGAAAAAATGACAGGGCCGGTAGTGTCGAAAAAGTCAAAAATAGGAAGGGTGGGGGATTGTCCCAAAACTTGCTACAAGGGGCCAGAGGGGCGGCCTGAATGAAAAATGTGTAAAATCAAGCACCGTGAAGGCATTGTGTGAAAATTGTCAAGGATTTTCCAAAGCGGGCAAAAATTGAAAAAAATGACAGGGCCGGTAGTGTCGAAAAAGTCAAAAATGGGAAGGGTGGGGGATTGTCCCAAAACTTGCTACAAGGGGCCAGAGGGGCGGCCTGAATTAAAAGTGTGTAAAATCAAGCACTGTGAAGGCATTGTGTGAAAATTGTCAAGGATTTTCCAAAGCGGGCAAAAATTGAAAAAAATGACAGCGCCGGTAGTGTCGAAAAAGTCAAAAATGGGAAGGGTGGGGGATTGTCCCAAAACTTGCTACAAGGGGCCAGAGGGGCGGCCTGAATGAAAAATGTGTAAAATCAAGCACCGTGAAGGCATTGTGTGAAAATTGTCAAGGATTTTCCAAAGCGGGCAAAAATTGAAAAAAATGACAGGGCCGGTAGTGTCGAAAAAGTCAAAAATGGGAAGGGTGGGGGATTGTCCCAAAACTTGCTACAAGGGGCCAGAGGGGCGGCCTGAATGAAAAATGTGTAAAATCAAGCACTGTGAAGGCATTGTGTGAAAATTGTCAAGGATTTTCCAAAGCGGGCAAAAATTGAAAAAAATGACAGGGCCGGTAGTGTCGAAAAAGTCAAAAATGGGAAGGGTGGGGGATTGTCCCAAAACTTGCTACAAGGGGCCAGAGGGGCGGCCTGAATGAAAATGTGTAAAATCAAGCACCGTGAAGGCATTGTGTGAAAATTGTCAAGGATTTTCCAAAGCGGGCAAAAATTGAAAAAAATGACAGGGCCGGTAGTGTCGAAAAAGTCAAAAATGGGAAGGGTGGGGGATTGTCCCAAAACTTGCTACAAGGGGCCAGAGGGGCGGCCTGAATTAAAAGTGTGTAAAATCAAGCACTGTGAAGGCATTGTGTGAAAATTGTCAAGGATTTTCCAAAGCGGGCAAAAATTGAAAAAAATGACAGCGCCGGTAGTGTCGAAAAAGTCAAAAATGGGAAGGGTGGGGGATTGTCCCAAAACTTGCTACAAGGGGCCAGAGGGGCGGCCTGAATGAAAAATGTGTAAAATCAAGCACCGTTAAGGCATTGTGTGAAAATTGTGAAGGATTTTCCATAGGGGGAAAAATTGAAAAAAATGACAGGGCCGGGTAGTGTCGAAAAAGTCAAAAATAGGAAGGGTGGGGGATTGTCCCAAAACTTGCTACAAGGGGCCAGAGGGGCGGCCTGAATGAAAAATGTGTAAAATCAAGCACCGTGAAGGCATTGTGTGAAAATTGTGAAGGATTTTCCATAGGGGGAAAAATTGAAAAAAATGACAGGGCCGGTAGTGTCGAAAAAGTCAAAAATAGGAAGGGTGGGGGATTGTCCCAAAACTTGCTACAAGGGGCCAGAGGGGCGGCCTGAATGAAAAATGTGTAAAATCAAGCACCGTGAAGGCATTGTGTGAAAATTGTCAAGGATTTTCCAAAGCGGGCAAAAATTGAAAAAAATGACAGGGCCGGTAGTGTCGAAAAGTCAAAAATGGGAAGGGTGGGGGATTGTCCCAAAACTTGCTACAAGGGGCCAGAGGGGCGGCCTGAATTAAAAGTGTGTAAAATCAAGCACTGTGAAGGCATTGTGTGAAAATTGTCAAGGATTTTTCCAAAGCGGGCAAAAATTGAAAAAAATGACAGCGCCGGTAGTGTCGAAAAAGTCAAAAATGGGAAGGGTGGGGGATTGTCCCAAAACTTGCTACAAGGGGCCAGAGGGGCGGCCTGAATGAAAAATGTGTAAAATCAAGCACCGTGAAGGCATTGTGTGAAAATTGTGAAGGATTTTCCATAGGGGGAAAAATTGAAAAAAATGACAGGGCCGGTAGTGTCGAAAAAGTCAAAAATAGGAAGGGTGGGGGATTGTCCCAAAACTTGCTACAAGGGGCCAGAGGGGCGGCCTGAATGAAAAATGTGTAAAATCAAGCACCGTGAAGGCATTGTGTGAAAATTGTCAAGGATTTTCCAAAGCGGGCAAAAATTGAAAAAAATGACAGGGCCGGGTAGTGTCGAAAAAGTCAAAAATGGAAGGGTGGGGGATTGTCCCAAAACTTGCTACAAGGGGCCAGAGGGGGCGGCCTGAATTAAAAGTGTGTAAAATCAAGCACTGTGAAGGCATTGTGTGAAAATTGTCAAGGATTTCCAAAGCGGGCAAAAATTGAAAAAAATGACAGCGCCGGTAGTGTCGAAAAAGTCAAAAATGGGAAGGGTGGGGGATTGTCCCAAAACTTGCTACAAGGGGCCAGAGGGGCGGCCTGAATGAAAAATGTGTAAAATCAAGCACCGTGAAGGCATTGTGTGAAAATTGTCAAGGATTTTCCAAAGCGGGCAAAAATTGAAAAAAATGACAGGGCCGGTAGTGTCGAAAAGTCAAAAATGGGAAGGGTGGGGGATTGTCCCAAAACTTGCTACAAGGGGCCAGAGGGGCGGCCTGAATGAAAAATGTGTAAAATCAAGCACTGTGAAGGCATTGTGTGAAAATTGTCAAGGATTTTCCAAAGCGGGCAAAAATTGAAAAAAATGACAGGGCCGGTAGTGTCGAAAAAGTCAAAAATGGGAAGGGTGGGGGATTGTCCCAAAACTTGCTACAAGGGGCCAGAGGGGCGGCCTGAATAAAAATTGTGTAAAATCAAGCACCGTGAAGGCATTGTGTGAAAATTGTCAAGGATTTTCCAAAGCGGGCAAAAATTGAAAAAACTGACAGGGTCGGTAGTGTCGAAAAAGTCAAAAATGGGAAGGGTGGGGGATTGTCCCAAAACTTGCTACAAGGGGCCAGAGGGGCGGCCTGAATGAAAAATGTGTAAAATCAAGCACCGTGAAGGCATTGTGTGAAAATTGTCAAGGATTTTCCAAAGCGGCCAAAAATTGAAAAAAATGACAGGGCCGGTAGTGTTGAAAAAGTCAAAAATGGGAAGGGTGGGGGATTGTCCCAAAACTTGCTACAAGGGGCCAGAGGGGCGGCCTGAATGAAAAATGTGTAAAATCAAGCACCGTGAAGGCATTGTGTGAAAATTGTGAAGGATTTTCCATAGGGGGAAAAATTGAAAAAAATGACAGGGCCGGTAGTGTCGAAAAAGTCAAAAATAGGAAGGGTGGGGGATTGTCCCAAAACTTGCTACAAGGGGCCAGAGGGGCGGCCTGAATGAAAATGTGTAAAATCAAGCACTGTGAAGGCATTGTGTGAAAATTGTCAAGGATTTTCCAAAGCGGGCAAAAATTGAAAAAAATGACAGGGCCGGTAGTGTCGAAAAAGTCAAAAATGGGAAGGGTGGGGGATTGTCCCAAAACTTGCTACAAGGGTCCAGAGGGGCGGCCTGAATGAAAAATGTGTAAAATCAAGCACCGTGAGGGCATTGTGTGAAAATTGTCAAGGATTTTCCAAAGCAGGCAAAAATTGAAAAAAATGACAGGACCGGTAGTGTCGAAAAAGTCAAAATGGGAAGGGTGGGGGATTGTCCCAAAACTTGCTACAAGGGGCCAGAGGGGCGGCCTGAATGAAAAATGTGTAAAATCAAGCACCGTGAAGGCATTGTGTGAAAATTGTCAAGGATTTTCCAAAGCGGGCAAAAATTGAAAAAAATGACAGGGTCGGTAGTGTTGAAAAAGTCAAAAATGGGAAGGGTGGGGGATTGTCCCAAAACTTGCTACAAGGGGCCAGAGGGGCGGCCTGAATTAAAAATGTGTAAAATCAAGCACCGTGAGGGCATTGTGTGAAAATTGTCAAGGATTTTCCAAAGCGGCCAAAAATTGAAAAAAATGACAGGGCCGGTAGTGTCGAAAAAGTCAAAAATGGGAAGGGTGGGGGATTGTCCCAAAACTTGCTACAAGGGGCCAGAGGGGCGGCCTGAATGAAAAATGTGTAAAATCAAGCACTGTGAAGGCATTGTGTGAAAATTGTCAAGGATTTTCCAAAGCGGGCAAAAATTGAAAAAAATGACAGGGCCGGTAGTGTCGAAAAAGTCAAAAATGGGAAGGGTGGGGGATTGTCCCAAAACTTGCTACAAGGGGCCAGAGGGGCGGCCTGAATGAAAAATGTGTAAAATCAAGCACCGTGAAGGCATTGTGTGAAAATTGTGAAGGATTTTCCATAGGGGGAAAAATTGAAAAAAATGACAGGGCCGGGTAGTGTCGAAAAAGTCAAAAATAGGAAGGGTGGGGGATTGTCCCAAAACTTGCTACAAGGGGCCAGAGGGGCGGCCTGAATGAAAAATGTGTAAAATCAAGCACTGTGAAGGCATTGTGTGAAAATTGTCAAGGATTTTCCAAAGCGGGCAAAAATTGAAAAAAATGACAGGGCCGGGTAGTGTCGAAAAAGTCAAAAATGGGAAGGGTGGGGGATTGTCCCAAAACTTGCTACAAGGGGCCAGAGGGGCGGCCTGAATGAAAAATGTGTAAAATCAAGCACCGTGAAGGCATTGTGTGAAAATTGTCAAGGATTTTCCAAAGCGGGCAAAAATTGAAAAAAATGACAGGGTCGGTAGTGTTGAAAAAGTCAAAAATGGGAAGGGTGGGGGATTGTCCCAAAACTTGCTACAAGGGGCCAGAGGGGCGGCCTGAATTAAAAATGTGTAAAATCAAGCACCGTGAGGGCATTGTGTGAAAATTGTCAAGGATTTTCCAAAGCGGCCAAAAATTGAAAAAAATGACAGGGCCGGTAGTGTCGAAAAAGTCAAAAATGGGAAGGGTGGGGGATTGTCCCAAAACTTGCTACAAGGGGCCAGAGGGGCGGCCTGAATGAAAAATGTGTAAAATCAAGCACCGTGAAGGCATTGTGTGAAAATTGTCAAGGATTTTCCAAAGCGGGCAAAAATTGAAAAAAATGACAGGGCCGGGTAGTGTCGAAAAAGTCAAAAATGGGAAGGGTGGGGGATTGTCCCAAAACTTGCTACAAGGGGCCAGAGGGGCGGCCTGAATTAAAAATGTGTAAAATCAAGCACTGTGAAGGCATTGTGTGAAAATTGTCAAGGATTTTCCAAAGCGGGCAAAAATTGAAAAAAATGACAGGGCCGGTAGTGTCGAAAAAGTCAAAAATGGGAAGGGTGGGGGATTGTCCCAAAACTTGCTACAAGGGGCCAGAGGGGCGGCCTGAATGAAAAATGTGTAAAATCAAGCACCGTGAAGGCATTGTGTGAAAATTGTCAAGGATTTTCCATAGGGGCAAAAATTGAAAAAAATGACAGGGCCGGTAGTGTCGAAAAAGTCAAAAATAGGAAGGGTGGGGGATTGTCCCAAAACTTGCTACAAGGGGCCAGAGGGGCGGCCTGAATGAAAAATGTGTAAAATCAAGCACCGTGAAGGCATTGTGTGAAAATTGTCAAGGATTTTCCAAAGCGGGCAAAAAATTGAAAAAAATGACAGGGCCGGGTAGTGTCGAAAAAGTCAAAAATGGGAAGGGTGGGGGATTGTCCCAAAACTTGCTACAAGGGGCCAGAGGGGCGGCCTGAATGAAAAATGTGTAAAATCAAGCACCGTGAAGGCATTGTGTGAAAATTGTCAAGGATTTTCCAAAGCGGGCAAAAAATTGAAAAAAATGACAGGGTCGGTAGTGTCGAAAAAGTCAAAAATGGGAAGGGTGGGGGATTGTCCCAAAACTTGCTACAAGGGGCCAGAGGGGCGGCCTGAATGAAAAATGTGTAAAATCAAGCACCGTGAAGGCATTGTGTGAAAATTGTGAAGGATTTCCCATAGGGGGAAAAATTGAAAAAAATGACAGGGCCGGTAGTGTCGAAAAAGTCAAAAATAGGAAGGGTGGGGGATTGTCCCAAAACTTGCTACAAGGGGCCAGAGGGGCGGCCTGAATGAAAAATGTGTAAAATCAAGCACCGTGAAGGCATTGTGTGAAAATTGTCAAGGATTTTCCAAAGCGGCCAAAAATTGAAAAAAATGACAGGGCCGGGTAGTGTCGAAAAAGTCAAAAATGGGAAGGGTGGGGGATTGTCCCAAAACTTGCTACAAGGGGCCAGAGGGGCGGCCTGAATGAAAAATGTGTAAAATCAAGCACCGTGAAGGCATTGTGTGAAAATTGTCAAGGATTTTCCAAAGCGGGCAAAAATTGAAAAAAATGACAGGGCCGGGTAGTGTCGAAAAAGTCAAAAATGGGAAGGGTGGGGGATTGTCCCAAAACTTGCTACAAGGGGCCAGAGGGGCGGCCTGAATGAAAAATGTGTAAAATCAAGCACCGTGAAGGCATTGTGTGAAAATTGTCAAGGATTTTCCAAAGCAGGCAAAAATTGAAAAAAATGACAGGGCCGGTAGTGTCGAAAAAGTCAAAAATGGGAAGGGTGGGGGATTGTCCCAAAACTTGCTACAAGGGGCCAGAGGGGCGGCCTGAATAAAAATTGTGTAAAATCAAGCACCGTGAAGGCATTGTGTGAAAATTGTCAAGGATTTTCCAAAGCGGGCAAAAATTGAAAAAACTGACAGGGTCGGTAGTGTCGAAAAAGTCAAAAATGGGAAGGGTGGGGGATTGTCCCAAAACTTGCTACAAGGGGCCAGAGGGGCGGCCTGAATGAAAAATGTGTAAAATCAAGCACCGTGAAGGCATTGTGTGAAAATTGTCAAGGATTTTCCAAAGCGGGCAAAAATTGAAAAAAATAACAGGGTCGGTAGTGTCGAAAAAGTCAAAAATGGGGAGGGTGGGGGATTGTCCCAAAACTTGCTACAAGGGGCCAGAGGGGCGGCCTGAATTAAAAGTGTGTAAAATCAAGCACTGTGAAGGCATTGTGTGAAAATTGTCAAGGATTTTCCAAAGCGGGCAAAAATTGAAAAAAATGACAGGGTCGGTAGTGTCGAAAAAGTCAAAAATGGGAAGGGTGGGGGATTGTCCCAAAACTTGCTACAAGGGGCCAGAGGGGCGGCCTGAATGAAAAATGTGTAAAATCAAGCACCGTGAAGGCATTGTGTGAAAATTGTGAAGGATTTTCCATAGGGGGAAAAATTGAAAAAAATGACAGGGCCGGTAGTGTCGAAAAAGTCAAAAATAGGAAGGGTGGGGGATTGTCCCAAAACTTGCTACAAGGGGCCAGAGGGGCGGCCTGAATGAAAAATGTGTAAAATCAAGCACCGTGAAGGCATTGTGTGAAAATTGTCAAGGATTTTCCAAAGCGGGCAAAAATTGAAAAAAATGACAGGGCCGGTAGTGTCGAAAAAGTCAAAAATGGGAAGGGTGGGGGATTGTCCCAAAACTTGCTACAAGGGGCCAGAGGGGCGGCCTGAATTAAAAGTGTGTAAAATCAAGCACTGTGAAGGCATTGTGTGAAAATTGTCAAGGATTTTCCAAAGCGGGCAAAAATTGAAAAGAATGACAGCGCCGGTAGTGTCGAAAAAGTCAAAAATGGGAAGGGTGGGGGATTGTCCCAAAACTTGCTACAAGGGGCCAGAGGGGCGGCCTGAATGAAAAATGTGTAAAATCAAGCACCGTGAAGGCATTGTGTGAAAATTGTGAAGGATTTTCCATAGGGGGAAAAATTGAAAAAAATGACAGGGCCGGTAGTGTCGAAAAAGTCAAAAATAGGAAGGGTGGGGGATTGTCCCAAAACTTGCTACAAGGGGCCAGAGGGGCGGCCTGAATGAAAAATGTGTAAAATCAAGCACCGTGAAGGCATTGTGTGAAAATTGTCAAGGATTTTCCAAAGCGGGCAAAAATTGAAAAAAATGACAGCGCCGGTAGTGTCGAAAAAGTCATAAATGGGAAGGGTGGGGGATTGTCCCAAAACTTGCTACAAGGGGCCAGAGGGGCGGCCTGAATGAAAAATGTGTAAAATCAAGCACCGTTAGGGCATTGTGTGAAAATTGTCAAGGATTTTCCAAAGCAGGCAAAAATTGAAAAAAATGACAGGACCGGTAGTGTCGAAAAAGTCAAAAATGGGAAGGGTGGGGGATTGTCCCAAAACTTGCTACAAGGGGCCAGAGGGGCGGCCTGAATGAAAAATGTGTAAAATCAAGCACCGTGAAGGCATTGTGTGAAAATTGTCAAGGATTTTCCAAAGCGGGCAAAAATTGAAAAAAATGACAGGGTCGGTAGTGTTGAAAAAGTCAAAAATGGGAAGGGTGGGGGATTGTCCCAAAACTTGCTACAAGGGGCCAGAGGGGCGGCCTGAATTAAAAATGTGTAAAATCAAGCACCGTGAGTACATTGTGTGAAAATTGTCAAGGATTTTCCAAAGCGGCCAAAAATTGAAAAAAATGACAGGGCCGGTAGTGTCGAAAAAGTCAAAAATGGGAAGGGTGGGGGATTGTCCCAAAACTTGCTACAAGGGGCCAGAGGGGCGGCCTGAATGAAAAATGTGTAAAATCAAGCACCGTGAAGGCATTGTGTGAAAATTGTCAAGGATTTTCCAAAGCGGGCAAAAATTGAAAAAAATGACAGGGCCGGTAGTGTCGAAAAAGTCAAAAATGGGAAGGGTGGGGGATTGTCCCAAAACTTGCTACAAGGGGCCAGAGGGGCGGCCTGAATGAAAAATGTGTAAAATCAAGCACCGTGAAGGCATTGTGTGAAAATTGTCAAGGATTTTCCAAAGCGGGCAAAAATTGAAAAAAATGACAGGGTCGGTAGTGTCGAAAAAGTCAAAAATGGGAAGGGTGGGGGATTGTCCCAAAACTTGCTACAAGGGGCCAGAGGGGCGGCCTGAATGAAAAATGTGTAAAATCAAGCACCGTGAAGGCATTGTGTGAAAATTGTGAAGGATTTTCCATAGGGGGAAAAATTGAAAAAAATGACAGGGCCGGTAGTGTCG
The DNA here is from genome assembly GCA_021039105.1 of Scomber colias. Lineage (NCBI taxonomy): Eukaryota > Metazoa > Chordata > Actinopteri > Scombriformes > Scombridae > Scomber > Scomber colias. The sequence continues at coordinate 11,810 of JAJDFG010001293.1, forward strand.
AAAAAGTCAAAAATAGGAAGGGTGGGGGATTGTCCCAAAACTTGCTACAAGGGGCCAGAGGGGCGGCCTGAATGAAAAATGTGTAAAATCAAGCACCGTGAAGGCATTGTGTGAAAATTGTCAAGGATTTTCCAAAGCGGGCAAAAATTGAAAAAAATGACAGGGCCGGTAGTGTCGAAAAAGTCAAAAATGGGAAGGGTGGGGGATTGTCCCAAAACTTGCTACAAGGGGCCAGAGGGGCGGCCTGAATGAAAAATGTGTAAAATCAAGCACTGTGAAGGCATTGTGTGAAAATTGTCAAGGATTTTCCAAAGCGGGCAAAAATTGAAAAAAATGACAGGGCCGGTAGTGTCGAAAAAGTCAAAAATGGGAAGGGTGGGGGATTGTCCCAAAACTTGCTACAAGGGGCCAGAGGGGCGGCCTGAATGAAAAATGTGTAAAATCAAGCACCGTGAGGGCATTGTGTGAAAATTGTCAAGGATTTTCCAAAGCGGCCAAAAATTGAAAAAAATGACAGGGCCGGTAGTGTCGAAAAAGTCAAAAATGGGAAGGGTGGGGGATTGTCCCAAAACTTGCTACAAGGGGCCAGAGGGGCGGCCTGAATGAAAAATGTGTAAAATCAAGCACCGTGAAGGCATTGTGTGAAAATTGTCAAGGATTTTCCAAAGCGGGCAAAAATTGAAAAAAATGACAGGGCCGGTAGTGTTGAAAAAGTCAAAAATGGGAAGGGTGGGGGATTGTCCCAAAACTTGCTACAAGGGGCCAGAGGGGCGGCCTGAATGAAAAATGTGTAAAATCAAGCACCGTTAAGGCATTGTGTGAAAATTGTGAAGGATTTTCCATAGGGGGAAAAATTGAAAAAAATGACAGGGCCGGTAGTGTCGAAAAAGTCAAAAATAGGAAGGGTGGGGGATTGTCCCAAAACTTGCTACAAGGGGCCAGAGGGGCGGCCTGAATGAAAAATGTGTAAAATCAAGCACCGTGAAGGCATTGTGTGAAAATTGTCAAGGATTTTCCATAGGGGGAAAAATTGAAAAAAATGACAGGGCCGGTAGTGTCGAAAAAGTCAAAAATAGGAAGGGTGGGGGATTGTCCCAAAACTTGCTACAAGGGGCCAGAGGGGCGGCCTGAATGAAAAATGTGTAAAATCAAGCACCGTGAAGGCATTGTGTGAAAATTGTCAAGGATTTTCCAAAGCGGGCAAAAATTGAAAAAAATGACAGGGCCGGTAGTGTCGAAAAAGTCAAAAATGGGAAGGGTGGGGGATTGTCCCAAAACTTGCTACAAGGGGCCAGAGGGGCGGCCTGAATTAAAAGTGTGTAAAATCAAGCACTGTGAAGGCATTGTGTGAAAATTGTCAAGGATTTTCCAAAGCGGGCAAAAATTGAAAAAAATGACAGCGCCGGTAGTGTCGAAAAAGTCAAAAATGGGAAGGGTGGGGGATTGTCCCAAAACTTGCTACAAGGGGCCAGAGGGGCGGCCTGAATGAAAAATGTGTAAAATCAAGCACCGTGAAGGCATTGTGTGAAAATTGTGAAGGATTTTCCATAGGGGGAAAAATTGAAAAAAATGACAGGGCCGGTAGTGTCGAAAAAGTCAAAAATAGGAAGGGTGGGGGATTGTCCCAAAACTTGCTACAAGGGGCCAGAGGGGCGGCCTGAATGAAAAATGTGTAAAATCAAGCACCGTGAAGGCATTGTGTGAAAATTGTCAAGGATTTTCCAAAGCGGGCAAAAATTGAAAAAAATGACAGGGCCGGTAGTGTCGAAAAAGTCAAAAATGGGAAGGGTGGGGGATTGTCCCAAAACTTGCTACAAGGGGCCAGAGGGGCGGCCTGAATGAAAAATGTGTAAAATCAAGCACCGTGAAGGCATTGTGTGAAAATTGTGAAGGATTTTCCATAGGGGGAAAAATTGAAAAAAATGACAGGGCCGGTAGTGTCGAAAAAGTCAAAAATAGGAAGGGTGGGGGATTGTCCCAAAACTTGCTACAAGGGGCCAGAGGGGCGGCCTGAATGAAAAATGTGTAAAATCAAGCACCGTGAAGGCATTGTGTGAAAATTGTCAAGGATTTTCCAAAGCGGGCAAAAATTGAAAAAAATGACAGGGCCGGTAGTGTCGAAAAAGTCAAAAATGGGAAGGGTGGGGGATTGTCCCAAAACTTGCTACAAGGGGCCAGAGGGGCGGCCTGAATGAAAAATGTGTAAAATCAAGCACCGTGAAGGCATTGTGTGAAAATTGTCAAGGATTTTCCAAAGCGGGCAAAAATTGAAAAAAATGACAGGGCCGGTAGTGTCGAAAAAGTCAAAAATGGGAAGGGTGGGGGATTGTCCCAAAACTTGCTACAAGGGGCCAGAGGGGCGGCCTGAATGAAAAATGTGTAAAATCAAGCACTGTGAAGGCATTGTGTGAAAATTGTCAAGGATTTTCCAAAGCGGGCAAAAATTGAAAAAAATGACAGGGCCGGTAGTGTCGAAAAAGTCAAAAATGGGAAGGGTGGGGGATTGTCCCAAAACTTGCTACAAGGGGCCAGAGGGGCGGCCTGAATAAAAATTGTGTAAAATCAAGCACCGTGAAGGCATTGTGTGAAAATTGTCAAGGATTTTCCAAAGCGGGCAAAAATTGAAAAAACTGACAGGGTCGGTAGTGTCGAAAAAGTCAAAAATGGGAAGGGTGGGGGATTGTCCCAAAACTTGCTACAAGGGGCCAGAGGGGCGGCCTGAATGAAAAATGTGTAAAATCAAGCACCGTGAAGGCATTGTGTGAAAATTGTCAAGGATTTTCCAAAGCGGCCAAAAATTGAAAAAAATGACAGGGCCGGTAGTGTTGAAAAAGTCAAAAATGGGAAGGGTGGGGGATTGTCCCAAAACTTGCTACAAGGGGCCAGAGGGGCGGCCTGAATGAAAAATGTGTAAAATCAAGCACCGTGAAGGCATTGTGTGAAAATTGTGAAGGATTTTCCATAGGGGGAAAAATTGAAAAAAATGACAGGGCCGGTAGTGTCGAAAAAGTCAAAAATAGGAAGGGTGGGGGATTGTCCCAAAACTTGCTACAAGGGGCCAGAGGGGCGGCCTGAATGAAAAATGTGTAAAATCAAGCACTGTGAAGGCATTGTGTGAAAATTGTCAAGGATTTTCCAAAGCGGGCAAAAATTGAAAAAAATGACAGGGCCGGTAGTGTCGAAAAAGTCAAAAATGGGAAGGGTGGGGGATTGTCCCAAAACTTGCTACAAGGGTCCAGAGGGGCGGCCTGAATGAAAAATGTGTAAAATCAAGCACCGTGAGGGCATTGTGTGAAAATTGTCAAGGATTTTCCAAAGCGGGCAAAAATTGAAAAAAATGACAGGACCGGTAGTGTCGAAAAAGTCAAAAATGGGAAGGGTGGGGGATTGTCCCAAAACTTGCTACAAGGGGCCAGAGGGGCGGCCTGAATGAAAAATGTGTAAAATCAAGCACCGTGAAGGCATTGTGTGAAAATTGTCAAGGATTTTCCAAAGCGGGCAAAAATTGAAAAAAATGACAGGGTCGGTAGTGTTGAAAAAGTCAAAAATGGGAAGGGTGGGGGATTGTCCCAAAACTTGCTACAAGGGGCCAGAGGGGCGGCCTGAATTAAAAATGTGTAAAATCAAGCACCGTGAGGGCATTGTGTGAAAATTGTCAAGGATTTTCCAAAGCGGCCAAAAATTGAAAAAAATGACAGGGCCGGTAGTGTCGAAAAAGTCAAAAATGGGAAGGGTGGGGGATTGTCCCAAAACTTGCTACAAGGGGCCAGAGGGGCGGCCTGAATGAAAAATGTGTAAAATCAAGCACTGTGAAGGCATTGTGTGAAAATTGTCAAGGATTTTCCAAAGCGGGCAAAAATTGAAAAAAATGACAGGGCCGGTAGTGTCGAAAAAGTCAAAAATGGGAAGGGTGGGGGATTGTCCCAAAACTTGCTACAAGGGGCCAGAGGGGCGGCCTGAATGAAAAATGTGTAAAATCAAGCACCGTGAAGGCATTGTGTGAAAATTGTGAAGGATTTTCCATAGGGGGAAAAATTGAAAAAAATGACAGGGCCGGTAGTGTCGAAAAAGTCAAAAATAGGAAGGGTGGGGGATTGTCCCAAAACTTGCTACAAGGGGCCAGAGGGGCGGCCTGAATGAAAAATGTGTAAAATCAAGCACTGTGAAGGCATTGTGTGAAAATTGTCAAGGATTTTCCAAAGCGGGCAAAAATTGAAAAAAATGACAGGGCCGGTAGTGTCGAAAAAGTCAAAAATGGGAAGGGTGGGGGATTGTCCCAAAACTTGCTACAAGGGGCCAGAGGGGCGGCCTGAATGAAAAATGTGTAAAATCAAGCACCGTGAAGGCATTGTGTGAAAATTGTCAAGGATTTTCCAAAGCGGGCAAAAATTGAAAAAAATGACAGGGTCGGTAGTGTTGAAAAAGTCAAAAATGGGAAGGGTGGGGGATTGTCCCAAAACTTGCTACAAGGGGCCAGAGGGGCGGCCTGAATTAAAAATGTGTAAAATCAAGCACCGTGAGGGCATTGTGTGAAAATTGTCAAGGATTTTCCAAAGCGGCCAAAAATTGAAAAAAATGACAGGGCCGGTAGTGTCGAAAAAGTCAAAAATGGGAAGGGTGGGGGATTGTCCCAAAACTTGCTACAAGGGGCCAGAGGGGCGGCCTGAATGAAAAATGTGTAAAATCAAGCACCGTGAAGGCATTGTGTGAAAATTGTCAAGGATTTTCCAAAGCGGGCAAAAATTGAAAAAAATGACAGGGCCGGTAGTGTCGAAAAAGTCAAAAATGGGAAGGGTGGGGGATTGTCCCAAAACTTGCTACAAGGGGCCAGAGGGGCGGCCTGAATTAAAAATGTGTAAAATCAAGCACTGTGAAGGCATTGTGTGAAAATTGTCAAGGATTTTCCAAAGCGGGCAAAAATTGAAAAAAATGACAGGGCCGGTAGTGTCGAAAAAGTCAAAAATGGGAAGGGTGGGGGATTGTCCCAAAACTTGCTACAAGGGGCCAGAGGGGCGGCCTGAATGAAAAATGTGTAAAATCAAGCACCGTGAAGGCATTGTGTGAAAATTGTCAAGGATTTTCCATAGGGGCAAAAATTGAAAAAAATGACAGGGCCGGTAGTGTCGAAAAAGTCAAAAATAGGAAGGGTGGGGGATTGTCCCAAAACTTGCTACAAGGGGCCAGAGGGGCGGCCTGAATGAAAAATGTGTAAAATCAAGCACCGTGAAGGCATTGTGTGAAAATTGTCAAGGATTTTCCAAAGCGGGCAAAAAATTGAAAAAAATGACAGGGCCGGTAGTGTCGAAAAAGTCAAAAATGGGAAGGGTGGGGGATTGTCCCAAAACTTGCTACAAGGGGCCAGAGGGGCGGCCTGAATGAAAAATGTGTAAAATCAAGCACCGTGAAGGCATTGTGTGAAAATTGTCAAGGATTTTCCAAAGCGGGCAAAAAATTGAAAAAAATGACAGGGTCGGTAGTGTCGAAAAAGTCAAAAATGGGAAGGGTGGGGGATTGTCCCAAAACTTGCTACAAGGGGCCAGAGGGGCGGCCTGAATGAAAAATGTGTAAAATCAAGCACCGTGAAGGCATTGTGTGAAAATTGTGAAGGATTTCCCATAGGGGGAAAAATTGAAAAAAATGACAGGGCCGGTAGTGTCGAAAAAGTCAAAAATAGGAAGGGTGGGGGATTGTCCCAAAACTTGCTACAAGGGGCCAGAGGGGCGGCCTGAATGAAAAATGTGTAAAATCAAGCACCGTGAAGGCATTGTGTGAAAATTGTCAAGGATTTTCCAAAGCGGCCAAAAATTGAAAAAAATGACAGGGCCGGTAGTGTCGAAAAAGTCAAAAATGGGAAGGGTGGGGGATTGTCCCAAAACTTGCTACAAGGGGCCAGAGGGGCGGCCTGAATGAAAAATGTGTAAAATCAAGCACCGTGAAGGCATTGTGTGAAAATTGTCAAGGATTTTCCAAAGCGGGCAAAAATTGAAAAAAATGACAGGGCCGGTAGTGTCGAAAAAGTCAAAAATGGGAAGGGTGGGGGATTGTCCCAAAACTTGCTACAAGGGGCCAGAGGGGCGGCCTGAATGAAAAATGTGTAAAATCAAGCACCGTGAAGGCATTGTGTGAAAATTGTCAAGGATTTTCCAAAGCAGGCAAAAATTGAAAAAAATGACAGGGCCGGTAGTGTCGAAAAAGTCAAAAATGGGAAGGGTGGGGGATTGTCCCAAAACTTGCTACAAGGGGCCAGAGGGGCGGCCTGAATAAAAATTGTGTAAAATCAAGCACCGTGAAGGCATTGTGTGAAAATTGTCAAGGATTTTCCAAAGCGGGCAAAAATTGAAAAAACTGACAGGGTCGGTAGTGTCGAAAAAGTCAAAAATGGGAAGGGTGGGGGATTGTCCCAAAACTTGCTACAAGGGGCCAGAGGGGCGGCCTGAATGAAAAATGTGTAAAATCAAGCACCGTGAAGGCATTGTGTGAAAATTGTCAAGGATTTTCCAAAGCGGGCAAAAATTGAAAAAAATAACAGGGTCGGTAGTGTCGAAAAAGTCAAAAATGGGGAGGGTGGGGGATTGTCCCAAAACTTGCTACAAGGGGCCAGAGGGGCGGCCTGAATTAAAAGTGTGTAAAATCAAGCACTGTGAAGGCATTGTGTGAAAATTGTCAAGGATTTTCCAAAGCGGGCAAAAATTGAAAAAAATGACAGGGTCGGTAGTGTCGAAAAAGTCAAAAATGGGAAGGGTGGGGGATTGTCCCAAAACTTGCTACAAGGGGCCAGAGGGGCGGCCTGAATGAAAAATGTGTAAAATCAAGCACCGTGAAGGCATTGTGTGAAAATTGTGAAGGATTTTCCATAGGGGGAAAAATTGAAAAAAATGACAGGGCCGGTAGTGTCGAAAAAGTCAAAAATAGGAAGGGTGGGGGATTGTCCCAAAACTTGCTACAAGGGGCCAGAGGGGCGGCCTGAATGAAAAATGTGTAAAATCAAGCACCGTGAAGGCATTGTGTGAAAATTGTCAAGGATTTTCCAAAGCGGGCAAAAATTGAAAAAAATGACAGGGCCGGTAGTGTCGAAAAAGTCAAAAATGGGAAGGGTGGGGGATTGTCCCAAAACTTGCTACAAGGGGCCAGAGGGGCGGCCTGAATTAAAAGTGTGTAAAATCAAGCACTGTGAAGGCATTGTGTGAAAATTGTCAAGGATTTTCCAAAGCGGGCAAAAATTGAAAAGAATGACAGCGCCGGTAGTGTCGAAAAAGTCAAAAATGGGAAGGGTGGGGGATTGTCCCAAAACTTGCTACAAGGGGCCAGAGGGGCGGCCTGAATGAAAAATGTGTAAAATCAAGCACCGTGAAGGCATTGTGTGAAAATTGTGAAGGATTTTCCATAGGGGGAAAAATTGAAAAAAATGACAGGGCCGGTAGTGTCGAAAAAGTCAAAAATAGGAAGGGTGGGGGATTGTCCCAAAACTTGCTACAAGGGGCCAGAGGGGCGGCCTGAATGAAAAATGTGTAAAATCAAGCACCGTGAAGGCATTGTGTGAAAATTGTCAAGGATTTTCCAAAGCGGGCAAAAATTGAAAAAAATGACAGGGCCGGTAGTGTCGAAAAAGTCATAAATGGGAAGGGTGGGGGATTGTCCCAAAACTTGCTACAAGGGGCCAGAGGGGCGGCCTGAATGAAAAATGTGTAAAATCAAGCACCGTTAGGGCATTGTGTGAAAATTGTCAAGGATTTTCCAAAGCAGGCAAAAATTGAAAAAAATGACAGGACCGGTAGTGTCGAAAAAGTCAAAAATGGGAAGGGTGGGGGATTGTCCCAAAACTTGCTACAAGGGGCCAGAGGGGCGGCCTGAATGAAAAATGTGTAAAATCAAGCACCGTGAAGGCATTGTGTGAAAATTGTCAAGGATTTTCCAAAGCGGGCAAAAATTGAAAAAAATGACAGGGTCGGTAGTGTTGAAAAAGTCAAAAATGGGAAGGGTGGGGGATTGTCCCAAAACTTGCTACAAGGGGCCAGAGGGGCGGCCTGAATTAAAAATGTGTAAAATCAAGCACCGTGAGTACATTGTGTGAAAATTGTCAAGGATTTTCCAAAGCGGCCAAAAATTGAAAAAAATGACAGGGCCGGTAGTGTCGAAAAAGTCAAAAATGGGAAGGGTGGGGGATTGTCCCAAAACTTGCTACAAGGGGCCAGAGGGGCGGCCTGAATGAAAAATGTGTAAAATCAAGCACCGTGAAGGCATTGTGTGAAAATTGTCAAGGATTTTCCAAAGCGGGCAAAAATTGAAAAAAATGACAGGGCCGGTAGTGTCGAAAAAGTCAAAAATGGGAAGGGTGGGGGATTGTCCCAAAACTTGCTACAAGGGGCCAGAGGGGCGGCCTGAATGAAAAATGTGTAAAATCAAGCACCGTGAAGGCATTGTGTGAAAATTGTCAAGGATTTTCCAAAGCGGGCAAAAATTGAAAAAAATGACAGGGCCGGTAGTGTCGAAAAAGTCAAAAATAGGAAGGGTGGGGGATTGTCCCAAAACTTGCTACAAGGGGCCAGAGGGGCGGCCTGAATTAAAAGTGTGTAAAATCAAGCAATGTGAAGGCATTGTGTGAAAATTGTCAAGGATTTTCCAAAGCGGGCAAAAATTGAAAAAAATGACAGGGTCGGTAGTGTCGAAAAAGTCAAAAATGGGAAGGGTGGGGGATTGTCCCAAAACTTGCTACAAGGGGCCAGAGGGGCGGCCTGAATGAAAAATGTGTAAAATCAAGCACCGTGAAGGCATTGTGTGAAAATTGTCAAGGATTTTCCATAGGGGGAAAAATTGAAAAAAATGACAGGGCCGGTAGTGTCGAAAAAGTCAAAAATAGGAAGGGTGGGGGATTGTCCCAAAACTTGCTACAAGGGGCCAGAGGGGCGGCCTGAATGAAAAATGTGTAAAATCAAGCACCGTGAAGGCATTGTGTGAAAATTGTCAAGGATTTTCCAAAGCGGGCAAAAATTGAAAAAAATGACAGGGCCGGTAGTGTCGAAAAAGTCAAAAATGGGAAGGGTGGGGGATTGTCCCAAAACTTGCTACAAGGGGCCAGAGGGGCGGCCTGAATGAAAAATGTGTAAAATCAAGCACTGTGAAGGCATTGTGTGAAAATTGTCAAGGATTTTCCAAAGCGGGCAAAAATTGAAAAAAATGACAGGGCCGGTAGTGTCGAAAAAGTCAAAAATGGGAAGGGTGGGGGATTGTCCCAAAACTTGCTACAAGGGGCCAGAGGGGCGGCCTGAATGAAAAATGTGTAAAATCAAGCACCGTGAGGGCATTGTGTGAAAATTGTCAAGGATTTTCCAAAGCGGCCAAAAATTGAAAAAAATGACAGGGCCGGTAGTGTCGAAAAAGTCAAAAATGGGAAGGGTGGGGGATTGTCCCAAAACTTGCTACAAGGGGCCAGAGGGGCGGCCTGAATGAAAAATGTGTAAAATCAAGCACCGTGAAGGCATTGTGTGAAAATTGTCAAGGATTTTCCAAAGCGGGCAAAAATTGAAAAAAATGACAGGGCCGGTAGTGTTGAAAAAGTCAAAAATGGGAAGGGTGGGGGATTGTCCCAAAACTTGCTACAAGGGGCCAGAGGGGCGGCCTGAATGAAAAATGTGTAAAATCAAGCACCGTTAAGGCATTGTGTGAAAATTGTGAAGGATTTTCCATAGGGGGAAAAATTGAAAAAAATGACAGGGCCGGTAGTGTCGAAAAAGTCAAAAATAGGAAGGGTGGGGGATTGTCCCAAAACTTGCTACAAGGGGCCAGAGGGGCGGCCTGAATGAAAAATGTGTAAAATCAAGCACCGTGAAGGCATTGTGTGAAAATTGTGAAGGATTTTCCATAGGGGGAAAAATTGAAAAAAATGACAGGGCCGGTAGTGTCGAAAAAGTCAAAAATAGGAAGGGTGGGGGATTGTCCCAAAACTTGCTACAAGGGGCCAGAGGGGCGGCCTGAATGAAAAATGTGTAAAATCAAGCACCGTGAAGGCATTGTGTGAAAATTGTCAAGGATTTTCCAAAGCGGGCAAAAATTGAAAAAAATGACAGGGCCGGTAGTGTCGAAAAAGTCAAAAATGGGAAGGGTGGGGGATTGTCCCAAAACTTGCTACAAGGGGCCAGAGGGGCGGCCTGAATTAAAAGTGTGTAAAATCAAGCACTGTGAAGGCATTGTGTGAAAATTGTCAAGGATTTTCCAAAGCGGGCAAAAATTGAAAAAAATGACAGCGCCGGTAGTGTCGAAAAAGTCAAAAATGGGAAGGGTGGGGGATTGTCCCAAAACTTGCTACAAGGGGCCAGAGGGGCGGCCTGAATGAAAAATGTGTAAAATCAAGCACCGTGAAGGCATTGTGTGAAAATTGTGAAGGATTTTCCATAGGGGGAAAAATTGAAAAAAATGACAGGGCCGGTAGTGTCGAAAAAGTCAAAAATAGGAAGGGTGGGGGATTGTCCCAAAACTTGCTACAAGGGGCCAGAGGGGCGGCCTGAATGAAAAATGTGTAAAATCAAGCACCGTGAAGGCATTGTGTGAAAATTGTCAAGGATTTTCCAAAGCGGGCAAAAATTGAAAAAAATGACAGGGCCGGTAGTGTCGAAAAAGTCAAAAATGGGAAGGGTGGGGGATTGTCCCAAAACTTGCTACAAGGGGCCAGAGGGGCGGCCTGAATTAAAAGTGTGTAAAATCAAGCACTGTGAAGGCATTGTGTGAAAATTGTCAAGGATTTTCCAAAGCGGGCAAAAATTGAAAAAAATGACAGCGCCGGTAGTGTCGAAAAAGTCAAAAATGGGAAGGGTGGGGGATTGTCCCAAAACTTGCTACAAGGGGCCAGAGGGGCGGCCTGAATGAAAAATGTGTAAAATCAAGCACCGTGAAGGCATTGTGTGAAAATTGTCAAGGATTTTCCAAAGCGGGCAAAAATTGAAAAAAATGACAGGGCCGGTAGTGTCGAAAAAGTCAAAAATGGGAAGGGTGGGGGATTGTCCCAAAACTTGCTACAAGGGGCCAGAGGGGCGGCCTGAATGAAAAATGTGTAAAATCAAGCACTGTGAAGGCATTGTGTGAAAATTGTCAAGGATTTTCCAAAGCGGGCAAAAATTGAAAAAAATGACAGGGCCGGTAGTGTCGAAAAAGTCAAAAATGGGAAGGGTGGGGGATTGTCCCAAAACTTGCTACAAGGGGCCAGAGGGGCGGCCTGAATAAAAATTGTGTAAAATCAAGCACCGTGAAGGCATTGTGTGAAAATTGTCAAGGATTTTCCAAAGCGGGCAAAAATTGAAAAAACTGACAGGGTCGGTAGTGTCGAAAAAGTCAAAAATGGGAAGGGTGGGGGATTGTCCCAAAACTTGCTACAAGGGGCCAGAGGGGCGGCCTGAATGAAAAATGTGTAAAATCAAGCACCGTGAAGGCATTGTGTGAAAATTGTCAAGGATTTTCCAAAGCGGCCAAAAATTGAAAAAAATGACAGGGCCGGTAGTGTTGAAAAAGTCAAAAATGGGAAGGGTGGGGGATTGTCCCAAAACTTGCTACAAGGGGCCAGAGGGGCGGCCTGAATGAAAAATGTGTAAAATCAAGCACCGTGAAGGCATTGTGTGAAAATTGTGAAGGATTTTCCATAGGGGGAAAAATTGAAAAAAATGACAGGGCCGGTAGTGTCGAAAAAGTCAAAAATAGGAAGGGTGGGGGATTGTCCCAAAACTTGCTACAAGGGGCCAGAGGGGCGGCCTGAATGAAAAATGTGTAAAATCAAGCACTGTGAAGGCATTGTGTGAAAATTGTCAAGGATTTTCCAAAGCGGGCAAAAATTGAAAAAAATGACAGGGCCGGTAGTGTCGAAAAAGTCAAAAATGGGAAGGGTGGGGGATTGTCCCAAAACTTGCTACAAGGGTCCAGAGGGGCGGCCTGAATGAAAAATGTGTAAAATCAAGCACCGTGAGGGCATTGTGTGAAAATTGTCAAGGATTTTCCAAAGCAGGCAAAAATTGAAAAAAATGACAGGACCGGTAGTGTCGAAAAAGTCAAAAATGGGAAGGGTGGGGGATTGTCCCAAAACTTGCTACAAGGGGCCAGAGGGGCGGCCTGAATGAAAAATGTGTAAAATCAAGCACCGTGAAGGCATTGTGTGAAAATTGTCAAGGATTTTCCAAAGCGGGCAAAAATTGAAAAAAATGACAGGGTCGGTAGTGTTGAAAAAGTCAAAAATGGGAAGGGTGGGGGATTGTCCCAAAACTTGCTACAAGGGGCCAGAGGGGCGGCCTGAATTAAAAATGTGTAAAATCAAGCACCGTGAGGGCATTGTGTGAAAATTGTCAAGGATTTTCCAAAGCGGCCAAAAATTGAAAAAAATGACAGGGCCGGTAGTGTCGAAAAAGTCAAAAATGGGAAGGGTGGGGGATTGTCCCAAAACTTGCTACAAGGGGCCAGAGGGGCGGCCTGAATGAAAAATGTGTAAAATCAAGCACTGTGAAGGCATTGTGTGAAAATTGTCAAGGATTTTCCAAAGCGGGCAAAAATTGAAAAAAATGACAGGGCCGGTAGTGTCGAAAAAGTCAAAAATGGGAAGGGTGGGGGATTGTCCCAAAACTTGCTACAAGGGGCCAGAGGGGCGGCCTGAATGAAAAATGTGTAAAATCAAGCACCGTGAAGGCATTGTGTGAAAATTGTGAAGGATTTTCCATAGGGGGAAAAATTGAAAAAAATGACAGGGCCGGTAGTGTCGAAAAAGTCAAAAATAGGAAGGGTGGGGGATTGTCCCAAAACTTGCTACAAGGGGCCAGAGGGGCGGCCTGAATGAAAAATGTGTAAAATCAAGCACTGTGAAGGCATTGTGTGAAAATTGTCAAGGATTTTCCAAAGCGGGCAAAAATTGAAAAAAATGACAGAGCCGGTAGTGTCGAAAAAGTCAAAAATGGGAAGGGTGGGGGATTGTCCCAAAACTTGCTACAAGGGGCCAGAGGGGCGGCCTGAATGAAAAATGTGTAAAATCAAGCACCGTGAAGGCATTGTGTGAAAATTGTCAAGGATTTTCCAAAGCGGGCAAAAATTGAAAAAAATGACAGGGTCGGTAGTGTTGAAAAAGTCAAAAATGGGAAGGGTGGGGGATTGTCCCAAAACTTGCTACAAGGGGCCAGAGGGGCGGCCTGAATTAAAAATGTGTAAAATCAAGCACCGTGAGGGCATTGTGTGAAAATTGTCAAGGATTTTCCAAAGCGGCCAAAAATTGAAAAAAATGACAGGGCCGGTAGTGTCGAAAAAGTCAAAAATGGGAAGGGTGGGGGATTGTCCCAAAACTTGCTACAAGGGGCCAGAGGGGCGGCCTGAATGAAAAATGTGTAAAATCAAGCACCGTGAAGGCATTGTGTGAAAATTGTCAAGGATTTTCCAAAGCGGGCAAAAATTGAAAAAAATGACAGGGCCGGTAGTGTCGAAAAAGTCAAAAATGGGAAGGGTGGGGGATTGTCCCAAAACTTGCTACAAGGGGCCAGAGGGGCGGCCTGAATTAAAAATGTGTAAAATCAAGCACTGTGAAGGCATTGTGTGAAAATTGTCAAGGATTTTCCAAAGCGGGCAAAAATTGAAAAAAATGACAGGGCCGGTAGTGTCGAAAAAGTCAAAAATGGGAAGGGTGGGGGATTGTCCCAAAACTTGCTACAAGGGGCCAGAGGGGCGGCCTGAATGAAAAATGTGTAAAATCAAGCACCGTGAAGGCATTGTGTGAAAATTGTCAAGGATTTTCCATAGGGGCAAAAATTGAAAAAAATGACAGGGCCGGTAGTGTCGAAAAAGTCAAAAATAGGAAGGGTGGGGGATTGTCCCAAAACTTGCTACAAGGGGCCAGAGGGGCGGCCTGAATGAAAAATGTGTAAAATCAAGCACCGTGAAGGCATTGTGTGAAAATTGTCAAGGATTTTCCAAAGCGGGCAAAAAATTGAAAAAAATGACAGGGCCGGTAGTGTCGAAAAAGTCAAAAATGGGAAGGGTGGGGGATTGTCCCAAAACTTGCTACAAGGGGCCAGAGGGGCGGCCTGAATGAAAAATGTGTAAAATCAAGCACCGTGAAGGCATTGTGTGAAAATTGTGAAGGATTTTCCATAGGGGGAAAAATTGAAAAAAATGACAGGGCCGGTAGTGTCGAAAAAGTCAAAAATAGGAAGGGTGGGGGATTGTCCCAAAACTTGCTACAAGGGGCCAGAGGGGCGGCCTGAATGAAAAATGTGTAAAATCAAGCACCGTGAAGGCATTGTGTGAAAATTGTCAAGGATTTTCCAAAGCGGGCAAAAATTGAAAAAAATGACAGGGCCGGTAGTGTCGAAAAAGTCAAAAATGGGAAGGGTGGGGGATTGTCCCAAAACTTGCTACAAGGGGCCAGAGGGGCGGCCTGAATGAAAAATGTGTAAAATCAAGCACTGTGAAGGCATTGTGTGAAAATTGTCAAGGATTTTCCAAAGCGGGCAAAAATTGAAAAAAATGACAGGGCCGGTAGTGTCGAAAAAGTCAAAAATGGGAAGGGTGGGGGATTGTCCCAAAACTTGCTACAAGGGGCCAGAGGGGCGGCCTGAATGAAAAATGTGTAAAATCAAGCACCGTGAAGGCATTGTGTGAAAATTGTCAAGGATTTTCCAAAGCGGGCAAAAATTGAAAAAAATGACAGGGCCGGTAGTGTCGAAAAAGTCAAAAATAGGAAGGGTGGGGGATTGTCCCAAAACTTGCTACAAGGGGCCAGAGGGGCGGCCTGAATTAAAAGTGTGTAAAATCAAGCAATGTGAAGGCATTGTGTGAAAATTGTCAAGGATTTTCCAAAGCGGGCAAAAATTGAAAAAAATGACAGGGTCGGTAGTGTCGAAAAAGTCAAAAATGGGAAGGGTGGGGGATTGTCCCAAAACTTGCTACAAGGGGCCAGAGGGGCGGCCTGAATGAAAAATGTGTAAAATCAAGCACCGTGAAGGCATTGTGTGAAAATTGTGAAGGATTTTCCATAGGGGGAAAAATTGAAAAAAATGACAGGGCCGGTAGTGTCGAAAAAGTCAAAAATAGGAAGGGTGGGGGATTGTCCCAAAACTTGCTACAAGGGGCCAGAGGGGCGGCCTGAATGAAAAATGTGTAAAATCAAGCACCGTGAAGGCATTGTGTGAAAATTGTCAAGGATTTTCCAAAGCGGGCAAAAATTGAAAAAAATGACAGGGCCGGTAGTGTCGAAAAAGTCAAAAATGGGAAGGGTGGGGGATTGTCCCAAAACTTGCTACAAGGGGCCAGAGGGGCGGCCTGAATGAAAAATGTGTAAAATCAAGCACTGTGAAGGCATTGTGTGAAAATTGTCAAGGATTTTCCAAAGCGGGCAAAAATTGAAAAAAATGACAGGGCCGGTAGTGTCGAAAAAGTCAAAAATGGGAAGGGTGGGGGATTGTCCCAAAACTTGCTACAAGGGGCCAGAGGGGCGGCCTGAATGAAAAATGTGTAAAATCAAGCACCGTGAGGGCATTGTGTGAAAATTGTCAAGGATTTTCCAAAGCGGCCAAAAATTGAAAAAAATGACAGGGCCGGTAGTGTCGAAAAAGTCAAAAATGGGAAGGGTGGGGGATTGTCCCAAAACTTGCTACAAGGGGCCAGAGGGGCGGCCTGAATGAAAAATGTGTAAAATCAAGCACCGTGAAGGCATTGTGTGAAAATTGTCAAGGATTTTCCAAAGCGGGCAAAAATTGAAAAAAATGACAGGGCCGGTAGTGTTGAAAAAGTCAAAAATGGGAAGGGTGGGGGATTGTCCCAAAACTTGCTACAAGGGGCCAGAGGGGCGGCCTGAATGAAAAATGTGTAAAATCAAGCACCGTGAAGGCATTGTGTGAAAATTGTCAAGGATTTTCCAAAGCGGGCAAAAATTGAAAAAAATGACAGGGCCGGGTAGTGTCGAAAAAGTCAAAAATGGGAAGGGTGGGGGATTGTCCCAAAACTTGCTACAAGGGGCCAGAGGGGCGGCCTGAATGAAAAATGTGTAAAATCAAGCACCGTGAAGGCATTGTGTGAAAATTGTCAAGGATTTTCCAAAGCGGGCAAAAAATTGAAAAAAATGACAGGGTCGGTAGTGTCGAAAAAGTCAAAAATGGGAAGGGTGGGGGATTGTCCCAAAACTTGCTACAAGGGGCCAGAGGGGCGGCCTGAATGAAAAATGTGTAAAATCAAGCACCGTGAAGGCATTGTGTGAAAATTGTGAAGGATTTTCCATAGGGGGAAAAATTGAAAAAAATGACAGGGCCGGGTAGTGTCGAAAAAGTCAAAAATAGGAAGGGTGGGGGATTGTCCCAAAACTTGCTACAAGGGGCCAGAGGGGCGGCCTGAATGAAAAATGTGTAAAATCAAGCACCGTGAAGGCATTGTGTGAAAATTGTCAAGGATTTTCCAAAGCGGGCAAAAATTGAAAAAAATGACAGCGCCGGTAGTGTCGAAAAAGTCAAAAATGGGAAGGGTGGGGGATTGTCCCAAAACTTGCTACAAGGGGCCAGAGGGGCGGCCTGAATGAAAAATGTGTAAAATCAAGCACCGTGAAGGCATTGTGTGAAAATTGTCAAGGATTTTCCAAAGCGGGCAAAAATTGAAAAAAATGACAGGGCCGGGTAGTGTCGAAAAAGTCAAAAATGGGAAGGGTGGGGGATTGTCCCAAAACTTGCTACAAGGGGCCAGAGGGGCGGCCTGAATAAAAATTGTGTAAAATCAAGCACCGTGAAGGCATTGTGTGAAAATTGTCAAGGATTTTCCAAAGCGGGCAAAAATTGAAAAAACTGACAGGGTCGGTAGTGTCGAAAAAGTCAAAAATGGGAAGGGTGGGGGATTGTCCCAAAACTTGCTACAAGGGGCCAGAGGGGCGGCCTGAATGAAAAATGTGTAAAATCAAGCACCGTGAAGGCATTGTGTGAAAATTGTCAAGGATTTTCCAAAGCGGGCAAAAATTGAAAAAAATAACAGGGTCGGTAGTGTCGAAAAAGTCAAAAATGGGGAGGGTGGGGGATTGTCCCCAAAACTTGCTACAAGGGGCCAGAGGGGCGGCCTGAATTAAAAGTGTGTAAAATCAAGCACTGTGAAGGCATTGTGTGAAAATTGTCAAGGATTTTCCAAAGCGGGGCAAAAATTGAAAAAAATGACAGGGCGCCGGTAGTGTCGAAAAAGTCAAAAATGGGAAGGGTGGGGGATTGTCCCAAAACTTGCTACAAGGGGCCAGAGGGGCGGCCTGAATTAAAAGTGTGTAAAATCAAGCACTGTGAAGGCATTGTGTGAAAATTGTCAAGGATTTTCCAAAGCGGGCAAAAATTGAAAAAAATGACAGCGCCGGTAGTGTCGAAAAAGTCAAAAATGGGAAGGGTGGGGGATTGTCCCAAAACTTGCTACAAGGGGCCAGAGGGGCGGCCTGAATGAAAAATGTGTAAAATCAAGCACCGTGAAGGCATTGTGTGAAAATTGTGAAGGATTTTCCATAGGTGGAAAAATTGAAAAAAATGACAGGGCCGGTAGTGTCGAAAAAGTCAAAAATAGGAAGGGTGGGGGATTGTCCCAAAACTTGCTACAAGGGGCCAGAGGGGCGGCCTGAATGAAAAAATGTGTAAAATCAAGCACCGTGAAGGCATTGTGTGAAAATTGTCAAGGATTTTCCAAAGCGGGCAAAAATTGAAAAAAATGACAGGGCCGGGTAGTGTCGAAAAAGTCAAAAATGGGAAGGGTGGGGGATTGTCCCAAAACTTGCTACAAGGGGCCAGAGGGGCGGCCTGAATGAAAAATGTGTAAAATCAAGCACTGTGAAGGCATTGTGTGAAAATTGTCAAGGATTTTCCAAAGCGGGCAAAAATTGAAAAAAATGACAGGGCCGGTAGTTGTCGAAAAAGTCAAAAATGGGAAGGGTGGGGGATTGTCCCCAAAACTTGCTACAAGGGGCCAGAGGGGCGGCCTGAATGAAAAATGTGTAAAAATCAAGCACCGTGAGGGCATTGTGTGAAAATTGTCAAGGATTTTCCAAAGCAGGCAAAAATTGAAAAAAATGACAGGACCGGTAGTGTCGAAAAAGTCAAAAATGGGAAGGGTGGGGGATTGTCCCAAAACTTGCTACAAGGGGCCAGAGGGGCGGCCTGAATGAAAAATGTGTAAAATCAAGCACCGTGAAGGCATTGTGTGAAAATTGTGAAGGTTTTTCCAAAGCGGGCAAAAATTGAAAAAAATGACAGGGTCGGTAGTGTTGAAAAAGTCAAAATGGGAAGGGTGGGGGATTGTCCCAAAACTTGCTACAAGGGGCCAGAGGGGCGGCCTGAATTAAAAATGTGTAAAATCAAGCACCGTGAAGGCATTGTGTGAAAATTGTCAAGGATTTTCCAAAGCGGGCAAAAATTGAAAAAAATGACAGGGCCGGTAGTGTCGAAAAAGTCAAAAATGGGAAGGGTGGGGGATTGTCCCAAAACTTGCTACAAGGGGCCAGAGGGGCGGCCTGAATGAAAAATGTGTAAAATCAAGCACCGTGAAGGCATTGTGTGAAAATTGTGAAGGATTTTCCATAGGGGGAAAAATTGAAAAAAATGACAGGGCCGGTAGTGTCGAAAAAGTCAAAAATGGGAAGGGTGGGGGATTGTCCCAAAACTTGCTACAAGGGGCCAGAGGGGCGGCCTGAATGAAAAATGTGTAAAATCAAGCACCGTGAAGGCATTGTGTGAAAATTGTCAAGGATTTTCCAAAGCGGGCAAAAAATTGAAAAAAATGACAGGGTCGGTAGTGTCGAAAAAGTCAAAAATGGGAAGGGTGGGGGATTGTCCCAAAACTTGCTACAAGGGGCCAGAGGGGCGGCCTGAATGAAAAATGTGTAAAATCAAGCACCGTGAAGGCATTGTGTGAAAATTGTGAAGGATTTTCCATAGGGGGAAAAATTGAAAAAAATGACAGGGCCGGTAGTGTCGAAAAAGTCAAAAATAGGAAGGGTGGGGGATTGTCCCAAAACTTGCTACAAGGGGCCAGAGGGGCGGCCTGAATGAAAAATGTGTAAAATCAAGCACCGTGAAGGCATTGTGTGAAAATTGTCAAGGATTTTCCAAAGCGGGCAAAAATTGAAAAAAATGACAGCGCCGGTAGTGTCGAAAAAGTCAAAAATGGGAAGGGTGGGGGATTGTCCCAAAACTTGCTACAAGGGGCCAGAGGGGCGGCCTGAATGAAAAATGTGTAAAATCAAGCACCGTGAAGGCATTGTGTGAAAATTGTCAAGGATTTTCCAAAGCGGGCAAAAATTGAAAAAATGACAGGGCCGGTAGTGTCGAAAAAGTCAAAAATGGGAAGGGTGGGGGATTGTCCCAAAACTTGCTACAAGGGGCCAGAGGGGCGGGCCTGAATAAAAATTGTGTAAAATCAAGCACCGTGAAGGCATTGTGTGAAAATTGTCAAGGATTTTCCAAAGCGGGCAAAAATTGAAAAAACTGACAGGGTCGGGTAGTGTCGAAAAAGTCAAAAATGGGAAGGGTGGGGGATTGTCCCAAAACTTGCTACAAGGGGCCAGAGGGGCGGCCTGAATGAAAAATGTGTAAAATCAAGCACCGTGAAGGCATTGTGTGAAAATTGTCAAGGATTTTCCAAAGCGGGCAAAAATTGAAAAAAATAACAGGGTCGGGTAGTGTCGAAAAAGTCAAAAATGGGGAGGGTGGGGGATTGTCCCAAAACTTGCTACAAGGGGCCAGAGGGGCGGCCTGAATTAAAAGTGTGTAAAATCAAGCACTGTGAAGGCATTGTGTGAAAATTGTCAAGGATTTTCCAAAGCGGGCAAAATTGAAAAAATGACAGGGCCGGGTAGTGTCGAAAAAGTCAAAAATGGGAAGGGTGGGGGATTGTCCCAAAACTTGCTACAAGGGGCCAGAGGGGCGGCCTGAATTAAAAGTGTGTAAAATCAAGCACTGTGAAGGCATTGTGTGAAAATTGTCAAGGATTTTCCAAAGCGGGCAAAAATTGAAAAAAATGACAGCGCCGGTAGTGTCGAAAAAGTCAAAAATAGGAAGGGTGGGGGATTGTCCCAAAACTTGCTACAAGGGGCCAGAGGGGCGGCCTGAATGAAAAATGTGTAAAATCAAGCACCGTGAAGGCATTGTGTGAAAATTGTCAAGGATTTTCCAAAGCGGGCAAAAATTGAAAAAAATGACAGGGCCGGTAGTGTCGAAAAAGTCAAAAATGGGAAGGGTGGGGGATTGTCCCAAAACTTGCTACAAGGGGCCAGAGGGGCGGCCTGAATGAAAAATGTGTAAAATCAAGCACTGTGAAGGCATTGTGTGAAAATTGTCAAGGATTTTCCAAAGCGGGCAAAAATTGAAAAAAATGACAGGGCCGGTAGTGTCGAAAAAGTCAAAAATGGGAAGGGTGGGGGATTGTCCCAAAACTTGCTACAAGGGGCCAGAGGGGCGGCCTGAATGAAAAATGTGTAAAATCAAGCACCGTGAGGGCATTGTGTGAAAATTGTCAAGGATTTTCCAAAGCAGGCAAAAATTGAAAAAAATGACAGGACCGGTAGTGTCGAAAAAGTCAAAAATGGGAAGGGTGGGGGATTGTCCCAAAACTTGCTACAAGGGGCCAGAGGGGCGGCCTGAATGAAAAATGTGTAAAATCAAGCACCGTGAAGGCATTGTGTGAAAATTGTGAAGGTTTTTCCAAAGCGGGCAAAAATTGAAAAAAATGACAGGGTCGGTAGTGTTGAAAAAGTCAAAAATGGGAAGGGTGGGGGATTGTCCCAAAACTTGCTACAAGGGGCCAGAGGGGCGGCCTGAATTAAAAATGTGTAAAATCAAGCACCGTGAAGGCATTGTGTGAAAATTGTCAAGGATTTTCCAAAGCGGGCAAAAATTGAAAAAAATGACAGGGCCGGTAGTGTCGAAAAAGTCAAAAATGGGAAGGGTGGGGGATTGTCCCAAAACTTGCTACAAGGGGCCAGAGGGGCGGCCCTGAATGAAAAATGTGTAAAATCAAGCACCGTGAAGGCATTGTGTGAAAATTGTGAAGGATTTTCCATAGGGGGAAAAATTGAAAAAAATGACAGGGCCGGGGTAGTGTCGAAAAAGTCAAAAATAGGAAGGGTGGGGGATTGTCCCAAAACTTGCTACAAGGGGCCAGAGGGGCGGCCTGAATGAAAAATGTGTAAAATCAAGCACCGTGAAGGCATTGTGTGAAAATTGTCAAGGATTTTCCAAAGCGGGCAAAAATTGAAAAAAATGACAGGGCCGGTAGTGTCGAAAAAGGTCAAAAATAGGAAGGGTGGGGGATTGTCCCAAAACTTGCTACAAGGGGCCAGAGGGGCGGCCTGAATGAAAAATGTGTAAAATCAAGCACCGTGAGGGCATTGTGTGAAAATTGTGAAGGATTTTCCAAAGCGGCCAAAAACTGAAAAAAATGACAGGGCCGGGTAGTGTCGAAAAAGTCAAAAATGGGAAGGGTGGGGGATTGTCCCAAAACTTGCTACAAGGGGCCAGAGGGGCGGCCTGAATGAAAATGTGTAAAATCAAGCACCGTGAGGGCATTGTGTGAAAATTGTCAAGGATTTTCCAAAGCGGCCAAAAATTGAAAAAAATGACAGGACCGGTAGTGTCGAAAAAGTCAAAAATGGGAAGGGTGGGGGATTGTCCCAAAACTTGCTACAAGGGGCCAGAGGGGCGGCCTGAATGAAAAATGTGTAAAATCAAGCACCGTGAAGGCATTGTGTGAAAATTGTGAAGGATTTTCCATAGGGGGGAAAAATTGAAAAAAAAATGACAGGGCCGGTAGTGTCGAAAAAGTCAAAAATAGGAAGGGTGGGGGATTGTCCCAAAACTTGCTACAAGGGGCCAGAGGGGCGGCCTGAATGAAAAATGTGTAAAATCAAGCACCGTGAAGGCATTGTGTGAAAATTGTCAAGGATTTTCCAAAGCGGGGCAAAAATTGAAAAAAATGACAGGGCCGTCGGTAGTGTTGAAAAAGTCAAAAATGGGAAGGGTGGGGGATTGTCCCAAAACTTGCTACAAGGGGCCAGAGGGGCGGCCTGAATTAAAAATGTGTAAAATCAAGCACCGTGAGGGCATTGTGTGAAAATTGTCAAGGATTTTCCAAAGCGGCAAAAAATTGAAAAAAATGACAGGGCCGGTAGTGTCGAAAAAGTCAAAAATGGGAAGGGTGGGGGATTGTCCCAAAACTTGCTACAAGGGGCCAGAGGGGCGGCCTGAATGAAAAATGTGTAAAATCAAGCACCGTGAAGGCATTGTGTGAAAATTGTCAAGGATTTTCCAAAGCGGCCAAAAATTGAAAAAAATGACAGGGCCGGGTAGTGTCGAAAAAGTCAAAAATGGGAAGGGTGGGGGATTGTCCCAAAACTTGCTACAAGGGGCCAGAGGGGCGGCCTGAATGAAAAATGTGTAAAATCAAGCACTGTGAAGGCATTGTGTGAAAATTGTCAAGGATTTTCCAAAGCGGGCAAAAATTGAAAAAAATGACAGGGCCGGTAGTGTCGAAAAAGTCAAAAATGGGAAGGGTGGGGGATTGTCCCAAAACTTGCTACAAGGGGCCAGAGGGGCGGCCTGAATTAAAAATGTGTAAAATCAAGCACCGTGAGGGCATTGTGTGAAAATTGTCAAGGATTTTCCAAAGCGGCCAAAAATTGAAAAAAATGACAGGGCCGGTAGTGTCGAAAAAGTCAAAAATGGGAAGGGTGGGGGATTGTCCCAAAACTTGCTACAAGGGGCCAGAGGGGCGGCCTGAATGAAAAATGTGTAAAATCAAGCACCGTGAAGGCATTGTGTGAAAATTGTGAAGGATTTTCCATAGGGGGAAAAATTGAAAAAAAATGACAGGGCCGGTAGTGTCGAAAAAGTCAAAAATAGGAAGGGTGGGGGATTGTCCCAAAACTTGCTACAAGGGGCCAGAGGGGCGGCCTGAATGAAAAATGTGTAAAATCAAGCACCGTGAAGGCATTGTGTGAAAATTGTCAAGGATTTTCCAAAGCGGGCAAAAATTGAAAAAAATGACAGGGCCGGGTAGTGTCGAAAAAGTCAAAAATGGGAAGGGTGGGGGATTGTCCCAAAACTTGCTACAAGGGGCCAGAGGGGCGGCCTGAATGAAAAATGTGTAAAATCAAGCACCGTGAAGGCATTGTGTGAAAATTGTCAAGGATTTTCCAAAGCGGGCAAAAATTGAAAAAAATGACAGGGTCGGTAGTGTTGAAAAAGTCAAAAATGGGAAGGGTGGGGGATTGTCCCAAAACTTGCTACAAGGGGCCAGAGGGGCGGCCTGAATTAAAAATGTGTAAAATCAAGCACCGTGAGGGCATTGTGTGAAAATTGTCAAGGATTTTCCAAAGCGGGCAAAAATTGAAAAAAATGACAGGGCCGGTAGTGTCGAAAAAGTCAAAAATAGGAAGGGTGGGGGATTGTCCCCAAAACTTGCTACAAGGGGCCAGAGGGGCGGCCTGAATGAAAAATGTATAAAATCAAGCACCGTGAAGGCATTGTGTGAAAATTGTGAAGGATTTTCCATAGGGGGAAAAATTGAAAAAAATGACAGGGCCGGTAGTGTCGAAAAAGTCAAAAATAGGAAGGGTGGGGGATTGTCCCAAAACTTGCTACAAGGGGCCAGAGGGGCGGCCTGAATGAAAAATGTGTAAAATCAAGCACCGTGAAGGCATTGTGTGAAAATTGTCAAGGATTTTCCAAAGCGGGCAAAAATTGAAAAAAATGACAGGGTCGGTAGTGTTGAAAAAGTCAAAAATGGGAAGGGTGGGGGATTGTCCCAAAACTTGCTACAAGGGGCCAGAGGGGCGGCCTGAATTAAAAATGTGTAAAATCAAGCACCGTGAGGGCATTGTGTGAAAATTGTCAAGGATTTTCCAAAGCGGCCAAAAATTGAAAAAAATGACAGGGCCGGTAGTGTCGAAAAAGTCAAAAATGGGAAGGGTGGGGGATTGTCCCAAAACTTGCTACAAGGGGCCAGAGGGGCGGCCTGAATGAAAAATGTGTAAAATCAAGCACTGTGAAGGCATTGTGTGAAAATTGTCAAGGATTTTCCAAAGCGGCCAAAAATTGAAAAAAATGACAGGCCGGTAGTGTCGAAAAAGTCAAAAATGGGAAGGGTGGGGGATTGTCCCAAAACTTGCTACAAGGGGCCAGAGGGGCGGCCTGAATGAAAAATGTGTAAAATCAAGCACTGTGAAGGCATTGTGTGAAAATTGTCAAGGATTTTCCAAAGCGGGCAAAAATTGAAAAAAATGACAGGGCCGGTAGTGTCGAAAAAGTCAAAAATGGGAAGGGTGGGGGATTGTCCCAAAACTTGCTACAAGGGGCCAGAGGGGCGGCCTGAATGAAAAATGTGTAAAATCAAGCACCGTGAAGGCATTGTGTGAAAATTGTCAAGGATTTTCCATAGGGGGAAAAATTGAAAAAATGACAGGGCCGGGTAGTGTCGAAAAAGTCAAAAATAGGAAGGGTGGGGGATTGTCCCAAAACTTGCTACAAGGGGCCAGAGGGGCGGCCTGAATGAAAAATGTGTAAAATCAAGCACCGTGAAGGCATTGTGTGAAAATTGTCAAGGATTTTCCAAAGCGGGCAAAAATTGAAAAAAATGACAGGGCCGGTAGTGTCGAAAAAGTCAAAAATGGGAAGGGTGGGGGATTGTCCCAAAACTTGCTACAAGGGGCCAGAGGGGCGGCCTGAATGAAAAATGTGTAAAATCAAGCACCGTGAAGGCATTGTGTGAAAATTGTCAAGGATTTTCCAAAGCGGGCAAAAATTGAAAAAAATGACAGGGTCGGTAGTGTCGAAAAAGTCAAAAATGGGAAGGGTGGGGGATTGTCCCAAAACTTGCTACAAGGGGCCAGAGGGGCGGCCTGAATGAAAAATGTGTAAAATCAAGCACCGTGAAGGCATTGTGTGAAAATTGTCAAGGATTTTCCAAAGCGGGCAAAAATTGAAAAAAATGACAGGGCCGGTAGTGTCGAAAAAGTGAAAAATGGGAAGGGTGGGGGATTGTCCCAAAACTTGCTACAAGGGGCCAGAGGGGCGGCCTGAATGAAAAATGTGTAAAATCAAAGCACCGTGAAGGCATTGTGTGAAAATTGTCAAGGATTTTCCAAAGCGGGCAAAAATTGAAAAAAATGACAGGGCCGGTAGTGTTGAAAAAGTCAAAAATGGGAAGGGTGGGGGATTGTCCCAAAACTTGCTACAAGGGGCCAGAGGGGCGGCCTGAATTAAAAATGTGTAAAATCAAGCACCGTGAGGGCATTGTGTGAAAATTGTGAAGGATTTTCCAAAGCGGCAAAAAATTGAAAAAAATGACAGGGCCGGTAGTGTCGAAAAAGTCAAAAATGGGAAGGGTGGGGGATTGTCCCAAAACTTGCTACAAGGGGCCAGAGGGGCGGCCTGAATGAAAAATGTGTAAAATCAAGCACCGTGAAGGCATTGTGTGAAAATTGTCAAGGATTTTCCAAAGCGGGCAAAAATTGAAAAAAATGACAGGGCCGGTAGTGTCGAAAAAGTCAAAAATGGGAAGGGTGGGGGATTGTCCCAAAACTTGCTACAAGGGGCCAGAGGGGCGGCCTGAATGAAAAATGTGTAAAATCAAGCACCGTGAAGGCATTGTGTGAAAATTGTCAAGGATTTTCCAAAGCGGGCAAAAATTGAAAAAAATGACAGGGCCGGTAGTGTCGAAAAAGTCAAAAATGGGAAGGGTGGGGGATTGTCCCAAAACTTGCTACAAGGGGCCAGAGGGGCGGCCTGAATGAAAAATGTGTAAAATCAAGCACCGTGAAGGCATTGTGTGAAAATTGTCAAGGATTTTCCAAAGCGGGCAAAAATTGAAAAAAATGACAGGGCCGGTAGTGTCGAAAAAGTCAAAAATGGGAAGGGTGGGGGATTGTCCCAAAACTTGCTACAAGGGGCCAGAGGGGCGGCCTGAATTAAAAATGTGTAAAATCAAGCACCGTGAGGGCATTGTGTGAAAATTGTCAAGGATTTTCCAAAGCGGCCAAAAATTGAAAAAAATGACAGGGCCGGTAGTGTCGAAAAAGTCAAAAATGGGAAGGGTGGGGGATTGTCCCAAAACTTGCTACAAGGGGCCAGAGGGGCGGCCTGAATGAAAAATGTGTAAAATCAAGCACCGTGAAGGCATTGTGTGAAAATTGTCAAGGATTTTCCAAAGCGGGCAAAAATTGAAAAAAATGACAGGGTCGGTAGTGTTGAAAAAGTCAAAAATGGGAAGGGTGGGGGATTGTCCCAAAACTTGCTACAAGGGGCCAGAGGGGCGGCCTGAATTAAAAATGTGTAAAATCAAGCACCGTGAGGGCATTGTGTGAAAATTGTCAAGGATTTTCCAAAGCGGGCAAAAATTGAAAAAAATGACAGGGCCGGTAGTGTCGAAAAAGTCAAAAATGGGAAGGGTGGGGGATTGTCCCAAAACTTGCTACAAGGGGCCAGAGGGGCGGCCTGAATGAAAAATGTGTAAAATCAAGCACCGTGAAGGCATTGTGTGAAAATTGTCAAGGATTTTCCAAAGCGGGCAAAAATTGAAAAAAATGACAGGGCCGGTAGTGTCGAAAAAGTCAAAAATGGGAAGGGTGGGGGATTGTCCCAAAACTTGCTACAAGGGGCCAGAGGGGCGGCCTGAATGAAAAATGTGTAAAATCAAGCACTGTGAAGGCATTGTGTGAAAATTGTCAAGGATTTTCCAAAGCGGGCAAAAATTGAAAAAAATGACAGGGCCGGTAGTGTCGAAAAAGTCAAAAATGGGAAGGGTGGGGGATTGTCCCAAAACTTGCTACAAGGGGCCAGAGGGGCGGCCTGAATGAAAAATGTGTAAAATCAAGCACTGTGAAGGCATTGTGTGAAAATTGTCAAGGATTTTCCAAAGCGGGCAAAAATTGAAAAAAATGACAGGGTCGGTAGTGTCGAAAAAGTCAAAAATGGGAAGGGTGGGGGATTGTCCCAAAACTTGCTACAAGGGGCCAGAGGGGCGGCCTGAATGAAAAATGTGTAAAATCAAGCACCGTGAAGGCATTGTGTGAAAATTGTGAAGGATTTTCCATAGGGGGAAAAATTGAAAAAAATGACAGGGCCGGTAGTGTCGAAAAAGTCAAAAATGGGAAGGGTGGGGGATTGTCCCAAAACTTGCTACAAGGGGCCAGAGGGGCGGCCTGAATTAAAAATGTGTAAAATCAAGCACCGTGAGGGCATTGTGTGAAAATTGTCAAGGATTTTCCAAAGCGGCCAAAAATTGAAAAAAATGACAGGGCCGGTAGTGTCGAAAAAGTCAAAAATGGGAAGGGTGGGGGATTGTCCCAAAACTTGCTACAAGGGGCCAGAGGGGCGGCCTGAATGAAAAATGTGTAAAATCAAGCACCGTGAAGGCATTGTGTGAAAATTGTCAAGGATTTTCCAAAGCGGGCAAAAATTGAAAAAAATGACAGGGTCGGTAGTGTTGAAAAAGTCAAAAATGGGAAGGGTGGGGGATTGTCCCAAAACTTGCTACAAGGGGCCAGAGGGGCGGCCTGAATTAAAAATGTGTAAAATCAAGCACCGTGAGGGCATTGTGTGAAAATTGTCAAGGATTTTCCAAAGCGGCAAAAAATTGAAAAAAATGACAGGGCCGGTAGTGTCGAAAAAGTCAAAAATGGGAAGGGTGGGGGATTGTCCCAAAACTTGCTACAAGGGGCCAGAGGGGCGGCCTGAATGAAAAATGTGTAAAATCAAGCACCGTGAAGGCATTGTGTGAAAATTGTCAAGGATTTTCCAAAGCGGCCAAAAATTGAAAAAAATGACAGGGCCGGTAGTGTCGAAAAAGTCAAAAATGGGAAGGGTGGGGGATTGTCCCAAAACTTGCTACAAGGGGCCAGAGGGGCGGCCTGAATGAAAAATGTGTAAAATCAAGCACTGTGAAGGCATTGTGTGAAAATTGTCAAGGATTTTCCAAAGCGGGCAAAAATTGAAAAAAATGACAGGGCCGGTAGTGTCGAAAAAGTCAAAAATGGGAAGGGTGGGGGATTGTCCCAAAACTTGCTACAAGGGGCCAGAGGGGCGGCCTGAATTAAAAATGTGTAAAATCAAGCACCGTGAGGGCATTGTGTGAAAATTGTCAAGGATTTTCCAAAGCGGCCAAAAATTGAAAAAAATGACAGGGCCGGTAGTGTCGAAAAAGTCAAAAATGGGAAGGGTGGGGGATTGTCCCAAAACTTGCTACAAGGGGCCAGAGGGGCGGCCTGAATGAAAAATGTGTAAAATCAAGCACCGTGAAGGCATTGTGTGAAAATTGTGAAGGATTTTCCATAGGGGGAAAAATTGAAAAAAATGACAGGGCCGGTAGTGTCGAAAAAGTCAAAAATAGGAAGGGTGGGGGATTGTCCCAAAACTTGCTACAAGGGGCCAGAGGGGCGGCCTGAATGAAAAATGTGTAAAATCAAGCACCGTGAAGGCATTGTGTGAAAATTGTCAAGGATTTTCCAAAGCGGGCAAAAATTGAAAAAAATGACAGGGCCGGTAGTGTCGAAAAAGTCAAAAATGGGAAGGGTGGGGGATTGTCCCAAAACTTGCTACAAGGGGCCAGAGGGGCGGCCTGAATGAAAAATGTGTAAAATCAAGCACCGTGAAGGCATTGTGTGAAAATTGTCAAGGATTTTCCAAAGCGGGCAAAAATTGAAAAAAATGACAGGGTCGGTAGTGTTGAAAAAGTCAAAAATGGGAAGGGTGGGGGATTGTCCCAAAACTTGCTACAAGGGGCCAGAGGGGCGGCCTGAATTAAAAATGTGTAAAATCAAGCACCGTGAGGGCATTGTGTGAAAATTGTCAAGGATTTTCCAAAGCGGGCAAAAATTGAAAAAAATGACAGGGCCGGTAGTGTCGAAAAAGTCAAAAATGGGAAGGGTGGGGGATTGTCCCAAAACTTGCTACAAGGGGCCAGAGGGGCGACCTGAATGAAAAATGTGTAAAATCAAGCACCGTGAGGGCATTGTGTGAAAATTGTCAAGGATTTTCCAAAGCGGGCAAAAATTGAAAAAAATGACAGGGCCGGTAGTGTCGAAAAAGTCAAAAATGGGAAGGGTGGGGGATTGTCCCAAAACTTGCTACAAGGGGCCAGAGGGGCGGCCTGAATGAAAAATGTGTAAAATCAAGCACTGTGAAGGCATTGTGTGAAAGTTGTCAAGGATTTTCCAAAGCGGGCAAAAATTGAAAAAAATGACAGGGCCGGTAGTGTCGAAAAAGTCAAAAATGGGAAGGGTGGGGGATTGTCCCAAAACTTGCTACAAGGGGCCAGAGGGGCGGTCTGAATGAAAAATGTGTAAAATCAAGCACTGTGAAGGCATTGTGTGAAAATTGTCAAGGATTTTCCAAAGCGGGCAAAAATTGAAAAAAATGACAGGGCCGGTAGTGTCGAAAAAGTCAAAAATGGGAAGGGTGGGGGATTGTCCCAAAACTTGCTACAAGGGGCCAGAGGGGCGGCCTGAATTAAAAATGTGTAAAATCAAGCACCGTGAGGGCATTGTGTGAAAATTGTGAAGGATTTTCCATAGGGGGAAAAATTTAAAAAAATGACAGGGCCGGTAGTGTCGAAAAAGTCAAAAATAGGAAGGGTGGGGGATTGTCCCAAAACTTGCTACAAGGGGCCAGAGGGGCGGCCTGAATGAAAAATGTGTAAAATCAAGCACCGTGAAGGCATTGTGTGAAAATTGTCAAGGATTTTCCAAAGCGGGCAAAAATTGAAAAAAATGACAGGGCCGGTAGTGTCGAAAAAGTCAAAAATGGGAAGGGTGGGGGATTGTCCCAAAACTTGCTACAAGGGGCCAGAGGGGCGGCCTGAATGAAAAATGTGTAAAATCAAGCACCGTGAAGGCATTGTGTGAAAATTGTCAAGGATTTTCCAAAGCGGGCAAAAATTGAAAAAAATGACAGGGTCGGTAGTGTCGAAAAAGTCAAAAATGGGAAGGGTGGGGGATTGTCCCAAAACTTGCTACAAGGGGCCAGAGGGGCGGCCTGAATGAAAAATGTGTAAAATCAAGCACCGTGAAGGCATTGTGTGAAAATTGTGAAGGATTTTCCATAGGGGGAAAAATTGAAAAAAATGACAGGGCCGGTAGTGTCGAAAAAGTCAAAAATAGGAAGGGTGGGGGATTGTCCCAAAACTTGCTACAAGGGGCCAGAGGGGCGGCCTGAATTAAAAATGTGTAAAATCAAGCACCGTGAGGGCATTGTGTGAAAATTGTCAAGGATTTTCCAAAGCGGCCAAAAATTGAAAAAAATGACAGGGCCGGTAGTGTCGAAAAAGTCAAAAATGGGAAGGGTGGGGGATTGTCCCAAAACTTGCTACAAGGGGCCAGAGGGGCGGCCTGAATGAAAAATGTGTAAAATCAAGCACCGTGAAGGCATTGTGTGAAAATTGTGAAGGATTTTCCATAGGGGGAAAAATTGAAAAAAATGACAGGGCCGGTAGTGTCGAAAAAGTCAAAAATGGGAAGGGTGGGGGATTGTCCCAAAACTTGCTACAAGGGGCCAGAGGGGCGGCCTGAATGAAAAATGTGTAAAATCAAGCACCGTGAAGGCATTGTGTGAAAATTGTCAAGGATTTTCCAAAGCGGGCAAAAATTGAAAAAAATGACAGGGCCGGTAGTGTCGAAAAAGTCAAAAATGGGAAGGGTGGGGGATTGTCCCAAAACTTGCTACAAGGGGCCAGAGGGGCGGCCTGAATGAAAAATGTGTAAAATCAAGCACTGTGAAGGCATTGTGTGAAAATTGTCAAGGATTTTCCAAAGCGGGCAAAAATTGAAAAAAATGACAGGGCCGGTAGTGTCGAAAAAGTCAAAAATGGGAAGGGTGGGGGATTGTCCCAAAACTTGCTACAAGGGGCCAGAGGGGCGGCCTGAATGAAAAATGTGTAAAATCAAGCACCGTGAAGGCATTGTGTGAAAATTGTCAAGGATTTTCCAAAGCGGGCAAAAATTGAAAAAAATGACAGGGCCGGTAGTGTCGAAAAAGTCAAAAATGGGAAGGGTGGGGGATTGTCCCAAAACTTGCTACAAGGGGCCAGAGGGGCGGCCTGAATTAAAAATGTGTAAAATCAAGCACCGTGAGGGCATTGTGTGAAAATTGTCAAGGATTTTCCAAAGCGGCCAAAAATTGAAAAAAATGACAGGGCCGGTAGTGTCGAAAAAGTCAAAAATGGGAAGGGTGGGGGATTGTCCCAAAACTTGCTACAAGGGGCCAGAGGGGCGGCCTGAATGAAAAATGTGTAAAATCAAGCACCGTGAAGGCATTGTGTGAAAATTGTGAAGGATTTTCCATAGGGGGAAAAATTGAAAAAAATGACAGGGCCGGTAGTGTCGAAAAAGTCAAAAATGGGAAGGGTGGGGGATTGTCCCAAAACTTGCTACAAGGGGCCAGAGGGGCGGCCTGAATGAAAAATGTGTAAAATCAAGCACCGTGAAGGCATTGTGTGAAAATTGTCAAGGATTTTCCAAAGCGGGCAAAAATTGAAAAAAATGACAGGGCCGGTAGTGTCGAAAAAGTCAAAAATGGGAAGGGTGGGGGATTGTCCCAAAACTTGCTACAAGGGGCCAGAGGGGCGGCCTGAATGAAAAATGTGTAAAATCAAGCACCGTGAGGGCATTGTGTGAAAATTGTCAAGGATTTTCCAAAGCGGGCAAAAATTGAAAAAAATGACAGGGTCGGTAGTGTTGAAAAAGTCAAAAATGGGAAGGGTGGGGGATTGTCCCAAAACTTGCTACAAGGGGCCAGAGGGGCGGCCTGAATTAAAAATGTGTAAAATCAAGCACCGTGAGGGCATTGTGTGAAAATTGTCAAGGATTTTCCAAAGCGGGCAAAAATTGAAAAAAATGACAGGGCCGGTAGTGTCGAAAAAGTCAAAAATGGGAAGGGTGGGGGATTGTCCCAAAACTTGCTACAAGGGGCCAGAGGGGCGGCCTGAATGAAAAATGTGTAAAATCAAGCACCGTGAAGGCATTGTGTGAAAATTGTCAAGGATTTTCCAAAGCGGGCAAAAATTGAAAAAAATGACAGGGCCGGTAGTGTCGAAAAAGTCAAAAATGGGAAGGGTGGGGGATTGTCCCAAAACTTGCTACAAGGGGCCAGAGGGGCGGCCTGAATGAAAAATGTGTAAAATCAAGCACCGTGAAGGCATTGTGTGAAAATTGTGAAGGATTTTCCATAGGGGGAAAAATTGAAAAAAATGACAGGGCCGGTAGTGTCGAAAAAGTCAAAAATGGGAAGGGTGGGGGATTGTCCCAAAACTTGCTACAAGGGGCCAGAGGGGCGGCCTGAATGAAAAATGTGTAAAATCAAGCACCGTGAAGGCATTGTGTGAAAATTGTCAAGGATTTTCCAAAGCGGGCAAAAATTGAAAAAAATGACAGGGCCGGTAGTGTCGAAAAAGTCAAAAATGGGAAGGGTGGGGGATTGTCCCAAAACTTGCTACAAGGGGCCAGAGGGGCGGCCTGAATGAAAAATGTGTAAAATCAAGCACTGTGAAGGCATTGTGTGAAAATTGTCAAGGATTTTCCAAAGCGGGCAAAAATTGAAAAAAATGACAGGGCCGGTAGTGTCGAAAAAGTCAAAAATGGGAAGGGTGGGGGATTGTCCCAAAACTTGCTACAAGGGGCCAGAGGGGCGGCCTGAATGAAAAATGTGTAAAATCAAGCACCGTGAAGGCATTGTGTGAAAATTGTCAAGGATTTTCCAAAGCGGGCAAAAATTGAAAAAAATGACAGGGCCGGTAGTGTCGAAAAAGTCAAAAATGGGAAGGGTGGGGGATTGTCCCAAAACTTGCTACAAGGGGCCAGAGGGGCGGCCTGAATGAAAAATGTGTAAAATCAAGCACCGTGAAGGCATTGTGTGAAAATTGTCAAGGATTTTCCAAAGCGGGCAAAAATTGAAAAAAATGACAGGGTCGGTAGTGTTGAAAAAGTCAAAAATGGGAAGGGTGGGGGATTGTCCCAAAACTTGCTACAAGGGGCCAGAGGGGCGGCCTGAATTAAAAATGTGTAAAATCAAGCACCGTGAGGGCATTGTGTGAAAATTGTCAAGGATTTTCCAAAGCGGGCAAAAATTGAAAAAAATGACAGGGCCGGTAGTGTCGAAAAAGTCAAAAATGGGAAGGGTGGGGGATTGTCCCAAAACTTGCTACAAGGGGCCAGAGGGGCGGCCTGAATGAAAAATGTGTAAAATCAAGCACCGTGAGGGCATTGTGTGAAAATTGTCAAGGATTTTCCAAAGCGGGCAAAAATTGAAAAAAATGACAGGGCCGGTAGTGTCGAAAAAGTCAAAAATGGGAAGGGTGGGGGATTGTCCCAAAACTTGCTACAAGGGGCCAGAGGGGCGGCCTGAATGAAAAATGTGTAAAATCAAGCACTGTGAAGGCATTGTGTGAAAGTTGTCAAGGATTTTCCAAAGCGGGCAAAAATTGAAAAAAATGACAGGGCCGGTAGTGTCGAAAAAGTCAAAAATGGGAAGGGTGGGGGATTGTCCCAAAACTTGCTACAAGGGGCCAGAGGGGCGGTCTGAATGAAAAATGTGTAAAATCAAGCACTGTGAAGGCATTGTGTGAAAATTGTCAAGGATTTTCCAAAGCGGGCAAAAATTGAAAAAAATGACAGGGCCGGTAGTGTCGAAAAAGTCAAAAATGGGAAGGGTGGGGGATTGTCCCAAAACTTGCTACAAGGGGCCAGAGGGGCGGCCTGAATTAAAAATGTGTAAAATCAAGCACCGTGAGGGCATTGTGTGAAAATTGTGAAGGATTTTCCATAGGGGGAAAAATTTAAAAAAATGACAGGGCCGGTAGTGTCGAAAAAGTCAAAAATAGGAAGGGTGGGGGATTGTCCCAAAACTTGCTACAAGGGGCCAGAGGGGCGGCCTGAATGAAAAATGTGTAAAATCAAGCACCGTGAAGGCATTGTGTGAAAATTGTCAAGGATTTTCCAAAGCGGGCAAAAATTGAAAAAAATGACAGGGCCGGTAGTGTCGAAAAAGTCAAAAATGGGAAGGGTGGGGGATTGTCCCAAAACTTGCTACAAGGGGCCAGAGGGGCGGCCTGAATGAAAAATGTGTAAAATCAAGCACCGTGAAGGCATTGTGTGAAAATTGTCAAGGATTTTCCAAAGCGGGCAAAAATTGAAAAAAATGACAGGGTCGGTAGTGTCGAAAAAGTCAAAAATGGGAAGGGTGGGGGATTGTCCCAAAACTTGCTACAAGGGGCCAGAGGGGCGGCCTGAATGAAAAATGTGTAAAATCAAGCACCGTGAAGGCATTGTGTGAAAATTGTGAAGGATTTTCCATAGGGGGAAAAATTGAAAAAAATGACAGGGCCGGTAGTGTCGAAAAAGTCAAAAATAGGAAGGGTGGGGGATTGTCCCAAAACTTGCTACAAGGGGCCAGAGGGGCGGCCTGAATTAAAAATGTGTAAAATCAAGCACCGTGAGGGCATTGTGTGAAAATTGTCAAGGATTTTCCAAAGCGGCCAAAAATTGAAAAAAATGACAGGGCCGGTAGTGTCGAAAAAGTCAAAAATGGGAAGGGTGGGGGATTGTCCCAAAACTTGCTACAAGGGGCCAGAGGGGCGGCCTGAATGAAAAATGTGTAAAATCAAGCACCGTGAAGGCATTGTGTGAAAATTGTGAAGGATTTTCCATAGGGGGAAAAATTGAAAAAAATGACAGGGCCGGTAGTGTCGAAAAAGTCAAAAATGGGAAGGGTGGGGGATTGTCCCAAAACTTGCTACAAGGGGCCAGAGGGGCGGCCTGAATGAAAAATGTGTAAAATCAAGCACCGTGAAGGCATTGTGTGAAAATTGTCAAGGATTTTCCAAAGCGGGCAAAAATTGAAAAAAATGACAGGGCCGGTAGTGTCGAAAAAGTCAAAAATGGGAAGGGTGGGGGATTGTCCCAAAACTTGCTACAAGGGGCCAGAGGGGCGGCCTGAATGAAAAATGTGTAAAATCAAGCACTGTGAAGGCATTGTGTGAAAATTGTCAAGGATTTTCCAAAGCGGGCAAAAATTGAAAAAAATGACAGGGCCGGTAGTGTCGAAAAAGTCAAAAATGGGAAGGGTGGGGGATTGTCCCAAAACTTGCTACAAGGGGCCAGAGGGGCGGCCTGAATGAAAAATGTGTAAAATCAAGCACCGTGAAGGCATTGTGTGAAAATTGTCAAGGATTTTCCAAAGCGGGCAAAAATTGAAAAAAATGACAGGGCCGGTAGTGTCGAAAAAGTCAAAAATGGGAAGGGTGGGGGATTGTCCCAAAACTTGCTACAAGGGGCCAGAGGGGCGGCCTGAATTAAAAATGTGTAAAATCAAGCACCGTGAGGGCATTGTGTGAAAATTGTCAAGGATTTTCCAAAGCGGCCAAAAATTGAAAAAAATGACAGGGCCGGTAGTGTCGAAAAAGTCAAAAATGGGAAGGGTGGGGGATTGTCCCAAAACTTGCTACAAGGGGCCAGAGGGGCGGCCTGAATGAAAAATGTGTAAAATCAAGCACCGTGAAGGCATTGTGTGAAAATTGTGAAGGATTTTCCATAGGGGGAAAAATTGAAAAAAATGACAGGGCCGGTAGTGTCGAAAAAGTCAAAAATGGGAAGGGTGGGGGATTGTCCCAAAACTTGCTACAAGGGGCCAGAGGGGCGGCCTGAATGAAAAATGTGTAAAATCAAGCACCGTGAAGGCATTGTGTGAAAATTGTCAAGGATTTTCCAAAGCGGGCAAAAATTGAAAAAAATGACAGGGCCGGTAGTGTCGAAAAAGTCAAAAATGGGAAGGGTGGGGGATTGTCCCAAAACTTGCTACAAGGGGCCAGAGGGGCGGCCTGAATGAAAAATGTGTAAAATCAAGCACCGTGAGGGCATTGTGTGAAAATTGTCAAGGATTTTCCAAAGCGGGCAAAAATTGAAAAAAATGACAGGGTCGGTAGTGTTGAAAAAGTCAAAAATGGGAAGGGTGGGGGATTGTCCCAAAACTTGCTACAAGGGGCCAGAGGGGCGGCCTGAATTAAAAATGTGTAAAATCAAGCACCGTGAGGGCATTGTGTGAAAATTGTCAAGGATTTTCCAAAGCGGGCAAAAATTGAAAAAAATGACAGGGCCGGTAGTGTCGAAAAAGTCAAAAATGGGAAGGGTGGGGGATTGTCCCAAAACTTGCTACAAGGGGCCAGAGGGGCGGCCTGAATGAAAAATGTGTAAAATCAAGCACCGTGAAGGCATTGTGTGAAAATTGTCAAGGATTTTCCAAAGCGGGCAAAAATTGAAAAAAATGACAGGGCCGGTAGTGTCGAAAAAGTCAAAAATGGGAAGGGTGGGGGATTGTCCCAAAACTTGCTACAAGGGGCCAGAGGGGCGGCCTGAATGAAAAATGTGTAAAATCAAGCACCGTGAAGGCATTGTGTGAAAATTGTCAAGGATTTTCCAAAGCGGGCAAAAATTGAAAAAAATGACAGGGTCGGTAGTGTCGAAAAAGTCAAAAATGGGAAGGGTGGGGGATTGTCCCAAAACTTGCTACAAGGGGCCAGAGGGGCGGCCTGAATGAAAAATGTGTAAAATCAAGCACCGTGAAGGCATTGTGTGAAAATTGTGAAGGATTTTCCATAGGGGGAAAAATTGAAAAAAATGACAGGGCCGGTAGTGTCGAAAAAGTCAAAAATAGGAAGGGT
This sequence comes from Scomber colias, assembly GCA_021039105.1. Lineage (NCBI taxonomy): Eukaryota > Metazoa > Chordata > Actinopteri > Scombriformes > Scombridae > Scomber > Scomber colias. The sequence continues at coordinate 48,464 of JAJDFG010001293.1, forward strand.
GGGGGATTGTCCCAAAACTTGCTACAAGGGGCCAGAGGGGCGGCCTGAATGAAAAATGTGTAAAATCAAGCACCGTGAAGGCATTGTGTGAAAATTGTCAAGGATTTTCCAAAGCGGGCAAAAATTGAAAAAAATGACAGGGCCGGTAGTGTCGAAAAAGTCAAAAATGGGAAGGGTGGGGGATTGTCCCAAAACTTGCTACAAGGGGCCAGAGGGGCGGCCTGAATGAAAAATGTGTAAAATCAAGCACCGTGAAGGCATTGTGTGAAAATTGTCAAGGATTTTCCAAAGCGGGCAAAAATTGAAAAAAATGACAGGGTCGGTAGTGTCGAAAAAGTCAAAAATGGGAAGGGTGGGGGATTGTCCCAAAACTTGCTACAAGGGGCCAGAGGGGCGGCCTGAATTAAAAATGTGTAAAATCAAGCACCGTGAGGGCATTGTGTGAAAATTGTCAAGGATTTTCCAAAGCGGCCAAAAATTGAAAAAAATGACAGCGCCGGTAGTGTCGAAAAAGTCAAAAATGGGAAGGGTGGGGGATTGTCCCAAAACTTGCTACAAGGGGCCAGAGGGGCGGCCTGAATGAAAAATGTGTAAAATCAAGCACCGTGAAGGCATTGTGTGAAAATTGTGAAGGATTTTCCATAGGGGGAAAAATTGAAAAAAATGACAGGGCCGGTAGTGTCGAAAAAGTCAAAAATAGGAAGGGTGGGGGATTGTCCCAAAACTTGCTACAAGGGGCCAGAGGGGCGGCCTGAATGAAAAATGTGTAAAATCAAGCACCGTGAAGGCATTGTGTGAAAATTGTCAAGGATTTTCCAAAGCGGGCAAAAATTGAAAAAAATGACAGGGCCGGTAGTGTCGAAAAAGTCAAAAATGGGAAGGGTGGGGGATTGTCCCAAAACTTGCTACAAGGGGCCAGAGGGGCGGCCTGAATGAAAAATGTGTAAAATCAAGCACCGTGAAGGCATTGTGTGAAAATTGTCAAGGATTTTCCAAAGCGGGCAAAAATTGAAAAAAATGACAGGGCCGGTAGTGTCGAAAAAGTCAAAAATGGGAAGGGTGGGGGATTGTCCCAAAACTTGCTACAAGGGGCCAGAGGGGCGGCCTGAATGAAAAATGTGTAAAATCAAGCACCGTGAGGGCATTGTGTGAAAATTGTCAAGGATTTTCCAAAGCGGGCAAAAATTGAAAAAAATGACAGGGCCGGTAGTGTCGAAAAAGTCAAAAATGGGAAGGGTGGGGGATTGTCCCAAAACTTGCTACAAGGGGCCAGAGGGGCGGCCTGAATGAAAAATGTGTAAAATCAAGCACCGTGAGGGCATTGTGTGAAAATTGTCAAGGATTTTCCAAAGCGGCCAAAAATTGAAAAAAATGACAGGACCGGTAGTGTCGAAAAAGTAATAAATGGGAAGGGTGGGGGATTGTCCCAAAACTTGCTACAAGGGGCCAGAGGGGCGGCCTGAATGAAAAATGTGTAAAATCAAGCACAGTGAAGGCATTGTGTGAAAATTGTCAAGGATTTTCCAAAGCGGGCAAAAATTGAAAAAAATGACAGGGCCGGTAGTGTCGAAAAAGTCAAAAATGGGAAGGGTGGGGGATTGTCCCAAAACTTGCTACAAGGGGCCAGAGGGGCGGCCTGAATGAAAAATGTGTAAAATCAAGCACCGTGAAGGCATTGTGTGAAAATTGTCAAGGATTTTCCAAAGCGGGCAAAAATTGAAAAAAATGACAGGGCCGGTAGTGTCGAAAAAGTCAAAAATGGGAAGGGTGGGGGATTGTCCCAAAACTTGCTACAAGGGGCCAGAGGGGCGGCCTGAATGAAAAATGTGTAAAATCAAGCACCGTGAAGGCATTGTGTGAAAATTGTCAAGGATTTTCCAAAGCGGCCAAAAATTGAAAAAAATGACAGGGCCGGTAGTGTCGAAAAAGTCAAAAATGGGAAGGGTGGGGGATTGTCCCAAAACTTGCTACAAGGGGCCAGAGGGGCGGCCTGAATGAAAAATGTGTAAAATCAAGCACCGTGAAGGCATTGTGTGAAAATTGTCAAGGATTTTCCAAAGCGGGCAAAAATTGAAAAAAATGACAGGGCCGGTAGTGTCGAAAAAGTCAAAAATGGGAAGGGTGGGGGATTGTCCCAAAACTTGCTACAAGGGGCCAGAGGGGCGGCCTGAATGAAAAATGTGTAAAATCAAGCACCGTGAAGGCATTGTGTGAAAATTGTCAAGGATTTTCCAAAGCGGGCAAAAATTGAAAAAAATGACAGGGCCGGTAGTGTCGAAAAAGTCAAAAATGGGAAGGGTGGGGGATTGTCCCAAAACTTGCTACAAGGGGCCAGAGGGGCGGCCTGAATGAAAAATGTGTAAAATCAAGCACCGTGAGGGCATTGTGTGAAAATTGTCAAGGATTTTCCAAAGCGGGCAAAAATTGAAAAAAATGACAGGACCGGTAGTGTCGAAAAAGTCAAAAATGGGAAGGGTGGGGGATTGTCCCAAAACTTGCTACAAGGGGCCAGAGGGGCGGCCTGAATGAAAAATGTGTAAAATCAAGCACTGTGAAGGCATTGTGTGAAAATTGTCAAGGATTTTCCAAAGCGGGCAAAAATTGAAAAAAATGACAGGGCCGGTAGTGTCGAAAAAGTCAAAAATGGGAAGGGTGGGGGATTGTCCCAAAACTTGCTACAAGGGGCCAGAGGGGCGGCCTGAATGAAAAATGTGTAAAATCAAGCACTGTGAAGGCATTGTGTGAAAATTGTCAAGGATTTTCCAAAGCGGGCAAAAATTGAAAAAAATGACAGGGCCGGTAGTGTCGAAAAAGTCAAAAATGGGAAGGGTGGGGGATTGTCCCAAAACTTGCTACAAGGGGCCAGAGGGGCGGCCTGAATGAAAAATGTGTAAAATCAAGCACCGTGAGGGCATTGTGTGAAAATTGTCAAGGATTTTCCAAAGCGGGCAAAAATTGAAAAAAATGACAGGACCGGTAGTGTCGAAAAAGTCAAAAATGGGAAGGGTGGGGGATTGTCCCAAAACTTGCTACAAGGGGCCAGAGGGGCGGCCTGAATGAAAAATGTGTAAAATCAAGCACCGTGAAGGCATTGTGTGAAAATTGTCAAGGATTTTCCAAAGCGGGCAAAAATTGAAAAAAATGACAGGGTCGGTAGTGTTGAAAAAGTCAAAAATGGGAAGGGTGGGGGATTGTCCCAAAACTTGCTACAAGGGGCCAGAGGGGCGGCCTGAATTAAAAATGTGTAAAATCAAGCACTGTGAAGGCATTGTGTGAAAATTGTCAAGGATTTTCCAAAGCGGGCAAAAATTGAAAAAAATGACAGGGCCGGTAGTGTCGAAAAAGTCAAAAATGGGAAGGGTGGGGGATTGTCCCAAAACTTGCTACAAGGGGCCAGAGGGGCGGCCTGAATGAAAAATGTGTAAAATCAAGCACCGTGAAGGCATTGTGTGAAAATTGTCAAGGATTTTCCAAAGCGGCCAAAAATTGAAAAAAATGACAGGACCGGTAGTGTCGAAAAAGTAATAAATGGGAAGGGTGGGGGATTGTCCCAAAACTTGCTACAAGGGGCCAGAGGGGCGGCCTGAATGAAAAATGTGTAAAATCAAGCACAGTGAAGGCATTGTGTGAAAATTGTCAAGGATTTTCCAAAGCGGGCAAAAATTGAAAAAAATGACAGGGCCGGTAGTGTCGAAAAAGTCAAAAATGGGAAGGGTGGGGGATTGTCCCAAAACTTGCTACAAGGGGCCAGAGGGGCGGCCTGAATGAAAAATGTGTAAAATCAAGCACAGTGAAGGCATTGTGTGAAAATTGTCAAGGATTTTCCAAAGCGGGCAAAAATTGAAAAAAATGACAGGGCCGGTAGTGTCGAAAAAGTCAAAAATGGGAAGGGTGGGGGATTGTCCCAAAACTTGCTACAAGGGGCCAGAGGGGCGGCCTGAATAAAAATTGTGTAAAATCAAGCACCGTGAAGGCATTGTGTGAAAATTGTCAAGGATTTTCCAAAGCGGGCAAAAATTGAAAAAACTGACAGGGTCGGTAGTGTCGAAAAAGTCAAAAATGGGAAGGGTGGGGGATTGTCCCAAAACTTGCTACAAGGGGCCAGAGGGGCGGCCTGAATGAAAAATGTGTAAAATCAAGCACCGTGAAGGCATTGTGTGAAAATTGTCAAGGATTTTCCAAAGCGGGCAAAAATTGAAAAAAATGACAGGGCCGGTAGTGTTGAAAAAGTCAAAAATGGGAAGGGTGGGGGATTGTCCCAAAACTTGCTACAAGGGGCCAGAGGGGCGGCCTGAATGAAAAATGTGTAAAATCAAGCACCGTGAAGGCATTGTGTGAAAATTGTCAAGGATTTTCCATAGGGGGAAAAATTGAAAAAAATGACAGGGCCGGTAGTGTCGAAAAAGTCAAAAATGGGAAGGGTGGGGGATTGTCCCAAAACTTGCTACAAGGGGCCAGAGGGGCGGCCTGAATGAAAAAATGTGTAAAATCAAGCACCGTGAAGGCATTGTGTGAAAATTGTCAAGGATTTTCCAAAGCGGGCAAAAAATTGAAAAAAATGACAGGGCCGGTAGTGTCGAAAAAGTCAAAAATGGGAAGGGTGGGGGATTGTCCCAAAACTTGCTACAAGGGGCCAGAGGGGCGGCCTGAATGAAAAATGTGTAAAATCAAGCACCGTGAAGGCATTGTGTGAAAATTGTCAAGGATTTTCCAAAGCGGGCAAAAATTGAAAAAAATAACAAGGGTCGGTAGTGTCGAAAAAGTCAAAAATGGGGAGGGTGGGGGATTGTCCCAAAACTTGCTACAAGGGGCCAGAGGGGCGGCCTGAATTAAAAGTGTGTAAAATCAAGCACCGTGAAGGCATTGTGTGAAAATTGTCAAGGATTTTCCAAAGCGGGCAAAAATTGAAAAAAATGACAGGGCCGGTAGTGTCGAAAAAGTCAAAAATGGGAAGGGTGGGGGATTGTCCCAAAACTTGCTACAAGGGGCCAGAGGGGCGGCCTGAATGAAAAATGTGTAAAATCAAGCACCGTGAAGGCATTGTGTGAAAATTGTGAAGGATTTTCCATAGGGGGAAAAATTGAAAAAAATGACAGGGCCGGTAGTGTCGAAAAAGTCAAAAATGGGAAGGGTGGGGGATTGTCCCAAAACTTGCTACAAGGGGCCAGAGGGGCGGCCTGAATGAAAAATGTGTAAAATCAAGCACTGTGAAGGCATTGTGTGAAAATTGTCAAGGATTTTCCAAAGCGGGCAAAAATTGAAAAAAATGACAGGGCCGGTAGTGTCGAAAAAGTCAAAAATGGGAAGGGTGGGGGATTGTCCCAAAACTTGCTACAAGGGGCCAGAGGGGCGGCCTGAATGAAAAATGTGTAAAATCAAGCACCGTGAAGGCATTGTGTGAAAATTGTCAAGGATTTTCCAAAGCGGGCAAAAATTGAAAAAAATGACAGGGCCGGTAGTGTCGAAAAAGTCAAAAATGGGAAGGGTGGGGGATTGTCCCAAAACTTGCTACAAGGGGCCAGAGGGGCGGCCTGAATGAAAAATGTGTAAAATCAAGCACCGTGAGGGCATTGTGTGAAAATTGTCAAGGATTTTCCAAAGCAGGCAAAAATTGAAAAAAATGACAGGACCGGTAGTGTCGAAAAAGTAAAAAATGGGAAGGGTGGGGGATTGTCCCAAAACTTGCTACAAGGGGCCAGAGGGGCGGCCTGAATGAAAAATGTGTAAAATCAAGCACAGTGAAGGCATTGTGTGAAAATTGTCAAGGATTTTCCAAAGCGGGCAAAAATTGAAAAAAATGACAGGGCCGGTAGTGTTGAAAAAGTCAAAAATGGGAAGGGTGGGGGATTGTCCCAAAACTTGCTACAAGGGGCCAGAGGGGCGGCCTGAATGAAAAATGTGTAAAATCAAGCACCGTGAAGGCATTGTGTGAAAATTGTCAAGGATTTTCCAAAGCGGCCAAAAATTGAAAAAAATGACAGGGTCGGTAGTGTCGAAAAAGTCAAAAATGGGAAGGGTGGGGGATTGTCCCAAAACTTGCTACAAGGGGCCAGAGGGGCGGCCTGAATGAAAAATGTGTAAAATCAAGCACCGTGAAGGCATTGTGTGAAAATTGTCAAGGATTTTCCAAAGCGGGCAAAAATTGAAAAAAATGACAGGGTCGGTAGTGTTGAAAAAGTCAAAAATGGGAAGGGTGGGGGATTGTCCCAAAACTTGCTACAAGGGGCCAGAGGGGCGGCCTGAATGAAAAATGTGTAAAATCAAGCACCGTGAAGGCATTGTGTGAAAATTGTCAAGGATTTTCCAAAGCGGGCAAAAATTGAAAAAAATGACAGGGCCGGTAGTGTCGAAAAAGTCAAAAATGGGAAGGGTGGGGGATTGTCCCAAAACTTGCTACAAGGGGCCAGAGGGGCGGCCTGAATGAAAAATGTGTAAAATCAAGCACCGTGAGGGCATTGTGTGAAAATTGTCAAGGATTTTCCAAAGCAGGCAAAAATTGAAAAAAATGACAGGACCGGTAGTGTCGAAAAAGTCAAAAATGGGAAGGGTGGGGGATTGTCCCAAAACTTGCTACAAGGGGCCAGAGGGGCGGCCTGAATGAAAAATGTGTAAAATCAAGCACAGTGAAGGCATTGTGTGAAAATTGTCAAGGATTTTCCAAAGCGGGCAAAAATTGAAAAAAATGACAGGGCCGGTAGTGTTGAAAAAGTCAAAAATGGGAAGGGTGGGGGATTGTCTCAAAACTTGCTACAAGGGGCCAGAGGGGCGGCCTGAATGAAAAATGTGTAAAATCAAGCACCGTGAAGGCATTGTGTGAAAATTGTCAAGGATTTTCCAAAGCGGCCAAAAATTGAAAAAAATGACAGGGTCGGTAGTGTCGAAAAAGTCAAAAATGGGAAGGGTGGGGGATTGTCCCAAAACTTGCTACAAGGGGCCAGAGGGGCGGCCTGAATGAAAAATGTGTAAAATCAAGCACCGTGAAGGCATTGTGTGAAAATTGTCAAGGATTTTCCAAAGCGGGCAAAAATTGAAAAAAATGACAGGGTCGGTAGTGTTGAAAAAGTCAAAAATGGGAAGGGTGGGGGATTGTCCCAAAACTTGCTACAAGGGGCCAGAGGGGCGGCCTGAATGAAAAATGTGTAAAATCAAGCACCGTGAAGGCATTGTGTGAAAATTGTCAAGGATTTTCCAAAGCGGGCAAAAATTGAAAAAAATGACAGGGCCGGTAGTGTCGAAAAAGTCAAAAATGGGAAGGGTGGGGGATTGTCCCAAAACTTGCTACAAGGGGCCAGAGGGGCGGCCTGAATGAAAAATGTGTAAAATCAAGCACCGTGAGGGCATTGTGTGAAAATTGTCAAGGATTTTCCAAAGCGGCCAAAAATTGAAAAAAATGACAGGACCGGTAGTGTCGAAAAAGTCAAAAATGGGAAGGGTGGGGGATTGTCCCAAAACTTGCTACAAGGGGCCAGAGGGGCGGCCTGAATGAAAAATGTGTAAAATCAAGCACAGTGAAGGCATTGTGTGAAAATTGTCAAGGATTTTCCAAAGCGGGCAAAAATTGAAAAAAATGACAGGGCCGGTAGTGTCGAAAAAGTCAAAAATGGGAAGGGTGGGGGATTGTCCCAAAACTTGCTACAAGGGGCCAGAGGGGCGGCCTGAATGAAAAATGTGTAAAATCAAGCACCGTGAAGGCATTGTGTGAAAATTGTCAAGGATTTTCCAAAGCGGGCAAAAATTGAAAAAACTGACAGGGTCGGTAGTGTCGAAAAAGTCAAAAATGGGAAGGGTGGGGGATTGTCCCAAAACTTGCTACAAGGGGCCAGAGGGGCGGCCTGAATGAAAAATGTGTAAAATCAAGCACCGTGAAGGCATTGTGTGAAAATTGTCAAGGATTTTCCAAAGCGGGCAAAAATTGAAAAAAATGACAGGGCCGGTAGTGTTGAAAAAGTCAAAAATGGGAAGGGTGGGGGATTGTCCCAAAACTTGCTACAAGGGGCCAGAGGGGCGGCCTGAATGAAAAATGTGTAAAATCAAGCACCGTGAAGGCATTGTGTGAAAATTGTCAAGGATTTTCCAAAGCGGGCAAAAAATTGAAAAAAATGACAGGGCCGGTAGTGTCGAAAAAGTCAAAAATGGGGAGGGTGGGGGATTGTCCCAAAACTTGCTACAAGGGGCCAGAGGGGCGGCCTGAATTAAAAGTGTGTAAAATCAAGCACTGTGAAGGCATTGTGTGAAAATTGTCAAGGATTTTCCAAAGCGGGCAAAAATTGAAAAAAATGACAGGGTCGGTAGTGTCGAAAAAGTCAAAAATGGGAAGGGTGGGGGATTGTCCCAAAACTTGCTACAAGGGGCCAGAGGGGCGGCCTGAATGAAAAATGTGTAAAATCAAGCACCGTGAAGGCATTGTGTGAAAATTGTGAAGGATTTTCCAAAGCGGGCAAAAATTGAAAAAAATGACAGGGCCGGTAGTGTCGAAAAAGTCAAAAATAGGAAGGGTGGGGGATTGTCCCAAAACTTGCTACAAGGGGCCAGAGGGGCGGCCTGAATGAAAAATGTGTAAAATCAAGCACCGTGAAGGCATTGTGTGAAAATTGTCAAGGATTTTCCAAAGCGGGCAAAAATTGAAAAAAATGACAGGGCCGGTAGTGTCGAAAAAGTCAAAAATGGGAAGGGTGGGGGATTGTCCCAAAACTTGCTACAAGGGGCCAGAGGGGCGGCCTGAATGAAAAATGTGTAAAATCAAGCACCGTGAAGGCATTGTGTGAAAATTGTCAAGGATTTTCCAAAGCGGGCAAAAATTGAAAAAAATGACAGGGCCGGTAGTGTCGAAAAAGTAAAAAATGGGAAGGGTGGGGGATTGTCCCAAAACTTGCTACAAGGGGCCAGAGGGGCGGCCTGAATTAAAAGTGTGTAAAATCAAGCACTGTGAAGGCATTGTGTGAAAATTGTCAAGGATTTTCCAAAGCGGGCAAAAATTGAAAAAAATGACAGGGTCGGTAGTGTCGAAAAAGTCAAAAATGGGAAGGGTGGGGGATTGTCCCAAAACTTGCTACAAGGGGCTAGAGGGGCGGCCTGAATGAAAAATGTGTAAAATCAAGCACCGTGAGGGCATTGTGTGAAAATTGTCAAGGATTTTCCAAAGCAGGCAAAAATTGAAAAAAATGACAGGACCGGTAGTGTCGAAAAAGTCAAAAATGGGAAGGGTGGGGGATTGTCCCAAAACTTGCTACAAGGGGCCAGAGGGGCGGCCTGAATGAAAAATGTGTAAAATCAAGCACCGTGAGGGCATTGTGTGAAAATTGTCAAGGATTTTCCAAAGCGGCCAAAAATTGAAAAAAATGACAGGACCGGTAGTGTCGAAAAAGTCAAAAATGGGAAGGGTGGGGGATTGTCCCAAAACTTGCTACAAGGGGCCAGAGGGGCGGCCTGAATGAAAAATGTGTAAAATCAAGCACAGTGAAGGCATTGTGTGAAAATTGTCAAGGATTTTCCAAAGCGGGCAAAAATTGAAAAAAATGACAGGGTCGGTAGTGTCGAAAAAGTCAAAAATGGGAAGGGTGGGGGATTGTCCCAAAACTTGCTACAAGGGGCCAGAGGGGCGGCCTGAATGAAAAATGTGTAAAATCAAGCACTGTGAAGGCATTGTGTGAAAATTGTCAAGGATTTTCCAAAGCGGGCAAAAATTGAAAAAAATGACAGGGCCGGGTAGTGTCGAAAAAGTCAAAAATGGGAAGGGTGGGGGATTGTCCCAAAACTTGCTACAAGGGGCCAGAGGGGCGGCCTGAATGAAAAATGTGTAAAATCAAGCACCGTGAAGGCATTGTGTGAAAATTGTCAAGGATTTTCCAAAGCGGGCAAAAATTGAAAAAAATGACAGGGCCGGTAGTGTCGAAAAAGTCAAAAATGGGAAGGGTGGGGGATTGTCCCAAAACTTGCTACAAGGGGCTAGAGGGGCGGCCTGAATGAAAAATGTGTAAAATCAAGCACCGTGAGGGCATTGTGTGAAAATTGTCAAGGATTTTCCAAAGCAGGCAAAAATTGAAAAAAATGACAGGACCGGTAGTGTTGAAAAAGTCAAAAATGGGAAGGGTGGGGGATTGTCCCAAAACTTGCTACAAGGGGCCAGAGGGGCGGCCTGAATGCAAAAATGTGTAAAATCAAGCACCGTGAAGGCATTGTGTGAAAATTGTCAAGGATTTTCCAAAGCGGGCAAAAAATTGAAAAAAATGACAGGGCCGGTAGTGTCGAAAAAGTCAAAAATGGGAAGGGTGGGGGATTGTCCCAAAACTTGCTACAAGGGGCCAGAGGGGCGGCCTGAATGAAAAATGTGTAAAATCAAGCACCGTGAAGGCATTGTGTGAAAATTGTCAAGGATTTTCCAAAGCGGGCAAAAATTGAAAAAAATAACAGGGTCGGTAGTGTCGAAAAAGTCAAAAATGGGGAGGGTGGGGGATTGTCCCAAAACTTGCTACAAGGGGCCAGAGGGGCGGCCTGAATTAAAAGTGTGTAAAATCAAGCACTGTGAAGGCATTGTGTGAAAATTGTCAAGGATTTTCCAAAGCGGGCAAAAATTGAAAAAAATGACAGGGTCGGTAGTGTCGAAAAAGTCAAAAATGGGAAGGGTGGGGGATTGTCCCAAAACTTGCTACAAGGGGCCAGAGGGGCGGCCTGAATGAAAAATGTGTAAAATCAAGCACCGTGAAGGCATTGTGTGAAAATTGTCAAGGATTTTCCAAAGCGGGCAAAAATTGAAAAAAATGACAGGGACGGTAGTGTCGAAAAAGTCAAAAATGGGAAGGGTGGGGGATTGTCCCAAAACTTGCTACAAGGGGCCAGAGGGGCGGCCTGAATGAAAAATGTGTAAAATCAAGCACCGTGAAGGCATTGTGTGAAAATTGTCAAGGATTTTCCAAAGCGGGCAAAAATTGAAAAAAATGACAGGGCCGGTAGTGTCGAAAAAGTCAAAAATGGGAAGGGTGGGGGATTGTCCCAAAACTTGCTACAAGGGGCCAGAGGGGCGGCCTGAATTAAAAGTGTGTAAAATCAAGCACTGTGAAGGCATTGTGTGAAAATTGTCAAGGATTTTCCAAAGCGGGCAAAAATTGAAAAAAATGACAGGGTCGGTAGTGTCGAAAAAGTCAAAAATGGGAAGGGTGGGGGATTGTCCCAAAACTTGCTACAAGGGGCCAGAGGGGCGGCCTGAATGAAAAATGTGTAAAATCAAGCACCGTGAGGGCATTGTGTGAAAATTGTCAAGGATTTTCCAAAGCAGGCAAAAATTGAAAAAAATGACAGGACCGGTAGTGTCGAAAAAGTCAAAAATGGGAAGGGTGGGGGATTGTCCCAAAACTTGCTACAAGGGGCCAGAGGGGCGGCCTGAATGAAAAATGTGTAAAATCAAGCACCGTGAGGGCATTGTGTGAAAATTGTCAAGGATTTTCCAAAGCGGGCAAAAATTGAAAAAAATGACAGGACCGGTAGTGTCGAAAAAGTAAAAAATGGGAAGGGTGGGGGATTGTCCCAAAACTTGCTACAAGGGGCCAGAGGGGCGGCCTGAATGAAAAATGTGTAAAATCAAGCACAGTGAAGGCATTGTGTGAAAATTGTCAAGGATTTTCCAAAGCGGGCAAAAATTGAAAAAAATGACAGGGTCGGTAGTGTCGAAAAAGTCAAAAATGGGAAGGGTGGGGGATTGTCCCAAAACTTGCTACAAGGGGCCAGAGGGGCGGCCTGAATGAAAAATGTGTAAAATCAAGCACTGTGAAGGCATTGTGTGAAAATTGTCAAGGATTTTCCAAAGCGGGCAAAAATTGAAAAAAATGACAGGGCCGGTAGTGTCGAAAAAGTCAAAAATGGGAAGGGTGGGGGATTGTCCCAAAACTTGCTACAAGGGGCCAGAGGGGCGGCCTGAATGAAAAATGTGTAAAATCAAGCACCGTGAGGGCATTGTGTGAAAATTGTCAAGGATTTTCCAAAGCGGCCAAAAATTGAAAAAAATGACAGGGTCGGTAGTGTTGAAAAAGTCAAAAATGGGAAGGGTGGGGGATTGTCCCAAAACTTGCTACAAGGGGCCAGAGGGGCGGCCTGAATTAAAAATGTGTAAAATCAAGCACCGTGAAGGCATTGTGTGAAAATTGTGAAGGATTTTCCATAGGGGGAAAAATTGAAAAAAATGACAGGGCCGGGGGTAGTGTCGAAAAAGTCAAAAATAGGAAGGGTGGGGGATTGTCCCAAAACTTGCTACAAGGGGCCAGAGGGGCGGCCTGAATGAAAAATGTGTAAAATCAAGCACCATGAAGGCATTGTGTGAAAATTGTCAAGGATTTTCCAAAGCGGGCAAAAATTGAAAAAAATGACAGGTCCGGTAGTGTCGAAAAAGTCAAAAATGGGAAGGGTGGGGGATTGTCCCAAAACTTGCTACAAGGGGCCAGAGGGGCGGCCTGAATGAAAAATGTGTAAAATCAAGCACCGTGAGGGCATTGTGTGAAAATTGTCAAGGATTTTCCAAAGCGGCCAAAAATTGAAAAAAATGACAGGACCGGTAGTGTCGAAAAAGTCAAAAATGGGAAGGGTGGGGGATTGTCCCAAAACTTGCTACAAGGGGCCAGAGGGGCGGCCTGAATGAAAAATGTGTAAAATCAAGCACCATGAAGGCATTGTGTGAAAATTGTCAAGGATTTTCCAAAGCGGGCAAAAATTGAAAAAAATGACAGGTCCGGTAGTGTCGAAAAAGTCAAAAATGGGAAGGGTGGGGGATTGTCCCAAAACTTGCTACAAGGGGCCAGAGGGGCGGCCTGAATGAAAAATGTGTAAAATCAAGCACCGTGAGGGCATTGTGTGAAAATTGTCAAGGATTTTCCAAAGCGGCCAAAAATTGAAAAAAATGACAGGACCGGTAGTGTCGAAAAAGTCAAAAATGGGAAGGGTGGGGGATTGTCCCAAAACTTGCTACAAGGGGCCAGAGGGGCGGCCTGAATGAAAAATGTGTAAAATCAAGCACAGTGAAGGCATTGTGTGAAAATTGTCAAGGATTTTCCAAAGCGGGCAAAAATTGAAAAAAATGACAGGGCCGGGTAGTGTCGAAAAAGTCAAAAATGGGAAGGGTGGGGGATTGTCCCAAAACTTGCTACAAGGGGCCAGAGGGGCGGCCTGAATGAAAAATGTGTAAAATCAAGCACCGTGAAGGCATTGTGTGAAAATTGTCAAGGATTTTCCAAAGCGGGCAAAAATTGAAAAAAACTGACAGGGTCGGTAGTGTCGAAAAAGTCAAAAATGGGAAGGGTGGGGGATTGTCCCAAAACTTGCTACAAGGGGCCAGAGAAGCGGCCTGAATGAAAAATGTGTAAAATCAAGCACCGTGAAGGCATTGTGTGAAAATTGTCAAGGATTTTCCAAAGCGGGCAAAAATTGAAAAAAATGACAGGGCCGGTAGTGTTGAAAAAGTCAAAAATGGGAAGGGTGGGGGATTGTCCCAAAACTTGCTACAAGGGGCCAGAGGGGCGGCCTGAATGAAAAATGTGTAAAATCAAGCACAGTGAAGGCATTGTGTGAAAATTGTCAAGGATTTTCCATAGGGGGAAAAATTGAAAAAAATGACAGGGCTGGTAGTGTCGAAAAAGTCAAAAATGGGAAGGGTGGGGGATCGTCCCAAAACTTGCTACAAGGGGCCAGAGGGGCGGCCTGAATGAAAAATGTGTAAAATCAAGCACCGTGAAGGCATTGTGTGAAAATTGTCAAGGATTTTCCAAAGCGGGCAAAAAATTGAAAAAAATGACAGGGCCGGTAGTGTCGAAAAAGTCAAAAATGGGAAGGGTGGGGGATTGTCCCAAAACTTGCTACAAGGGGCCAGAGGGGCGGCCTGAATGAAAAATGTGTAAAATCAAGCACCGTGAAGGCATTGTGTGAAAATTGTCAAGGATTTTCCAAAGCGGGCAAAAATTGAAAAAAATGACAGGGACGGTAGTGTCGAAAAAGTCAAAAATGGGAAGGGTGGGGGATTGTCCCAAAACTTGCTACAAGGGGCCAGAGGGGCGGCCTGAATGAAAAATGTGTAAAATCAAGCACCGTGAAGGCATTGTGTGAAAATTGTCAAGGATTTTCCAAAGCGGGCAAAAATTGAAAAAAATGACAGGGCCGGTAGTGTCGAAAAAGTCAAAAATGGGAAGGGTGGGGGATTGTCCCAAAACTTGCTACAAGGGGCCAGAGGGGCGGCCTGAATTAAAAGTGTGTAAAATCAAGCACTGTGAAGGCATTGTGTGAAAATTGTCAAGGATTTTCCAAAGCGGGCAAAAATTGAAAAAAATGACAGGGTCGGTAGTGTCGAAAAAGTCAAAAATGGGAAGGGTGGGGGATTGTCCCAAAACTTGCTACAAGGGGCCAGAGGGGCGGCCTGAATGAAAAATGTGTAAAATCAAGCACCGTGAGGGCATTGTGTGAAAATTGTCAAGGATTTTCCAAAGCAGGCAAAAATTGAAAAAAATGACAGGACCGGTAGTGTCGAAAAAGTCAAAAATGGGAAGGGTGGGGGATTGTCCCAAAACTTGCTACAAGGGGCCAGAGGGGCGGCCTGAATGAAAAATGTGTAAAATCAAGCACCGTGAGGGCATTGTGTGAAAATTGTCAAGGATTTTCCAAAGCGGGCAAAAATTGAAAAAAATGACAGGACCGGTAGTGTCGAAAAAGTAAAAAATGGGAAGGGTGGGGGATTGTCCCAAAACTTGCTACAAGGGGCCAGAGGGGCGGCCTGAATGAAAAATGTGTAAAATCAAGCACAGTGAAGGCATTGTGTGAAAATTGTCAAGGATTTTCCAAAGCGGGCAAAAATTGAAAAAAATGACAGGGTCGGTAGTGTCGAAAAAGTCAAAAATGGGAAGGGTGGGGGATTGTCCCAAAACTTGCTACAAGGGGCCAGAGGGGCGGCCTGAATGAAAAATGTGTAAAATCAAGCACTGTGAAGGCATTGTGTGAAAATTGTCAAGGATTTTCCAAAGCGGGCAAAAATTGAAAAAAATGACAGGGCCGGTAGTGTCGAAAAAGTCAAAAATGGGAAGGGTGGGGGATTGTCCCAAAACTTGCTACAAGGGGCCAGAGGGGCGGCCTGAATGAAAAATGTGTAAAATCAAGCACCGTGAGGGCATTGTGTGAAAATTGTCAAGGATTTTCCAAAGCAGGCAAAAATTGAAAAAAATGACAGGACCGGTAGTGTCGAAAAAGTCAAAAATGGGAAGGGTGGGGGATTGTCCCAAAACTTGCTACAAGGGGCCAGAGGGGCGGCCTGAATGAAAAATGTGTAAAATCAAGCACCGTGAGGGCATTGTGTGAAAATTGTCAAGGATTTTCCAAAGCGGCCAAAAATTGAAAAAAATGACAGGACCGGTAGTGTCGAAAAAGTAAAAAATGGGAAGGGTGGGGGATTGTCCCAAAACTTGCTACAAGGGGCCAGAGGGGCGGCCTGAATGAAAAATGTGTAAAATCAAGCACAGTGAAGGCATTGTGTGAAAATTGTCAAGGATTTTCCAAAGCGGGCAAAAATTGAAAAAAATGACAGGGCCGGTAGTGTTGAAAAAGTCAAAAATGGGAAGGGTGGGGGATTGTCCCAAAACTTGCTACAAGGGGCCAGAGGGGCGGCCTGAATGAAAAATGTGTAAAATCAAGCACCGTGAAGGCATTGTGTGAAAATTGTGAAGGATTTTCCATAGGGGGAAAAATTGAAAAAAATGACAGGGCCGGTAGTGTCGAAAAAGTCAAAAATAGGAAGGGTGGGGGATTGTCCCAAAACTTGCTACAAGGGGCCAGAGGGGCGGCCTGAATGAAAAATGTGTAAAATCAAGCACCGTGAAGGCATTGTGTGAAAATTGTCAAGGATTTTCCAAAGCGGGCAAAAATTGAAAAAAATGACAGGACCGGTAGTGTCGAAAAAGTCAAAAATGGGAAGGGTGGGGCATTGTCCCAAAACTTGCTACAAGGGGCCAGAGGGGCGGCCTGAATTAAAGATGTGTAAAATCAAGCACCGTGAGGGCATTTTGTGAAAATTGTGAAGGATTTTCCAAAGCGGGCAAAAATTGAAAAAAATGACAGGGCCGGTAGTTTCGAAAAAGTCAAAAATGGGAAGGGTGGGGGATTGTCCCAAAACTTGCTACAAGGGGCCAGAAGGGCGGCCTGAATGAAAAATGTGTAAAATCAAGCACCGTGAGGGCATTGTGTGAAAATTGTCAAGGATTTTCCAAAGCGGCCAATGATTGAAAAAAATGACAGGACCGGTAGTGTCGAAAAAGTCAAAAATGGGAAGGGTGGGGGATTGTCCCAAAACTTGCTACAAGGGGCCAGAGGGGCGGCCTGAATGAAAAATGTGTAAAATCAAGCACCGTGAAGGCATTGTGTGAAAATTGTCAAGGATTTTCCAAAGCGGGCAAAAAGTGAAAAAAATGACAGGGTCGGTAGTGTCGAAAAAGTCAAAAATGGGAAGGGTGGGGGATTGTCCCAAAACTTGCTACAAGGGGCCAGAGGGGCGGCCTGAATGAAAAATGTGTAAAATCAAGCACCGTGAGGGCATTGTGTGAAAATTGTCAAGGATTTTCCAAAGCGGCCAAAAATTGAAAAAAATGACAGGACCGGTAGTGTCGAAAAAGTAAAAAATGGGAAGGGTGGGGGATTGTCCCAAAACTTGCTACAAGGGGCCAGAGGGGCGGCCTGAATGAAAAATGTGTAAAATCAAGCACCGTGAGGGCATTGTGTGAAAATTGTGAAGGATTTTCCAAAGCGGCCAAAAACTGAAAAAAATGACAGGGCCGGTAGTGTCGAAAAAGTCAAAAATGGGAAGGGTGGGGGATTGTCCGAAAACTTGCTACAAGGGGCCAGAGGGGCGGCCTGAATTAAAGATGTGTAAAATCAAGCACTGTGAAGGCATTGTGTGAAAATTGTCAAGGATTTTCCAAAGCGGCCAATGATTGAAAAAAATGACAGGACCGGTAGTGTCGAAAAAGTCAAAAATGGGAAGGGTGGGGTATTGTCCCAAAACTTGCTACAAGGGGCCAGAGGGGCGGCCTGAATTAAAGATGTGTAAAATCAAGCACCGTGAAGGCATTATGTGAAAATTGTGAAGGAATTTCCATAGGGGGAAAAATTGAAAAAAATGACAGGGCCGGTAGTGTCGAAAAAGTCAAAAATAGGAAGGGTGGGGGATTGTCCCAAAACTTGCTACAAGGGGCCAGAGGGGTGGCCTGAATTAAAGATGTGTAAAATGAAGCACCGTGAGGGCATTGTGTGAAAATTGTGAAGGATTTTCCAAAGCGGCCAATGATTGAAAAAAATGACAGGACCGGTAGTGTCGAAAAAGTCAAAAATGGGAAGGGTGGGGGATTGTCCCAAAACTTGCTACAAGGGGCCAGAGGGGTGGCCTGAATTAAAGATGTGTAAAATGAAGCACCGTGAGGGCATTGTGTGAAAATTGTGAAGGATTTTCCAAAGCGGGCAAAAATTGAAAAAAATGACAGGCCCCGTAGTGTCGAAAAAGTCAAAAATGGGAAGGGTGGGGGATTGTCCCAAAACTTGCTACAAGGGGCCAGAGGGGCGGCCTGAATGAAAAATGTGTAAAATCAAGCACTGTGAAGGCATTGTGTGAAAATTGTCAAGGATTTTCCAAAGCGGGCAAAAATTTTAAAAAATGACAGGGTCGGTAGTGTTGAAAAAGTCAAAAATGGGAAGGGTGGGGGATTGTCCCAAAACTTGCTACAAGGGGCCAGAGGGGCGGCCTGAATGAAAAATGTGTAAAATCAAGCACCGTGAGGGCATTGTGTGAAAATTGTGAAGGATTTTCCAAAGCGGGCAAAAATTGAAAAAAATGACAGGGCCGGTAGTGTCGAAAAAGTCAAAAATGGGAAGGGTGGGGGATTGTCCCAAAACTTGCTACAAGGGGCCAGAGGGGTGGCCTGAATTAAAGATGTGTAAAATCAAGCACTGTGAAGGCATTGTGTGAAAATTGTCAAGGATTTTCCAAAGCGGGCAAAAATTGAAAAAAGTGACAGGGTCGGTAGTGTCGAAAAAGTCAAAAATGGGAAGGGTGGGGGATTGTCCCAAAACTTGCTACAAGGGGCCAGAGGGGCGGCCTGAATGAAAAATGTGTAAAATCAAGCACCGTGAGGGCATTGTGTGAAAATTGTCAAGGATTTTCCAAAGCGGGCAAAAATTGAAAAAAATGACAGGGTCGGTAGTGTCGAAAAAGTCAAAAATGGGAAGGGTGGGGGATTGTCCCAAAACTTGCTACAAGGGGCCAGAGGGGCGGCCTGAATGAAAAATGTGTAAAATCAAGCACCGTGAGGGCATTGTGTGAAAATTGTGAAGGATTTTCCAAAGCGGCCAAAAACTGAAAAAAATGACAGGGCCGGTAGTGTCGAAAAAGTCAAAAATGGGAAGGGTGGGGGATTGTCCGAAAACTTGCTACAAGGGGCCAGAGGGGCGACCTGAATTAAAGATGTGTAAAATCAAGCACTGTGAAGGCATTGTGTGAAAATTGTCAAGGATTTTCCAAAGCGGCCAATGATTGAAAAAAATGACAGGACCGGTAGTGTCGAAAAAGTCAAAAATGGGAAGGGTGGGGGATTGTCCCAAAACTTGCTACAAGGGGCCAGAGGGGCGGCCTGAATTAAAGATGTGTAAAATCAAGCACTGTGAAGGCATTGTGTGAAAATTGTCAAGGATTTTCCAAAGCGGGCAAAAATTGAAAAAAATGACAGGGCCGGTAGTGTCGAAAAAGTAAAAAATGGGAAGGGTGGGGGATTGTCCCAAAACTTGCTACAAGGGGCCAGAGGGGCGGCCTGAATGAAAAATGTGTAAAATCAAGCACCGTGAGGGCATTGTGTGAAAATTGTCAAGGATTTTCCAAAGCGGCCAATGATTGAAAAAAATGACAGGACCGGTAGTGTCGAAAAAGTCAAAAATGGGAAGGGTGGGGGATTGTCCCAAAACTTGCTACAAGGGGCCAGAGGGGTGGCCTGAATTAAAGATGTGTAAAATGAAGCACCGTGAGGGCATTGTGTGAAAATTGTGAAGGATTTTCCAAAGCGGGCAAACATTTTAAAAAATGACAGGGCCGGTAGTGTCGAAAAAGTCAAAAATAGGGAAGGGTGGGGGATTGTCCCAAAACTTGCTACAAGGGGCCAGAGGGGCGGCCGGAATAAAAAATGTGTAAAATCAAGCACCGTGAAGGCATTGTGTGAAAATTGTGAAGGATTTTCCATAGGGGGAAAAATTGAAAAAAATGACAGGGCCGGTAGTGTCGAAAAAGTCAAAAATAGGAAGGGTGGGGGATTGTCCCAAAACTTGCTACAAGGGGCCAGAGGGGCGGCCTGAATGAAAAATGTGTAAAATCAAGCACCGTGAAGGCATTGTGTGAAAATTGTCAAGGATTTTCCAAAGCGGGCAAAAATTGAAAAAAATGACAGGGCCGGTAGTGTTGAAAAAGTCAAAAATGGGAAGGGTGGGGGATTGTCCCAAAACTTGCTACAAGGGGCCAGAGGGGCGGCCTGAATGAAAAATGTGTAAAATCAAGCACCGTGAAGGCATTGTGTGAAAATTGTCAAGGATTTTCCATAGGGGGAAAAATTGAAAAAAATGACAGGGCCGGTAGTGTCGAAAAAGTCAAAAATGGGAAGGGTGGGGGATTGTCCCAAAACTTGCTACAAGGGGCCAGAGGGGCGGCCTGAATGAAAAATGTGTAAAATCAAGCACCGTGAAGGCATTGTGTGAAAATTGTCAAGGATTTTCCAAAGCGGGCAAAAATTGAAAAAAATGACAGGGACGGTAGTGTCGAAAAAGTCAAAAATGGGAAGGGTGGGGGATTGTCCCAAAACTTGCTACAAGGGGCCAGAGGGGCGGCCTGAATGAAAAATGTGTAAAATCAAGCACCGTGAAGGCATTGTGTGAAAATTGTCAAGGATTTTCCAAAGCGGGCAAAAATTGAAAAAAATGACAGGGCCGGTAGTGTCGAAAAAGTCAAAAATGGGAAGGGTGGGGGATTGTCCCAAAACTTGCTACAAGGGGCCAGAGGGGCGGCCTGAATTAAAAGTGTGTAAAATCAAGCACTGTGAAGGCATTGTGTGAAAATTGTCAAGGATTTTCCAAAGCGGGCAAAAATTGAAAAAAATGACAGGGTCGGTAGTGTCGAAAAAGTCAAAAATGGGAAGGGTGGGGGATTGTCCCAAAACTTGCTACAAGGGGCCAGAGGGGCGGCCTGAATGAAAAATGTGTAAAATCAAGCACTGTGAAGGCATTGTGTGAAAATTGTCAAGGATTTTCCAAAGCGGGCAAAAATTGAAAAAAATGACAGGGCCGGTAGTGTCGAAAAAGTCAAAAATGGGAAGGGTGGGGGATTGTCCCAAAACTTGCTACAAGGGGCCAGAGGGGCGGCCTGAATGAAAAATGTGTAAAATCAAGCACCGTGAGGGCATTGTGTGAAAATTGTCAAGGATTTTCCAAAGCGGGCAAAAATTGAAAAAAATGACAGGGCCGGTAGTGTCGAAAAAGTCAAAAATGGGAAGGGTGGGGGATTGTCCCAAAACTTGCTACAAGGGGCCAGAGGGGCGGCCTGAATTAAAAGTGTGTAAAATCAAGCACAGTGAAGGCATTGTGTGAAAATTGTCAAGGATTTTCCAAAGCGGGCAAAAATTGAAAAAAATGACAGGGTCGGTAGTGTCGAAAAAGTCAAAAATGGGAAGGGTGGGGGATTGTCCCAAAACTTGCTACAAGGGGCCAGAGGGGCGGCCTGAATGAAAAATGTGTAAAATCAAGCACTGTGAAGGCATTGTGTGAAAATTGTCAAGGATTTTCCAAAGCGGGCAAAAATTGAAAAAAATGACAGGGCCGGGTAGTGTCGAAAAAGTCAAAAATGGGAAGGGTGGGGGATTGTCCCAAAACTTGCTACAAGGGGCCAGAGGGGCGGCCTGAATGAAAAATGTGTAAAATCAAGCACCGTGAGGGCATTGTGTGAAAATTGTCAAGGATTTTCCAAAGCAGGCAAAAATTGAAAAAAATGACAGGACCGGTAGTGTCGAAAAAGTCAAAAATGGGAAGGGTGGGGGATTGTCCCAAAACTTGCTACAAGGGGCCAGAGGGGCGGCCTGAATGAAAAATGTGTAAAATCAAGCACCGTGAGGGCATTGTGTGAAAATTGTCAAGGATTTTCCAAAGCGGCCAAAAATTGAAAAAAATGACAGGACCGGTAGTGTCGAAAAAGTAAAAAATGGGAAGGGTGGGGGATTGTCCCAAAACTTGCTACAAGGGGCCAGAGGGGCGGCCTGAATGAAAAATGTGTAAAATCAAGCACAGTGAAGGCATTGTGTGAAAATTGTCAAGGATTTTCCAAAGCGGGCAAAAATTGAAAAAAATGACAGGGCCGGTAGTGTTGAAAAAGTCAAAAATGGGAAGGGTGGGGGATTGTCCCAAAACTTGCTACAAGGGGCCAGAGGGGCGGCCTGAATGAAAAATGTGTAAAATCAAGCACCGTGAAGGCATTGTGTGAAAATTGTCAAGGATTTTCCAAAGCGGCCAAAAATTGAAAAAAATGACAGGGTCGGTAGTGTCGAAAAAGTCAAAAATGGGAAGGGTGGGGGATTGTCCCAAAACTTGCTACAAGGGGCCAGAGGGGCGGCCTGAATGAAAAATGTGTAAAATCAAGCACCGTAAGGGCATTGTGTGAAAATTGTGAAGGATTTTCCAAAGCGGGCAAAAATTGAAAAAAATGACAGGGCCGGTAGTGTCGAAAAAGTAAAAAATGGGAAGGGTGGGGGATTGTCCCAAAACTTGCTACAAGGTGCCAGAGGGGCGGCCTGAATTAAAGATGTGTAAAATCAAGCACCGTGAAGGCATTGTGTGAAAATTGTGAAGGATTTTCCAAAGCGGGCAAAAATTGAAAAAAATGACAGGGCCGGTAGTGTCGAAAAAGTAAAAAATGGGAAGGGTGGGGGATTGTCCCAAAACTTGCTACAAGGTGCCAGAGGGGCGGCCTGAATTAAAGATGTGTAAAATCAAGCACCGTGAAGGCATTGTGTGAAAATTGTCAAGGATTTTTTAAAGTGGGCAAAAATTGAAAAGAATGACAGGGCCGGTAGTGTCGAAAAAGTCAAAAATGGGATGGGTGGGGGATTGTCCCAAAACTTGCTACAAGGGGCCAGAGGGGCGGCCTGAATGAAAAATGTATAAAAACAAGCACCGTGAAGGCATTGTGTGAAAATTGTCAAGGATTTTCCAAAGCGGGCAAAAATTGAAAAAAATGACAGGGCCGGTAGTGTCGAAAAAGTCAAAAATGGGAAGGGTGGGGGATTGTCCCAAAACTTGCTACAAGGGGCCAGAGGGGCGGCCTGAATGAAAAATGTGTAAAATCAAGCACCGTGAAGGCATTGTGTGAAAATTGTGAAGGATTTTCCATAGGGGGAAAAATTGAAAAAAATGACAGGGCCGGGTAGTGTCGAAAAAGTCAAAAATAGGAAGGGTGGGGGATTGTCCCAAAACTTGCTACAAGGGGCCAGAGGGGCGGCCTGAATGAAAAATGTGTAAAATCAAGCACCGTGAAGGCATTGTGTGAAAATTGTCAAGGATTTTCCAAAGCGGGCAAAAATTGAAAAAAATGACAGGACCGGTAGTGTCGAAAAAGTCAAAAATGGGAAGGGTGGGGCATTGTCCCAAAACTTGCTACAAGGGGCCAGAGGGGCGGCCTGAATTAAAGATGTGTAAAATCAAGCACCGTGAGGGCATTTTGTGAAAATTGTGAAGGATTTTCCAAAGCGGGCAAAAATTGAAAAAAATGACAGGGCCGGGTAGTGTCGAAAAAGTCAAAAATGGGAAGGGTGGGGGATTGTCCCAAAACTTGCTACAAGGGGCCAGAAGGGCGGCCTGAATGAAAAATGTGTAAAATCAAGCACCGTGAGGGCATTGTGTGAAAATTGTCAAGGATTTTCCAAAGCGGCCAATGATTGAAAAAAATGACAGGACCGGTAGTGTCGAAAAAGTCAAAAATGGGAAGGGTGGGGGATTGTCCCAAAACTTGCTACAAGGGGCCAGAGGGGCGGCCTGAATGAAAAATGTGTAAAATCAAGCACCGTGAAGGCATTGTGTGAAAATTGTCAAGGATTTTCCAAAGCGGGCAAAAATTGAAAAAAATGACAGGGTCGGTAGTGTCGAAAAAGTCAAAAATGGGAAGGGTGGGGGATTGTCCCAAAACTTGCTACAAGGGGCCAGAGGGGCGGCCTTAATTAAAAAATGTGTAAAATCAAGCAGCGTGAAGGCATTGTGTGAAAATTGTCAAGGATTTTCCAAATCGGGCAAAAATTGAAAAAAATGACAGGGTCGGTAGTGTCGAAAAAGTCAAAAATGGGAAGGGTGGGGGATTGTCCCAAAACTTGCTACAAGGGGCCAGAGGGGCGGCCTGAATGAAAAATGTGTAAAATCAAGCACCGTGAGGGCATTGTGTGAAAATTGTCAAGGATTTTCCAAAGCGGGCAAAAATTGAAAAAAATGACAGGGTCGGTAGTGTCGAAAAAGTCAAAAATGGGAAGGGTGGGGGATTGTCCCAAAACTTGCTACAAGGGGCCAGAGGGGCGGCCTGAATGAAAAATGTGTAAAATCAAGCACCGTGAGGGCATTGTGTGAAAATTGTGAAGGATTTTCCAAAGCGGCCAAAAACTGAAAAAAATGACAGGGCCGGTAGTGTCGAAAAAGTCAAAAATGGGAAGGGTGGGGGATTGTCCGAAAACTTGCTACAAGGGGCCAGAGGGGCGACCTGAATTAAAGATGTGTAAAATCAAGCACTGTGAAGGCATTGTGTGAAAATTGTCAAGGATTTTCCAAAGCGGCCAATGATTGAAAAAAATGACAGGACCGGTAGTGTCGAAAAAGTCAAAAATGGGAAGGGTGGGGGATTGTCCCAAAACTTGCTACAAGGGGCCAGAGGGGCGGCCTGAATTAAAGATGTGTAAAATCAAGCACTGTGAAGGCATTGTGTGAAAATTGTCAAGGATTTTCCAAAGCGGGCAAAAATTGAAAAAAATGACAGGGCCGGTAGTGTCGAAAAAGTAAAAAATGGGAAGGGTGGGGGATTGTCCCAAAACTTGCTACAAGGGGCCAGAGGGGCGGCCTGAATGAAAAATGTGTAAAATCAAGCACCGTGAGGGCATTGTGTGAAAATTGTCAAGGATTTTCCAAAGCGGCCAATGATTGAAAAAAATGACAGGACCGGTAGTGTCGAAAAAGTCAAAAATGGGAAGGGTGGGGGATTGTCCCAAAACTTGCTACAAGGGGCCAGAGGGGTGGCCTGAATTAAAGATGTGTAAAATGAAGCACCGTGAGGGCATTGTGTGAAAATTGTGAAGGATTTTCCAAAGCGGGCAAACATTTTAAAAAATGACAGGGCCGGTAGTGTCGAAAAAGTCAAAAATAGGGAAGGGTGGGGGATTGTCCCAAAACTTGCTACAAGGGGCCAGAGGGGCGGCCGGAA
Organism: Scomber colias; assembly: GCA_021039105.1. Lineage (NCBI taxonomy): Eukaryota > Metazoa > Chordata > Actinopteri > Scombriformes > Scombridae > Scomber > Scomber colias. The sequence continues at coordinate 72,948 of JAJDFG010001293.1, forward strand.
TAAAAAATGTGTAAAATCAAGCACCGTGAAGGCATTGTGTGAAAATTGTCAAGGATTTTCCAAAGCGGGCAAAAATTGAAAAAAATGACAGGCCCCGTAGTGTCGAAAAAGTCAAAAATGGGAAGGGTGGGGGATTGTCCCAAAACTTGCTACAAGGGGCCAGAGGGGCGGCCTGAATGAAAAATGTGTAAAATCAAGCACTGTGAAGGCATTGTGTGAAAATTGTCAAGGATTTTCCAAAGCGGGCAAAAATTTAAAAAAATGACAGGGCCGGTAGTGTTGAAAAAGTCAAAAATGGGAAGGGTGGGGGATTGTCCCAAAACTTGCTACAGGGCCAGAGGGGCGGCCTGAATGAAAAATGTGTAAAATCAAGCACCGTGAGGGCATTGTGTGAAAATTGTGAAGGATTTTCCAAAGCGGGCAAAAATTGAAAAAAATGACAGGGCCGGGTAGTGTCGAAAAAGTCAAAAATGGGAAGGGTGGGGGATTGTCCCAAAACTTGCTACAAGGGGCCAGAGGGGCGGCCTGAATGAAAAATGTGTAAAATCAAGCACCGTGAGGGCATTGTGTGAAAATTGTGAAGGATTTTCCAAAGCGGGCAAAAATTGAAAAAAATGACAGGGCCGGGTAGTGTCGAAAAAGTCAAAAATGGGAAGGGTGGGGGATTGTCCCAAAACTTGCTACAAGGGGCCAGAGGGGTGGCCTGAATTAAAGATGTGTAAAATCAAGCACTGTGAAGGCATTGTGTGAAAATTGTCAAGGATTTTCCAAAGCGGGCAAAAATTGAAAAAAAATGACAGGGTCGGTAGTGTCGAAAAAGTCAAAAATGGGAAGGGTGGGGGATTGTCCCAAAACTTGCTACAAGGGGCCAGAGGGGCGGCCTTAATTAAAAAATGTGTAAAATCAAGCACCGTGAAGGCATTGTGTGAAAATTGTCAAGGATTTTCCAAATCGGGCAAAATTGAAAAAAATGACAGGGTCGGTAGTGTCGAAAAAGTCAAAAATGGGAAGGGTGGGGGATTGTCCCAAAACTTGCTACAAGGGGCCAGAGGGGCGGCCTGAATGAAAAATGTGTAAAATCAAGCACCGTGAAGGCATTGTGTGAAAATTGTCAAGGATTTTCCAAAGCGGCCAAAAATTGAAAAAAATGACAGGACCGGTAGTGTCGAAAAAGTCAAAAATGGGAAGGGTGGGGGATTGTCCCAAAACTTGCTACAAGGGGCCAGAGGGGCGGCCTGAATGAAAAATGTGTAAAATCAAGCACAGTGAAGGCATTGTGTGAAAATTGTCAAGGATTTTCCAAAGCGGGCAAAAATTGAAAAAAATGACAGGGCCGGGGGTAGTGGGTGTCGAAAAAGTCAAAAATGGGAAGGGTGGGGGATTGTCCCAAAACTTGCTACAAGGGGCCAGAGGGGCGGCCTGAATGAAAAATGTGTAAAATCAAGCACCGTGAAGGCATTGTGTGAAAATTGTCAAGGATTTTCCAAAGCGGGCAAAAATTGAAAAAACTGACAAGGGGTCGGTAGTGTCGAAAAAGTCAAAAATGGGAAGGGTGGGGGATTGTCCCAAAACTTGCTACAAGGGGCCAGAGAAGCGGCCTGAATGAAAAATGTGTAAAATCAAGCACCGTGAAGGCATTGTGTGAAAATTGTCAAGGATTTTCCAAAGCGGGCAAAAATTGAAAAAAATGACAGGGCCGGTAGTGTTGAAAAAGTCAAAAATGGGAAGGGTGGGGGATTGTCCCAAAACTTGCTACAAGGGGCCAGAGGGGCGGCCTGAATGAAAAATGTGTAAAATCAAGCACCGTGAAGGCATTGTGTGAAAATTGTCAAGGATTTTCCATAGGGGGAAAAATTGAAAAAAATGACAGGGCTGGTAGTGTCGAAAAAGTCAAAAATGGGAAGGGTGGGGGATCGTCCCAAAACTTGCTACAAGGGGCCAGAGGGGCGGCCTGAATGAAAAATGTGTAAAATCAAGCACCGTGAAGGCATTGTGTGAAAATTGTCAAGGATTTTCCAAAGCGGGCAAAAAATTGAAAAAAATGACAGGGCCGGTAGTGTCGAAAAAGTCAAAAATGGGAAGGGTGGGGGATTGTCCCAAAACTTGCTACAAGGGGCCAGAGGGGCGGCCTGAATGAAAAATGTGTAAAATCAAGCACCGTGAAGGCAGCATTGTGTGAAAATTGTCAAGGATTTTCCAAAGCGGGCAAAAATTGAAAAAAATGACAGGGACGGTAGTGTCGAAAAAGTCAAAAATGGGAAGGGTGGGGGATTGTCCCAAAACTTGCTACAAGGGGCCAGAGGGGCGGCCTGAATGAAAAATGTGTAAAATCAAGCACCGTGAAGGCATTGTGTGAAAATTGTCAAGGATTTTCCAAAGCGGGCAAAAATTGAAAAAATGACAGGGCCGGGTAGTGTCGAAAAAGTCAAAAATGGGAAGGGTGGGGGATTGTCCCAAAACTTGCTACAAGGGGCCAGAGGGGCGGCCTGAATTAAAAGTGTGTAAAATCAAGCACTGTGAAGGCATTGTGTGAAAATTGTCAAGGATTTTCCAAAGCGGGCAAAAATTGAAAAAAATGACAGGGTCGGTAGTGTCGAAAAAGTCAAAAATGGGAAGGGTGGGGGATTGTCCCAAAACTTGCTACAAGGGGCCAGAGGGGCGGCCTGAATGAAAAATGTGTAAAATCAAGCACCGTGAGGGCATTGTGTGAAAATTGTCAAGGATTTTCCAAAGCAGGCAAAAATTGAAAAAAATGACAGGACCGGTAGTGTCGAAAAAGTCAAAATGGGAAGGGTGGGGGATTGTCCCAAAACTTGCTACAAGGGGCCAGAGGGGCGGCCTGAATGAAAAATGTGTAAAATCAAGCACAGTGAAGGCATTGTGTGAAAATTGTCAAGGATTTTCCAAAGCGGGCAAAAATTGAAAAAAATGACAGGGCCGGGTAGTGTCGAAAAAGTCAAAAATGGGAAGGGTGGGGGATTGTCCCAAAACTTGCTACAAGGGGCCAGAGGGGCGGCCTGAATGAAAAATGTGTAAAATCAAGCACCGTGAAGGCATTGTGTGAAAATTGTCAAGGATTTTCCAAAGCGGGCAAAAATTGAAAAAACTGACAGGGTCGGTAGTGTCGAAAAAGTCAAAAATGGGAAGGGTGGGGGATTGTCCCAAAACTTGCTACAAGGGGCCAGAGAAGCGGCCTGAATGAAAAATGTGTAAAATCAAGCACCGTGAAGGCATTGTGTGAAAATTGTCAAGGATTTTCCAAAGCGGGCAAAAATTGAAAAAAAATGACAGGGCCGGTAGTGTTGAAAAAGTCAAAAATGGGAAGGGTGGGGGATTGTCCCAAAACTTGCTACAAGGGGCCAGAGGGGCGGCCTGAATGAAAAATGTGTAAAATCAAGCACCGTGAAGGCATTGTGTGAAAATTGTCAAGGATTTTCCATAGGGGGAAAAATTGAAAAAAATGACAGGGCTGGTAGTGTCGAAAAAGTCAAAAATGGGAAGGGTGGGGGATCGTCCCAAAACTTGCTACAAGGGGCCAGAGGGGCGGCCTGAATGAAAAATGTGTAAAATCAAGCACCGTGAAGGCATTGTGTGAAAATTGTCAAGGATTTTCCAAAGCGGGCAAAAAATTGAAAAAAATGACAGGGCCGGGTAGTGTCGAAAAAGTCAAAAATGGGAAGGGTGGGGGATTGTCCCAAAACTTGCTACAAGGGGCCAGAGGGGCGGCCTGAATGAAAAATGTGTAAAATCAAGCACCGTGAAGGCATTGTGTGAAAATTGTCAAGGATTTTCCAAAGCGGGCAAAAATTGAAAAAAATGACAGGGACGGTAGTGTCGAAAAAGTCAAAAATG
>JAJDFG010001294.1:0-39938 GCA_021039105.1 Scomber colias
AAAGGAAGGAAGGAAAGGAGTGAGGGAGCAAGGAAGGAAGGAAGGAAGGAAGGAAGGAAGGAAGGGAAGGAAGGAAAGGAGTGAGGTAGCAAGGAAGGAAGGCTGGAAGGAAGGAAGGAAGGAAGGAAGGAAGGGAGGGAGGGAGGAAGGGAGGGAGAAAGGAAAAGAGGAAGCAAGAAAAGGGGATGGAATGAGGGAAAAGAAGGAAGGAAAGGAAGGGAGGAAGGGAGGGAAGGGAAGGAACGAACGAACATAAACGAGAACGAACAAACGAACAAACAAAACGATACGAACAAACGAAGGGAGGGAAAGAAGGAAGGAAGGAAGGAAGGAAGGAAAGAAGGAAAGGAGGAAGGAAAGGAAAGGAGGAAGGAAAGGAAAGAAGGAAGGAGGGAGGGAGGGACCCGATGTTAACTCTTTTTTGGGTATTTTAATATTTAAAGTGTTCCTTAGTTTTGTATTTACAGTCCTAGTTAATTTCATCACGTTTGCAGTGTGAAGCTACTCGGACCTTATTAGTGTGTAGTTTGGATGGATTCAATTTGGGACTGTGTTGCTACTGAAGCCTTACAGTCACAGTGGAAAGTCTCTTGGCGCATTACTTTGTGTAAACTTGGCTACTTGACATGTTCCATCTACCATCAGCCATTTAAAAAAGCACCTTGCAAGAGCGATGCGAGCGAGTGGACTGCACTTTTTCGTGTGGGTGGCCCAGACGTAGCTCGAAGAAGTGAGGTCATGTTTTTTTTTTTTTGTTTGGTTCTTTTCTGAAATTCTTTAGCGGTGATTTGGACGAATGTACAAAGCTGTCAGACTTTTCTCACACAACCGACATCATTTTCGTCTTCAGGGACGCTTTACACAAAAAAAAAAAAACCTGCTGCACCGATATCCTTATTTGTCAGAATCATGTCGTCATGACAACGAATAAGACATTAACCTTCCTGTTGTCCCTCCAGTCAAGGAGGGAAGGAAAAGGAGGAAGGAAGGACAGAAGGAGGGAGGAAGGAAGAAAAAAAGGAAGGAAAGGGAGGGAGGGAGAGAGGGAGGGAGGGAGGAAGGAAGTAAGGAAGAAGGAAGGACAGGAGGGAGGGAGGAAGGAAGGGAGGGAGGAAGAGAAGGAAAGGAGGGAGGAAGGAAGGGAGGAAAGGAAAGGGAAAGGAGGGACGAAAGGAAAGGAAAGGAGGAAGGAAGGTATGAAGGGAAGGAGAGAAGGAAAGGAGGGAGGGAGGGGAGGAAAGGAAAGGAGGAAGGGAAGGAACAAAGGAAGGAAAGAAGGAAAGGAGGGAGGAAGTAAGAAGGAAGGTAGGAAGGATGGAGAGAAGGAAAGGAGGGAGGGAGGGAGGAAGGAAGGGAGGAAAGGAAAGGAGGAAGGAAAGGAAAGAAGGAAGGAAAGGAGGAAGGAAAGGAGGAAGGAAAGGAAAGAAGGTAGGAGGGAGGGAGGGACCCGATGTTAACACTTTTTTGAAGGTATTTTAATATTTAAACAGTTTAAATTGTCTCTCCTCTCTTCTTATTTTTATTTGTGAAGCACTTTGAGCTGCATTTAGTGTATGAATAGTATTATAATTATTAATATTATAGTTGGGTATACAGTAAGCTACAGAAAAATTCAAAATTCATTGCACTTGTTTGCACGTCCCTGCACACCGCCATACATCTGCTAATTCAATTTAACAGTCAATTTAATATATCAGTTCAAATATCTTCCATTATGAGAGCAAATATGGAAGAAACATCAAAACTCATTTATCCCCAAACCTTTATTAATCAATGGCAGCCTTGGTAGGGGAAATATTTGTTCACAGCCAATCACTATGAAACCCAACAGCACTCAAATTTTCCCTTTTTTCTTTTAAGCCAATAATATATGTTCAATCATTACAACATTAAGCTGGGAACTTATCAGCCAGAATCACCACAGCAAGTAGTGAGAAAAGCTCGACCTGGAGCCAAACGCTGTGGCTTTCTGATCAAGCTGGAAAGTTATATGAGAACTCGTCATAAGTTCTCCCAATAAACCGGATAATAAACCTCAGATAAATTACAACCTTAACCTCACTGATGCCCTTGAAACCAATCTGGGAAGCTAATCCAGGTGAAACTGTGAGGAAAGAGTTGGTGATTCAAAGTGAATCATTACTTTGGCCGGATGGGGGAAAATCTAGTTTTTTAAGGCTGAGTCAAATATGCCTTCAAGAGATTCGAGATTCAAGATTCAAGATGCTTTATTTGTCAGTCATCATGTCAAATAAAGCATCTTGAATCTTGAATCTTGAATCTTGAATCTCTTGAAGGCATATTTGACTCAGCCTTAAAAACCTGATTTCAGATTTTCAGATTTCAGATTGAAAGTTGTGTAATTTTTTAGATTGTTATATGGCTTAAAATTAGTGTTTGATGGACGCTTGAATCATTTTAAGTATCAAAGACAACATAAATCCTGCACTTTAGCCTTGCAGAACCACTTAAAAATCAATTGTATCATTTCAGGTGAACCTGCGAGGAAAGAATTGGTGATTCAAAGTGAATCATTACTTTGGCTGGATGGGGGGGAAATCTAGTTTTTTAAGGCTGAGTCAAATATGCCTTCAAGAGATTCGAGATTCAAGATCCAAGATGCTTTATTTGTCAGTCATCATGTCAAATAAAGCATCTTGAATCTTGAATCTTGAATCTTCAATCTTGAATGCCTTGAAGGTATATTTGACTCAGCCTTAAAAACCTGATTTCAGATTGAAAGTTGTGTATTTCTAGATTGTTATATGGCTTGAAATTAGTGTTTGATGGACACTTGAATCATTTTAAGTATCAAAAGACAACATAAACCGTGAAGTTTAGCCTTGCAGAACCCACTTAAAAATCAATTGTATCATTTCAGGTGAAATTGTGAGGAAAGAATTGGTGATTCAATGTGAATCATTACTTTGGCTGGAGGGGAAATCCAGTTTTTTTTTTAAGGCTGAGTCAAATATGCCTTCAAGAGGATTCAAGATTCAAGATTCAAGATTCAAGATGCTTTATTTGTCAGTCATCATGTCAAATAAAGCATCTTGAATCTTGAATCTTGAATCTCTTGAAGGCATATTTGACTCAGCCTTAAAAACCTGATTTCAGATTTAAAGTTGTATATTTGGCTTGAAATTGGTGTTTGATGGACGCTTGAATCATTTTAAGTATCAAAGACAACATTAACCGTGAAGTTTAGCCTTGCAGAACCAACTTAAAAATCAATTGTATGATTTAAAAAATGCACAATCATCAATCCTACATTCAGCTTTCTCATTTCTCTTTTCTTGACACTTTTTAAAAAGCTTTTCCATCCCACAGCTGCACCCACGCTTATCTTCCTCCTACAATCAGGAAAGCCCTGGTTAATGTCAGCTTTTTTATTTTTTTTGGTGGGATTCTTTCCAAATGAGTGTTAAAAGTGAAAGACTTGGTGCAAAAAAGCCAGAAGGCAGCTTGCAGTTACTTTTATACATCAACAGCGGGTGGGACAGATTTACGCCAACCCAACCGAGCGGAATGGACCAAATTTATACAAACGTCCTTCGGCTTTTATCCGGAGATCAACTGTGACATGTTTGAGAAAAAAAAAAAATTAAAAAAAATTAGGAAAGAATGAAAAACAAAGTCTCTCCTTTGAATTGATGCAGTAGTTTATGCAATGATGTACTAAATGAGCTTTGATGTGACACGTAAAGCATCGTAACCTGCTGATTTTGGCATGAGGAAGACTTTTCCATTTTAGACTCCAATTGGTCGTAAACGGAGATCTTTTGCGCACGAACGAGGCCCCGATGAAGCTTAACGTGAGCTCTTACTGTACAATAAGAGTTTTTACAATAAGAAAGAGTGAGCTCACTGGGTTTTAATGCGGGGTACAGTATCAGTGCAGCAGCAGAGGAGTTTTTTCCACTGGAGATAAGGAGCAGGTTTTTAACTCTGCTGCATGAGAAGGAAACAAAAGGTAGAATAAGGAATTCTCCTGCCAGCTGCGTCTGATGGGAGCCAACGCTGGGAATGTCTGCAGGCTTCTTTACCAACACAACTTCAAGCTTTCTCACACTCAACCAGACTATGAATTCAACATGGCGGAACAGATGCGCTGTGCTTGTGCCTGTAAGGGCCCGACACGACAACCTGAAACAGCGGGGGGGGGGGGTATTGAGGAGAGGAGAGGAGAGGAGAGAGGAGAGAGAGGAGAGAAGAGAGAGAAGAGGAGAGAGGAGAGGAGGAGAGGAGAGGAGAGAGAGAGAGAAGAGAAGAGAAGAGAAGAGAAGAGAAGAGAAGAGAGGAAAGGAGAGGAGAGGAGGGGACAAGGGCTGAGGGGAGAGGAGAGGAGAGGGAGAGGAGAGAGGGGAGAGGAGAGGAGAGGAGAGGAGAGGAGAGGAGAGAAGAGAAGAGAGGACTCCACAGGCCAGAGGAGGGGAAGGGAGGGGAGGGGAGAGGGAGAGGAGGAGAGAGGAGAGGACGAGGAGAGAGAAGAGGAGAGAGGAGAGGAGAGGAGGAGGGGAGAAAGGAGAGGAGAGGAGAGGAGGGGAAGAGGAGGGGAGCATAGGAGAGGAGAGGAGAGGAGGGGACAAGGGCTGAGGGGAGAGGAGAGGAGAGGTGGGGAGAGGAGAGGAGAGAAGAGGAGAGGAGAGGAGATGAGAGAAGAGAAGAGGAAGAAAAGAGGAGAGGAGAGGAAAGGAAAGGAGAGGAGAGGATAGAGGAGAGGAAAGGAGGAGGAGAGGTGGAGAGGAGAGGGAGGAGAGGGAGAGGAGGAGAGGACTCCACAGGCAATGAGGATGGGAAAGGGAGGGGGAGAGAGGAGAGAGGAGAGGAAAGGAGAGTAGGAGGAGAGGTGAGAGAGGAGAGAGAGAGGAGAGGAGAGGAGAGAAGAGGAGAGGAGAGGAGAGGAGAGGAGAGGAGAAGGAGAGGAGAGAGGAGGAGAGGAGAGGAGAGGAGAGGAGCGAGAGGAGAGGAGGTTTGTATCGATTATTGCACTTCCCTGCGACCACAAAAGCATCTGGAGGCTTTTGCAGTAAACCGCGGACAACACTATTAAATTCCAGGCAAGCCCTCACAAGGTGGAAAACAAAGAAAGAAAGAAAGAAAGAAAGAAAGGAAGAAAGAAAGAAAGAAAGAAAAGAGAAGCACAACAAAAGAGACACACAAAGATAACAAGACAAAGTGAGAATGGAAAATGGAAAGAACAGACAGAGAGAGAGAGACAGAGACAGCAACAAAAAAAAAAAAAAAAGAAAAAGAAAGAAAAATATTGGAAAGAAGGAGACAGAAGGTGAGGAGTGAGAGAGGAGAAAGACGAGTATGAGTCAGTCTTCCCTTTCGCTCCTAACCTTCCAGCCTCGCTCGCTCTCAGCTGGTTACATTCCTGTCCGGTCTTGCTGTTTCTCATCTTTACCTCTCAGCCTGTGTGGCAGGACTGCTGCTTGGGTCCCTCACTCTCTCTCTCTCTCTCTCTCACTCTCCTCCTCTCTCTCTCATCTCTCTCTCTCTCTCTCTCTCTCTCTCTCTCTCTCTCTCTCTCTCTCTCTCTCTCTCTCTCTCTCTCTCTCTCTCCTCTCTCTCTCCTCTCTCTCTCTCTCTGTGACTGTGACTGTAAAATCCTCCGTCTGCTGACACACACTGCTGAGCTAACACTACACAGATACATCCACCAAACATCCACCATGATGCAATAATGTGTTTCAAAGGCACGCTTGCTTTTTTTTTTCTTTTTTTACAGCGATGTTATTTTAGTGTCATTTTTGCAGGGTTTTTTTTTTTTGCAGAGTGACAAACAGACATATAACAGAAGCTCTTGTCTTGTATCTTAAACTACAAGGCCACATGGATGCTCTGCTATAGCTCATTTTATCCCTTGTGTCGTCCTACCCGGGTCAAATTGACCCCATCTGTTTTGACTGTTCCTTCTTTCTTCCCTTCCCTTCCCTCCTTCCTTCCTTTCTTCTGTCCTTCTTTCCTTCCCCTCCTTCCTTCCTTTCTTCTGTCCCTTCTTTCCTTCCCTCCTTCCTTCCTTTCTTCTGTCCTTCTTTCCTTCCTCCTCCCTCCCTTCCTTCCTTCCTTCCCTCTGTTCTTCTTTCCTTCCCTCCTTCCTTCCTTCCTTTCTTCTGTCCTTCTTTCCACGCTCCCCTCCCTCCCCTCCTTCCTTCTTTCCTCCCTCCCACCTACCTTCCTTCCTTCCCTCCTCCCTTCCTTCCCTCCCTCCCTCCTTCCTCCTTCCTCCTTCCTCCTTCCCTCCTTCCTCCCTCCCTCCTTCCCTCCCTCCCTCCTCCTTTCCTTCCTTCCCTCCCTCCTTTCTTCCTCCTTCTTCTTCCTAACCTCCTTCCTTGACTCGAGGACGACAGGAGGGTTAAGAGTCACAATCACGTAACATTTCCCTTGCACCTGTCCCCGCACCATCTGCACGCAAAATTTAAAGGTGCAAAAAACACACATGCCAACAAATGTGTGAACACGTCTTTTCATGCAGACACTAAATAACAGAACCCTCCGCATGTCAGCTGGCCTTCACACAGACTGTTTTTGTAGCATTTTCTAGCAGTCAATCAAATTAGATAACATCTGACAACTCGTTCATAACTCATACCTCATAACAGTTTCCTAAAACATTTCCTATAATAACGATCTGTATCTAGATGCCTCAAAATATACTGCTATGGGGAAATTTATACTTAAAAATCTGACTTATACAAGTACAATATTAGCAATGCTTTCCCACTTTTAAGTAATCTTCTCTCTCTTTCTCCCTCTAATTGCCAGTTAACCTTCCTGTCGTCCTCACGGGTCAAATTGACCCCGTCTGTTTTGACTGTTCCTTCTTTCCTTCCTTCCCTCCTTCTTTCCTTCCTCCCTCCTTCTTTCCTTCCGCCCTGCCTCCTTCTTTCCTTCCTTCCTTGCTTTCCTTCTTTCCTTCCTTCCTTGCTTTCCTTCTTTCCTCCCTCCCTTCCTTCCTTTCCTTTCCTTCCTTCCTTCCTTCCTTCCCTCCTTTCCTTCCTTCCTTCCCTCCTTCCTTCCTCCCTCTCATCCTTCCTTGACTCGAGGACAACAGGAGGGTTAAAATCTCTAAAACACTAGCAGTAAACCAATATGAAAACTGTGTGGCTTCCTCTCTCGTCCTCCTGACCCAACATCTCTCCACTCTTGCTCTCTCAGTGTTTATTAGTCCTCTCCAGCAACAATAAGCCCCGACTCTTGAAGTATTGAAAGAAGGATCACTTGTAGCGTTTTGGACTCGTATTAAATGTTTGTTTAAAAAAAGCCCTTTGGATGATTTGGTCGTCCTCCAGGGTTTGATCACAGCACCTCAAACGTTAGCGGTGGGGGTTTTGAACAATTGCTTAAGCTTGATGGATGAGCGTGTAACAGCTACGTGTCAAAGCTGACATTGAAGTAATATCGAGCTTTTAAATGGATGGACTGTTTATTCTACTTCTCTAGATTTAATGGTGAAGACAGATGTGGAGATGACCTGATATGTGGTTTTATTTACTGTATCTTTAGTTGACGGCGCGTAACTAAAAGCCCTTAAATACATCATCAAGTCAGTGAAAGGGTTGCCAAGTCTTAATGTGTTAAGACACCGGATACTTAAACACAATTTAAATGGAGCTGTATCTTAATTTAATTTGTTTCGCAACCAAAGATAATCATCTGTGTGCTGTGAAATCAAAATGTTTTTTTGTATTAACGTTGAAGGAAATCACAAAGAATTAGCGCCTGACATTTTTTTTGCCTCTTTTAGTGCATTGTTTTGTCTTTACGTCACATTTAATATATGGCTCGGTGCTCAATGCTCCCATCAACTTCATTCCAAGCAGCATCAGGAAGCTGTTTTCAGTAAAGCTCTGATAAACCAGATGTACACTACCTGCCAGGAACCGAAAAGCTGGCAGACACAGTTAACGAGGAGTTAATGAAGAAACATCTAGCAGCTACTGAGACAAATATTTATCTGAAGAGGTTGTGGAGACCAAAACAGAGGTAAAAGAGAGTGAAAACTGGACTTCAAAGCATCAAGAGGACAGAAACATCTCTCCAAATAAATGATAGTGTTCCTCTGTGTCTGCTATATAGGACATTGTTTATTAGCATTTACCCTGCAGATACTATACTGAGCCCAATATTGCTCTGAAGAGTGTGTGGAGACCAAAACAGAGGTAAAAGAGAGTGAAAATTGGACTTCAAAGCATCAAGAGGACAGAAACGTATCTCCAAATAAATGCTAACGTTCCTCTGTGTCTGCCATATGTGGAAATAGGACATTGTTTATTAGCATTTACCCTGCAGATACTGAGCCAAACATTGCTCTGAAGAGTTGGTGGAGACCAAAACAGAGGTAAAAGAGAGTGAAAATTGGACTTCAAAGCACCAAGTGGACAGAAACGTATCTCCAAATAAATGCTAACGTTCCTCTGTGTCTGCCATATGTGGAAATAGGACATTGTTTGTTAGCATTTACCCTGTAGATACTGAACCAAACATTGCTCTGAAGAGTTGGTGGAGACCAAAACAGAGGTAAAAGAGAGTGAAAATTGGACTTCAAAGCATCAAGAGGACAGAAACGTATCTCCAAATAAATGCTAATGTTCCTCTGCTTAATGTTTTTCTGCCAACTGGTGAGCAAAAGTCAATAACTTTTACCAAAATATGGCGGACATACCTTCTAGCGTGGTGCCTTGTCCTTGCAGAGGGTCGCCCATGCCGGATATGTATCGTGCACTGACTGAGATGTCGTAATCGGTGCCCGGCTGCAGGTTCTTCAGGAGGGTCGCCGTGTTGTCACCCTTCACCGATACTTCCTTTCTGGGGCCGCCGGCGGAGGGTTTGTACGCCACGCGATACTGGAGGACGTTACCCGGTGCCGCATCCCAGGAGACCTTCATGGAGGACACAGTCTCGTCGAATACCTTCAGGTCAGTAGGGGAACCCTTGGCTGAAAAATGGCGGGGAAAAAAGGCGGGAAAAAGGTCAGAAAACGAAGCCAGCCATAGAGCAAGAATCTGATGATAATGACTTTTTAAAGGTTTTTGGTTTCTTGCTTGTTTGCTTGAGAAATTTTGAAATCAAGAAATTAAAAGTTCATAAACGTTATAATTCTGATATTATAGTTACTATAATGTTTTTTTAATCTTGAGAGAACAAATATTTTATGATCACTAGAAAACAAAACATGAGAATATCAATTTAGGGAAGACAAACATATTTTTCTGCTTGTTTTTCACTCCCAATTTTTATGGCTGCTTCTACTTATTAACTGCAATAAAATAGACCCAACCATAATTTACTGATTATTGACTTCGGATTGTCTGTAAAATGTCAACAAATGGCAAAAATAATGCACATCTCACGTTCTGAGTAGGTAAGATGATGCTATCAAATAACTTGCATCTGTCTGAAAATCAATATAAAACAATGAAAAGCAACAAATCCTCTAAGTGAGAAGCACCAATTTTGGTATTTTCTGGTACATAAATGAATTGGAGTCATAACATTTGTCCACAATTGAAGACTATTTTTTCAAATTCACCCACGGACCACCTGTTCTACTTTCATGGACCAATAGGTACCGACAGACGGTTGAGAAAACAATGGTTAAGCAAGGCTCGTGGCCTAATAATTATTCATCACGTCCTTGACTGGATGAAAAATTGGATGAGAAACAGTTCCTGAGGTATCCTTGACCAAGACAATGAACTCCCAGTTGAAGCTGCCCAGTGGCTGACAGTATAAAACTATTTATTTTGGGCAGCTACCAGGATGTGAATAATAGTGGGAGACTTTAAATGTGAAGTAGAGCCTGTTCACACAATTCCCCTTTGAAAAAATAATTGTTAAAATAAAGGGATGACTCATGTGCCCTGTTTTAACTCCCTGGAGTTAACGCCTACTGCTGAATTCATACTTTTGTTGCCTGACTGATGAAAATGTCAGGGATTTGGGTCAAATGCCCTCATTTTTTTAATCCGAATAATAGTCAGAACAAATGAAAAAAGCAAGTTGAAATGTTTCCAAGTGGCTGCTGTAACCATGTATTATGAGCTTTTGTCCCAACACAGGACTCAGTGGAAAAGACTGCAACCAAAAGGGCAAATCATGCAAAACCTCAGGGCGCTTCATTGATTCATAGTTTTGAGATAAAGTCATGGCACAGTAAACATTGTAATGGGAACAATACTGTTAGCCATACAAGGAGGAGACGGGGGGCGGGGGGGGGGGGCGGAGAAAAACATAAATCCATCTGAGGGGCAGCTGTGTGTTTCATGTCAAAGAGGTGCAAGCTGGGATTAATCCTGTCTCTTTTTATAAACTGAAAGAAAAAGAAATTCACCTCAGACGACAAGCAGCTGCACCATCTAAAAAGGAGCGGGAGGTGAACAGTAAACTCAGAAGTGGTATGAATTGCCGTTGCCGCGGTAACAAGGAATATAATTTGTTTGTTTCCAGCTGTGTTTCTAGCTTTTCAGACTCAAGGTTGATAATTATAAGTGTTTCCGGATGATACGTAATCCACTGCTGGAAGGTTCTCCATGAGATAATCTCCCTTCAAGAATTAATCGAAGATCACACAAGTCTGGGAATGTCCTTCTATCTCAAGAGTGTTGAAGTTAACAACTCGTGGGGGGGGGGGGGGGGGGGGGGATCTCTCCTACTTTCTTCTTGTTTATCACCTCTGGGTACATCTCGACCCGCTTCTATTTCCCAGCTTCTGTCTGTTTTTCATTCCTTTCCCTGTGAGGCAGGACAGATCTGACGAGGGGCTCGATGGGTGGCAGGTTGTACTAACACTGCAGGGTTAAGAGTTCACTTTCCACTGGGGTCAAAAATGTGTAGACTCCTGACACTCCCAGGATTTTTTTTTTTTTTGGAAATAAAAGTAAATGCCAAAAGTAAGACAAAGGCTTAAAAAAAAAACTCTCACAGTGGACAAATACAGTCACTGAAAATGTCAAAATAAAGTTTGAACTTATTTCCATTGTGGCCTTTAATGACGCAGAAAGACAGAAAGACAGCTTGGACCGAGATTGTTGCCAAATCTTTGTGATTTAAAGGTGTAATAAGTTCTTTTATGGTTTTTACTATCCCATGGCACAAACAAAATGATCATAAGACATCGTCAGGCACCTGCTGTGGAACAGAACCAGTGACTCAATGATTACTTAAGCAGCTACTCAGATTTCTGGACTTCAGAACTTGATTCCAAAATCAGTCTTGGACCAAAGACTCTCCACCTTTTGGAGCTTCAAACACTCCTGTAGTTTAAGTCATAAAAGCATCTGTTGATCACAATCTGTAAACCATTTGATCTCTTGGAAAGTTTTACATTTTAGAACATGCTTCACGTGTACTGAAACACTTTTTATGTCATAAAGAAATTACGTGAATTTATTTATTCTTTGCAAAAATTCTCAAACAGTAGATGCAATAAATTAAATTTGTTTAGTTTCTCAGCTCCATTGAAGGCTCTTTCTCATAACTCCAAGGCCTCTAATCTTCCAGACACATCTAACGAGACGTTGCGGTTTAACAAGCAGCCGACCTACAGCATGTAGACTTACGACAAAATCTGGTGATTCTTGAATCTATCTTATGAGTGAGACGCTAGCAGCTAAGAAAAACTAGTTTGGAGTCACAAAGAGGTGCAATGAAGAAACATATCCACCTCCTCCCACTTCCAGCCCCCACATCAAGCTAACAAGTCTTGGACCTGCCTGTCCGCCAAATGTAAAATGAGACGAAACAGATATCAACCTTCCATCCAACTCCTGATAAAACTGCAAACAAGCCAACCCACAAAATGTCAAAATAAGAGGGGGTTACTGCAATTAGTAATGATACTGGTATAAATACTTTACACTGCTCATAAGTCCTGTTTTCTGTCCACTATTGTTTATATTTTGGCAAATCTGCTACCATGTGAAGTCATGAAAACGTCATCAGTGTTCATTAGAGATAGATTTACTATCATTGGAAAGAAGAAAAAGGACATTTCCAGTGCTAAGAAATGCCCTCTTATTATTTCAAACTGCATAATTATGTTGTCTAAAAGCTTCAATCACCTTCTTTGGTGGTGCCGTCAATCTGGCGCGGCTCCCCAGAGCTGGACTCGTATTCAGGAGTGACGGTGACGCGGTAGGTGGTTTGAGGCTGAAGATTAGGCAGTACAATCGTCGTATCGGAACCAGCGGTGGTCGTCTCCCGCCGCAATCTCTCATCACCATCAGGTTCATAGGTCAAGCGGTAGCGAGTGACAGGTCCTGGAGCTGGTTGCCATGTCACCCGGAAGCTCTCTGTCGTCTCTTCAGATACTTTCAGGTTGCGCACTGGGCCTTGTTCTGCAACAAATATGAATGAGTTAGGGCTTTACTGCTCCAATGTGGGTCCCACTAGCCCCATTAAAAAAACATTTAAATGTGGAGTCCTGAATTTACCTTCTATCGTGGTCTCATAGCCCCTCACAGGCAAGCTGTCTGAACCGTCTGTGCTGTCGTATTGAGCGTAAATGTTGACTTCGTAGCGGGTGACCGGGGTGAGGCCGGGGAGGACGGCAGTAAGGGTGTTTCCAGGAACAGACATGGACACAAAATGTGCGTCGCTGTCATCTGCAGGCTTGAATTTAACCAAGAAGGACTCAACACTGGTGGAGTCTATCTCCCAGGTGGCTCTGAAGCTTCGGGAGTCCACTTCTGAAAAGGTCAGGGCCTTAGGTTGGACCAGTCCTGGAGAAAACAGAGAGCGAAAAACGTTAAAAGTTGATTTTAATCAAACTAAACTAAATACCCTGCCATGTGAAATATATTACAGTTAGTATTTTTATTCTTAAAATCTGTCACACACACACATGAGACCTGCCAACTACTGCTAGTTAATAATATACAGAAGCACCATGTTTTAACTTTTTCTTCACTTAACATCAAATATCACCGCTCAAATAAAATTAAAACAAGTTACAACATGCCAAAATATCAAAAAAAAAAACAACCTTATATAACTTTAATAAAATAACAAACTTGCAGCCCCAACAACCCCACCAATCACAACAGATAACAGTATTACACTTGTCTAGTGTGTATGAGCATCTCCTATCCTCAGAAATTGGTCTTCTTAGGAGTCCCAATAAATCAGTTAAGGTCAGCACAACCCTGACTCAGTAATACAACAATGTCAGAAACTTATCTTTCAATATTTGTCTCCAGAGCGATAAGGATGGTATCTTTCCAAAACCAAAAACACCACAGCAGAATTGTAAGGATCAGATGAAACTATGTGTTTGGCTCATTGAACGTTAGCTTAAAATGCTGGTAGCCAGGCTAACAAGCTACGGTCTTAACCTAGCATTACCTCCAAAGCCAAACAGTATTAGCTTCATTATTATGTGGAGTTAACAGGTTATGTTCGCCAGTCTTGGATGCAGCTCTGATCTTTATTAGATTTAGAGAAGTTTACACTCGAGCAAACCGAAGCCAAACTTGTAATTTGAGAAAAAAACAATACATTAGCCAAACTCATAGGATTGTACTCGCGTTCAAAGACTTTTCACTTTTAATTTAAACATATTATTTGAAATATACAAACAATAAAACAAATATAACCTCCAACAGCCTAATCTCTGACAGATATGTAATATTTTGCCAATTCGCTGAGCTAATTAGCTGGCTAGCTAGCTACAATCTGATCAATTTGGTAGTTGCAACATTTTAAACAACAAAACTGCCAATTAGATTTGTTTTTCCTACTTCTGCCTGAAATCAAAAACCTATTGTTTCAAGAACAACTATGAATTTGTGTGAGACGTGAACATTTAACAGGTGTTTAGGCAGTAACTAAAGAGAGCAGGGCTAAGCAAATAACATACAGCTAAGCCCACTTTTAGCTATTTACCTTTCCTAAAAATGTCCAACCTTCATTACCACACAATGGTGTTTTCTAATTAATATTAAAAGGTAGATAGCAGAAAAATCCATTTAACAGATGATGCTAATCGAGCTGAGTTCACATCTTGGTTAAAAGAACGTTTACACTGTAGAAAAAAAAACAAGACTTTCCCTCAAAATAAGAAAATGAAGGATCAAGGGGGGCCTGACCTAAATGCCATTTAATCAAGCTGTTTGATCAAGCAGCTCAATCATTCATCAGCCACATAAGGAGGGCGGCTGCTATGAAATGGCCCAGTGTGGGAGCTCATTGGGCTGTTACGTTGGGTAGAAGCTGTGACCATGCTGCTCATTCAGGCTCCTGTACATTTCACTTTGTTGACATAAAATCATTATTATATAACAATTATATAAGCAGCCATCAAAGCTTGTGTGAGTCACATTCAGCGCTGGCAGACTTGGAAGCTCTCTTTGGCAAAGTACCACAGAGTGATTAATATTTGGTTTTAAGTAAAGCAGCATTTGCAAGCAACTCTTGCTCTTTAAACTTGACTACCAGATGGTCAGGGGCAACTAATTATTTCAGTACAAAGAATGCATTCAAAAGTCAAATTTTGTTTACAGCTTTGAAACGGACAACACACCTTACAGTGAATATTGTCCTGATGTGATGAGTCACCTGGTGCTCCAACCAGGTTTAAACGAATGGTAAGAAATCTCTGCTACAACTATTTGACCTAGTTCAAATATTTCCACATGCAGGAACTCTCACTGCCCTTGAAAGATCAAAAGGTGGACATGTGTTTAACACATTGAAGCAAAAAGAGGGCTCAGCTGAAAAAGACATGCTTGGAAAAGTGACATGAAAGTAATTGTATTCATATGTCTGACTGTTGGTACTACTCTGTGGTCAGCTCCTCTATGAACAGTGGTAGAGTTACATCTGACTGCTATTTTGATCACAACAAATGATCCACATTACAGTGATTTACTGCTAGTTATACAACATGTGTTTAAATGAAAAATCTAAACTCTGTCAAATTAATTTGCTGAGCATTGGAAGTGGTGAAAATTATTCATCACAGCTGATAGTTCGGTATACCAATTAATAAAATGTATTATTTTTTATTATTAAAGAACTGTTTCACCCAACTACAGTGGGTGACATTATGCTGAGGAAATCGTAGCTCCTTAATGAATAAAGACGAGCAAGATAAACAGGATGCCACTGCGCTTTTGAAACTAAATAGTTCAAATTAGTAATAATATTTTATGATATCATGACTAAATGCAATAACTTTTAGATGTGTGTGATTGCTTAACCAAGCGTAGACTAAAAGAGTAAAAAATAATTACTACTAATAACAACCTGAAACAGCCACGCTGACTATTTGATACTAGATGGTTTGTTCATGCTAAACTAGCTCATTTCACTGATTCAACAAAGCTAGCATGCTACATATTAACAGGAAACTTAGCAAACTACTACCAACCCTAAACAGCCATCAATCCTATAATCTTCGTTCGCCTAACACAGTTTTTATGTCTCTAGTCGTAGTCATAATGCCGCAGAATCTGCTATGTAGACATATCAACACAACTAATAAATCTGCTGTCCATAGGCAGTCGCTGAGGTATATTAAACTTGTAAACGTAAATACTAAACTGAATGAAACCATTCAAACCAGAAGCTGACTGAACTGATGACAATCAGAAACAACGCCATAACATCACAACGCTACTGCTTAGTATAAAAACAAAATTAACAAACCACATAATGACCACAATCAAATCAGAAAGTGATTCATAAATTCCACATCTACAGCTTAAGACAGAGTCCACACTGAGCTAAAATAGGCGGATAATATTAGGCTACTCCATGGAAACATACAACATACACAACAAAACATGGTTATTTATGACAAGTGACGATAGAAGCCTAAATCTGCTGAAAATACAGTTGTTTTTCTTACGTTCAGCAAAATCTGGTTTCTTTATTAACTCAAACTCTAACAATATGACAAGTATCAGAACCAGAATTTGGTAAGAACCACAATCAATCAAATCTAAATGGTACCCAACCCTAAAACAACAGTAGACCTGAACACACAAGGGGCCAAATAAAGCACACTATCATCTGCGTAGAAAATCAAAGCTATGTTACTCACGTCTCTGCTGAATATTGCGCAGTTCCTGCTCGATCCTCAAGCAGATGGACTGTGTGAGTTCTTTGGAAATTCTCTGGAAAGCATCAAAGTCCTCCACGGTGTACACATGGGTCTCTGCAGGCTCATTGGCAATGGCCTCAAGCTCAGTTCGTACAGCATCCTTAACACCAACTGCAAAAATCTCCACATCAGCTTTCTTCAATTTGCTGGCCGGGTCATGGAAGGCATCTGAAGACTTCCCGTCAGTGATGAGGATGGTAACACGGGGAACGTTAGTACGTGCCCCCTTGGAGGACTGAAAGATCTTGTCCCTCACATAGGTCATGGCCCTGCCAGTGTTGGTGGAGCCACCTCGGTACGGGAAAGTCCTCACAGCTTTGACCACAGCGTTCAAGTCATGGTGAGTGTTCAGGTAGAACTCGGGATGGGGGTCCCTGCTGTACTGGACCAAGCTGATCTGGACCTTGTCTATTCCGATGTCGAAGGTGTTCACCAGCACCTCCAAGAAAGCTCTTACTTTAGCAAAGTTAGCCAGACCAATACTGTATGAACCGTCAACCAGGAGGACGACATCAGCTTGAACATCCACCCCAAGAGAACATTCTAGGTTGGAAAAGCAAAAGGCACAATACCAAGGTTAATTAATGGTAAAAACAATATGTTCAAAGAATGATCACTGTAGACTTCGACCTCGATGAGATGTATTTGTTGGCAAACTAAAGACTAGTTGTGATTTAAAAAAAGTTTTAGTAGTATTAAACAATTCAAGATGGTTGTATGATTGCAGAGTTAGACATAGAAAGGTTATAATACAATGGCCTATAGTGGGCTATATCAACTTAAGGAAATGAGATTGATATCAAACCCATGCGTCTGTTCTAAGTATGGGACTAAAGCTAGGAAACAATTATCTTAGTTTAGCATAAATACTGCAATCAGGGGGAAACAGTTGGCCTGAACCTTACTAACCATCACGGTCTGTCTTAATTGTTTAAAACTGACTGATTTGGAAAGTTTTTTTCGTACTCACCAAGTGATAGTTTAACTGGTTCTGTCTTCTGCATGGCTACGACGGGCTCGCTGGGCAACAGGCCCTTCAGTGCAAACAGACTGATCTGGTACTGAGTGTCTGGAGAAAGGTCTTTGACCACCACCGAGTTCTGGTTTGCCCCCACGTACAGCTCCTGCCGTTTCATGCCGGTCATCATGGGGATAAACTGCAGCTTGTATCCTGAAACGTCGCCGATGGAGGAGTCCCAGGTAAGCCGCATGGACTTTGAGGCTGCCTCCAGGACTTGGAGGTTAGAGGCTGGCTCAACGGCTGCAAACACCAGAGACACAATCAGAATTAATTGCTATGTCCAATTTTCATGAACTACTCTATAACAAAGAAAGACAGATGACACACATGATATGACAGATATTATAAAACAGTGCATATTTTATATTGATACCACTCACATATCTGCTCAATAAATATGAAACGGACGGCAGAAGATGCTTAGCTTAACTCAGCATTAAGACTAGAAATGAGGGAAAACAGCTATCCTACTCTGTTCAAAGGTTTATTTACTTATTAAACAAATTATATATAATGTTAAATGGTGACCTTAGCAGATGCTGGCAGCCTACCTTCCGACAGAGCCAGGTTAGCTTTTTCCCTGTTTTAAGTCGTTATGCTAAGCCAAGTTAACAGATTGCTGGCTATAGCTTCATATTTAACGTACAGACATCAAGTGGTATTAATCTGATTATTTAAGTATTGTTTTAAGATCATGTGATAAGGACAGTGGAAGCTAGCAAAGTGTTTTATTATAAACTGAGACAATTTATGAAAGTAGTTTTTACCACATCTCACCTTCTTCTCCGCTGACGAGTGTGTTGAGTTGATCGTCCACACTAGCGCACACTTGGGTGATGAGCTCTTTTTGTACAGTCTTGATCGTGTCGAAGTTGGCGACTTTATAGATGTGACTTCTGTAAGGTGCGGAGGCCATAAGCTTCATCTCATCTTCATCGGCCTTTTGGATCCCTGAAATAGACCAAGGAAAATTAAAAAACTAAACAAACAAAAGGCATTGTATATGCTCTGTACCTGAAGACAAGGACAATGGGTCGTTGCCTGCCAAATTTAGGAACGTGTATCCATTCTGGACTTAAAGGCAAAACCAGTCAATTCATTGAGGTGCTTGTAAAGTCACTGGCATCATGTTGGGATCACTACGTCAGAGGTAATGGCTGTATTTGCTCCTGGTCTGTAAATACTTGATGAAATAAGCAATCTATAAACACGTGAAGTGAAGCATTTTGTTTTCCACGTTTGCGTGTTAAAAGTTTTCCAGCTGGATTCACCACCAACGGACAACAAAAAATACCAAGCCTCAACCTATTTTGTTCTGCTCTGGCTGGAAAGTGTGACAGCATGGGCAGTAAATATGACACTGGTTGGATTTAAGACTGGAGAGTTTTACAATCCTATATTCTTTTTAACACTTTGACACTCTTACCGAAGCTGCGAGTCTTTACGAAATACAGTTAATTCAAAGTACATCTCAGCAAGTGTCAAATGGTGTTAAATGGTACTTTTAATCCGATACAGCAGTAAACTACAATATTATTAGTATTTGACACTTCAGGGAGAAATTTTGTACTTTTTATTCCCCGAATTCAGATTTTTACATTCATAAAATGATGATGATGAACATATAAGATTATAAAATATTTCATCCTTCCTCGTTTGTTTATTTCTTTTGTAATGTAATTTTGGCTGCTTCCTTCACTTATTCCCTTGCTTTTTCTTTCATTTACTTGTCCTTCACCTCTTTCCTTCTGTTTTTCTTTCCCTCCTCTCTTTCATCAACCAATTTGATGGCATGAAATAAAACAACACTCTTCTTGTCCATCATAATTTAGTAGACTTTACTTTCCCTTTAACATAACACATTTCTTCTGTAGTGAGTAACTATGCACAGTACATTTAGTAAAGTACTGTATTTAAGTTAAATTATGAGGTACTTGTACTTGGCATGGGTGTTTTATAATGTGCAGATATGAAGCTTGTTTATGTTCTTATGTTCAAGAAATGGAAAACGTATAGTATTTCTCTGAGCAATTTGGTATCAGTTACCTCTTTTCATCCACAGTAGATGATGAGTTGTTAGTATTTAACCACCAGGCCTCTTAACGCCATGGCAACAGCATACCTCTGTTTCTCCATCCTAAGTTCATGGAAACTCTGACAGTGCTGCCTCAGCATAAACATACATAAAACTTGCTATCACTCGCTTGTAATGTTAATGATATAGGAATTTAACCGTTTTTTTCTGGTGTTACGTCATCCCGGGCTGCTTTTGTTACTAACGACAGTTAAACGCATTAAGTACGGATGGAAAATGTAAGATGTGGAATGTAATAAACTTGTTCTGGCTACGTACCGAGGACAAAGATCTCCACCCCCCTGTTCCTGAGCTGCTTGGCGTAAGTCTCCACTGGATCCTCAGATTTGCCATCTGTGATGATCACCAGCACTTTGGGAAAACCCTTCCTGGCACCGGCTGCCTCGGTGAAAGTGTTTTTCAAGAGGTAGTCGAGGGCGTCGCCTGGAGCAACAAGAAAGACAGATTTTACTCAAGCGGGATTAAATAAAGCACAGTCAGAAGGTTTCTGCTCACATACTGTTGGTTTTATTAATTAAAGCTGCTGAATGAGAAGGAGAAATTAGCACAAAATAGTAACAATTAAGTAAAATCATAGGAAAAGTAGATCTAATATAGGAAAACTGCACTCAATATTTATTCAGCTAAGTTCATTTCATGTGTAATTTCCTTTTTAAAAAACTTTTTCGGTGTTATGCAATTACAATAAACTAATAGAATAAAGTAAAATAATAATACTAATACTAAATCCAGTGAAATGCTGAATCAAAAGTGTATGAATCAAACATTAAAGGACATTATTAACAGCGTACCTGTCATGGTGTTGCCTCCTTTGTACGGCAGTGAACCGATGGCACGCAGCAGCGCCGGTCGCGTCAGGTGATCCTTCATGTTGAACTCTGTCCGGGTGTCACTGCTGTACTGTACCACGCCCACACGGGTCCTTTCCTCTCCAATATGAAAGGCTCCGGCCACCGATGAGATAAAGGTGCGGATGAATTTAAAGTTCGGCCTGCCCACGCTCCATGAGCCGTCCACCAAGAATACCACGTCAGCGATGGCACCCGTGGAGCATTCTGGGAATAAAAAGGGAGGAGGGAAGAAAGTTTGAACAATTCTCAAATATACAACACTCTTAAATATAGAAAAATAGAAATATAACAATGAAAGAGCGTGAAAGCATATATAACTCACTTTAAGACCCAACATTCCTCCATAAACACGCACTTTGTAACTTTGGAAAAACTACTCTTTAATGGGAAGGAAACTCGAGCAGAATCAGACTCTAGGTGGGCGGCTATCTGCTTTGACCGCTTGGATTGATGTCCTATTTAACGTATTAACAGGTTTTACTGTCTTAATCAGTAAAACCTCGACTTTTGCCAGTTTTACCCCAAAGTAACTCTTGGTTTCGACCTCATTACTTCATGCACTTTTGGATTCTTCTCATTGTTTAGTCCTCTGACTGTACTGCTGTTAGTAGAAGTACAGTACTCTCCTGCACTGCCCTGCTTTCTTTCTTGGAGCCTCCTCGTGACTCTCATGAAAAGAAGGAAAAATCAGCACAAGCTCGTCATCATCTGCAGAACCGAGCCAGGCAGCAGCAGCAGCGCTCTTGTAAATCAGCATCTGTAATGGTTTCCACTTCTCTCAGCACTTAAGGGCTGGGCTCCTCTCAGCTCAGCTCCCTTAGCTCCAACAGCAGCCTCATTCCCCACCTACGACCCCCGCACTGAGCATGTGCAGCTTCTACCATATTGGCATAATTGGCCGGCAGGGGACCAAACAGATGACAGAATACTTCAGAGATTTATGGGGGCCTCATTTTGATTATTGCTATACAATGGGGTGTTGTGTGGTAGGAGCCTCCCTTCGCTGCTGAGCTCACGCTTGATGGATGACGCCCAAGAAAAAAAGTTTGAGAACAAAACGTGGAAAAGTCGAGGAGGTATAGCGGCGATTTGAATGATTGCGGCTGATTATCTTTGCAGGAAGTAAAATCCCGTCATTACATTTTGATTTAAAACAAACGAACAAAAGGACTTACTGACTGAGTCTGAAGCGTCTGGTTTCTTGGAAGTTCCTCTCGAGCTGCCACTTGACTCGACTGGAAAAAACACAATAAAGTTATGTTATTATGAAAGTTAGGGACAATGTATCCTCAAAAGAAACATCTCTTCTTTTTAATGTCATGTTTTGAACCATTTTCTGCCAGTAACTGTCCCTGTTTCTCTTCAAGAAATGGAAGACTTCTCAAACTGGAACAAAACTTGCCTTTTGTTTCCATACATGAGATTTATTCTCTCATCAGAGGGTTTGTTGTGCAACATATCTTCCTCGTTGATGATCCTGACATGCAAAACTAGCTCCTAAATAATGATAATAACAGGCTGATGTCATTGTTTCTGACAGATATCCAAGAAATCTCCAAAGTGGTGAGAGTTTTTAAGATCTTTGCTGTATTACAGGCATACCCATCAATCTGCTGCCTTGTTGATTAATGAAAACCTCACGCACTGCTTGAAATATGGGTCACTACTCATCTAGCCATCCGTATGTAATGTCAAATTAGACTGTAATCTTCACTGTTTATCTGCCAAATCCTTCTATTGCAGTAACGGCTCATTTTCTGTACAGTTTTAACATAGAAACCATTGTCTCCATATGCCACTTTCACCTACTAAATGTGTTTTGGCCTGTAATCCCATAAAATGAAATAAACTAGTTATGATCCTTTAATTTTGACAAGAATTATGAGCAGTTCAATCCTTTGAAAGATTGTTAAAGCTCCTAAAGAGGTGAAAATAGCCAAGATTTCTCATGAAAAAAGCTAAAAAAAACTTGAAAAGGTAAGAAATAGTTATCTATATTTTGTCTGGTTTTAAATTATTGCAGTGAGTCGTGAAGCAAATTACACACTGTAGATAATAAAGCTCCTTACTTACTGTCTAAATAACCTACTCTAATACTTTGTCTTCCCAAAAGTTTATCCAAAAAAAATCAACGACTGCTTTAAAGCATCCAAAAAGAAGGAAAATCAATAGACTCGACGTTTGAATTTCATTCTTGGACTTGGAAACAGCAGATCCATTAAGAAGCAGTTCTGGAGTTTTTGATCATATTGCATGATCTTCAACAAGCAAATTAAGTTTGTCCAATTATCATGGAAATGTAGATGTTCAAATTTTCCATGTTGTTGACCCATTTTTTTGGTTAACATATAATATAACAGAAATCTGGCGATAGCTCTGTTTAAATTTTTGTTAAATTGGACTGGTTGAGTTTAAAATGATAATAAAATAATAGATTTTCCTGTCTCTATAGCGACAAACAGCTGAAAAATGGGCTTTAAATTAGACATCATCTAACCACTATTCTGTCTCAGGGGGTTAAATAATAGTGTGGATGGCTTTCTACTCTCTCAACACTGTCAAGGCTGATTGCTTTAGATCAGTGGCAAAATTTGCAAAAGCCGAACACAACATGAACATTTTGTGTAGATTTTTCTGTGTAGCTCATTCTTATCCTGAGCTGTACTGTACTTGTCAAAATATGAAGTCTTGGAAAAATGCTCAATTCAGGAGCAGAAAAATAACAGAATCAAATGTCCGTGTTGAGGCTCATGTCGGAGGTGGTGTTTTTTTATTGAACGGCATTTCACTGCCAGGAGTTCTTATTATTTTGTCCACTCTCTCTCTCTCTCAATGAGACCTTCAGCTGTTCTATCATCCAGTTTAGTTTTTAGACTGGAGCAGGTCGAGGTGTCTTCCTGCCAAAACTGACCAGCTGCAGACAAATTTTACTAGCATTTGGTCGACTGTCTGGTGCTAATTTACGCATAAACACACACACACACACTGAGGGACACGATGACTCACTTGTGATCTGGCCGGAGATGGGCAGACTCTCCGCTGATCCGGCGTATGCAGTTATCGTTACGGCATAATCCACATCTGGACTCAAGTCTGAGATGGAGGTCTTAGTCGCAGACGCAGGCAGATTAAATTCTTTTGTTGGTTCATCTACAAGAATGCACAAAGTCAGAGGGAAGCCATTAGGAAACTATTGCATTACTTCATTTCTCCAAGAGTCAAAACAGGGCCTCAGAAAAACCTGATTCCAACTGTTGACCTGAGGACTGAAAGAGACGTGTAAGAAACAACAGTATGATTTAATGAAAACTTTCCGCATTTCTTTGAACCAAAACATATTATTTTAACCTTGAAATTCCTCCAATTCCTCCATTAAATCAGGAGTAATTATTCCTTAAAATGCCTTATTTTCAAATATTAAGGGTTAATATCAGTCGGATTAAAGATATTAATTTATTTATTAATTCAGGGGGTTTAAATGTCTTTTACGCAGGTTAATTAGATAATTATATCACCCTCAAAGTTTCATTATATTAAGGGAATTATTATATTATCTTATTATTTGCTTTCTAATGACGGAAGACATATGTTGGTGTAGTTTAGCATGAAGATTTGGTAGCAGGGGAAAACAGCTAGCATGTCAAAAGTTAGCAAATAAATCTAACTTAATTAACATGTACAAATATGTACACACAAGAAATACGCAAGTTTTAGCTAAACTAGTATTCTTTACCTTAAGAGTATGATGGAAATATCTGATTAAGCTAATCTGACCAACATTATTACAATCACTCCTCAATCAAAACGAGTTCTGCCAGTTAGCTTATCCAGTTAGCTTATTCAGTTAACTGACAATAAACAGCATTACACCTTGCAGCTAGTGTAATAACAATAATAATAATGATAAGGGACAACTAATCTCTTCATATGAACTAGTTTGTTTTAAGTTAAATATGCTAAATAAACCAAACACTTTATAATTATTAGCTTAAGTTTGAACTTACAAACAGCTGATGCTAACCGGCTCTTGGCCTTTTCACATTGAAGAATGAAAAGGTAGTAAAATGTAATCTTGACCTTAAGCCAGGTTATATAACTGTATCTAATTAAATGTGGTGTGGAGTGACTAGCTAACCATAACCATCAAACAGTATAAAACCACATTTCACCGTTAGCTTAAAGGTAGCTAGCAGAGCGATTTCTTCTTTGGTGGTCGATTTTAGCTGGAAAAAACTTTGTTTAAACTTACTTAAGAATGTAGTTGAGGTCAAATTTATTACTTCTTCCCAATACAACAAAGCAATCATGTCAGTGTCTTATTAGAGTTACAGTATAAGATTCCCTCTTGTAATTAAGGTTCACGCCAACTTCCAAGTCATAATTACGACTTTTCTGAGAGCTCAGATATATGCAACTTGACGCTTCGTAATATGGACGCGCCAGAAAATCAAGCAACTGACACAGAAGACAACAGTCGTCCAAATTTCTCAGTTGAAAGCCAATATTGCGAATCCAAATGAAATATGGTCTAAATGTGAATGTTTAATCAACGTTCTCGAGTAATCAATCATTTAACCTGTTTTTTATCATCTTTGACCAAAACTGTTTCTTAAATGTCTTCTCAACAGGAAAATACTAATTGGGTAGTCCATCATTCATACAGATGAAACCCAAAATTTGATGGTTATATTAAGTTGTTACGTGCACAGTATTTTTAATCCTTATTTGGCCGACTCTGATGATGGGAACTCCTACAAGTCGTAAATGTTATAATATCTACAATATTTCTCATCCGTCCCATATGACATAAACGTGGCATAAAACCCGGCCAACATATTCCATTACACTTGGAAGTACATCGCATTACTGAAGATGCTCCAATTTCACTTTGTTTTCACTTTTAATAATTTGGTTTCCAACTTTATTGGCACGAAGGCGCCTAGACCGAACCTCGAAAAGTGTACCAAACCACAAGGTCCACAATATTATGTTGACATTTACCTTTAGCCATACAACTGAGCTTCAGAAAGGTCACCGTTTGTATCTTTAACGTCTAGGGTGATTTTTCAGCTTTAATAAAATTAAATTGAAGTAATCTAAGTTAAGTGTTGAGGTAGCTTATTTCAAAACCATCTAAGCCGTTAAGTGAACGCTGGTGGATGTGACATCTACACTCCTGAGTTAAACCAACACTGACAATTTTCCATGGGAGTGTTAGTTGAATTGGCAGCTGACGATTACACTTATCCAAACATAATGTTTTTCCTTTTTTCCCTCCGCTTTTATCATTAGAGCTCCGGGAGCCAAACATGTGTCTGCAGAAATCTTCATATAATTGCAGTGATTGTTGAGTCTTGCCGGGCGGAGTGATGAGTTGGAGATTTTATGGCACTCGTAATGTTATGGGCTCGGCAGGACAGAACTCGCAGGTTTTAATGAGCACCCACCTGTGTCTGAGGTCACTTGTATTCTGTAGCCCTGTATCCTCGACTGTGGTCTGGTCCAGATCATTTGCACTGTGTTTTCATTTAAAATCTTAAACCTCAAATCTGACGGAGGGTCAACTGTGAAGAGAAAATGAAAGCACAGTTAATCCTGAGGCTTTAGGAGGTGAGTGTATTACATTGCTGATAATGGATGGATTATTCTCAACAGTCAACACTTCCAGGGTGAAGTTAGACAAGTTCACTGTTGGTGCAATCAACACAAGACAAAACCAAACTACAGATGTGAGGAAAGCCATTTTGTGGGGGGAAAAAAATGACCTCCGTTTGAGCTCGTGTGGCCAGTGGCCACAGTCAACAACTCAAGCAAACAACAAACTGAGACAACAAACACAACAAAACAACACGACACTACCTTCCTACAGTTTAGGACATTCAAGAAGGAAAAACAAACAGGGCGGGAAGATTAATTGTGGTTGTGACCATGTTTGTGGAAGAAAAGAAAAGTCTATTTGAATTTATAAGCAACTAAATACACACTTGTGAAATTTAACCACTACTGAAAACTTGCAAACATTTACAATTTACCACTGAATATATACAGCATTGTAATATTTTTACACTGAACTGAAAGGGTTTGAATTCCCCTCAATGAAGTTTTTATTCTAATTTTTGTGCTTTAAAACATTCAATATCTTCCAGATTCACTTTTTTAAAAGATTGTATTGATGTTTCCGAGACTGAACTAGTTGTTTGTATGTAAATCTAAAATCTTAAGAAGACAAATCTAAAAAAACAAGTTGCTCATATTGGATTGGTAACAGTTTAACACCAAAATTGAGGATAGCAAACTCAAAATTGGACATGTGGACTACCGAGGATAATCAATCTTTATGGAACTGATTAAACCTCTGTCCAATCAGGTTTGTTCGCTCTGTCCCAAAAAATCTACTTTACTGGAAATTTTTAATGGTAGTATGGTAAATCGAATCTGAGCAACTTAATTTCAGTTTCAGACGATTTAATTTACTTTCTGAATTTTAAAAATAAATAAATAAATCACCATCTGGAATTTCAGTGAACAAAGATTCAAACAGATGGTTTTCAAAATAAAACAACAAATAAAAATGCTATAAATTTAAGGGGCATTTAAATGTCATTAGTAGATACATTTCAAATTCAGGTAGTTAGTTGCTTGTAAAATCATAAAAGTATTGGGCATTTCTTTACTTCCATACTGGTGACTTTGCCTGATAACCAGCAGGATATTAAAGTTTCCCACCCTGCTAACAAACTACAACATGGACCGGCTGACGTCCAGCAGGCGGTCCATGACCTCAATCCAACTCCAGTGACGTTGAATTGACAAAAACACACAAAACTGATCATATTGTGCTTTATTGATTATACAATGGATAAAGATCTAATTGATCGCTTTCACCATCTCCATTGCAAACCTCATAAAAGAATACACCGCATCACTGAAGACACGTGTACGTCTTTTTTGTGGTCACGTTTCCCAAAAATCTGCACCAGAGGTTCTTAAAGTATTTTATCTCCAGACCCCAAGTGTTTTTTCTTTTTCTCTTTTAGCAGAAATTTTCAAATTAAAACACCCAGATTTTTTTTTTTTTTTTTTTTTTTTTTTTTGAGGATCTGGATCATAATTTAAGAACCGCTGGTCTTTGTAACGTAAACCAACAAAACATGATAAAAGTGCACACAGGATAAAATGTTCAGATGGTGATCTCTGACATGGAGGGTCATGCATGTGTACATGAAAAGTTGTTAGCAACAACTTGGGGGCAACGAACAAAAAAGTTTCCATGTACACGAAGGGTCCACAGGTTATGTTTTTATCTTTAATATTTTAAAATGATATTCTTCAGGTTGGCGTTGGAAATCTAGATTAAACACAAACGCAGATAAAATGAATATCTAGCTTGCTATAATGATATAATACACAGATGTTTATGTAATCTTAATAAGTGTAGAAATAGCTTTTCAATTCATACGATTTAAAGTAACTTCATTATGCGATCAGTTAAAGTCTGTAACTAGCAGCCTAGCTCTGAATGAGCTCCACGCTTTCAGGTGTAACTAACGAACAATGTGTTTCTCCAGCAAGAAAGGACAATCTGAAAGTATGTAATGATAAAAAACATTACATTAAATTTGGGGGGTGATGTTTAGTTTAAAGGGGGGAAGATGAGCAGAGATAAAATGACCTGCATTGAAATCTCACACTAGAAGAAATTAGCTGTAGCTCTAAATTTGGTTTGTATACCAGATTCCAGTAATACCAGAATAAATGATCATTACACTGAATGAAACATTAAATATTTCATTCTGCTATTCTCCGTCTTTATAACTGTAGATAACAAAAATCATATTATGTGTTCACAATCCAGAATGAAAAAGACAGTTTATCTCCTCTTTGTTAATAAGAGATGTAGAATGAGACAACTCCATCTTCTCTTTGGTATTCATCCATCTAACAAGATAACTAGACTTAGTAATGCCAGTATCAATAAAATAAGTATTTATCCAGAGTACTGGATGTTTTTTGAGTTTATGAGACGTTTCTTTCTTTATGAATCTATCCAAAGTCTTTAAACAAACTTCCACTTGCCTAAATGAAACATTATGTAACATTGATGGTGGAAACTATGCGTCCAAATCTTAATCTTTTCATGCTGGAGGAACGTTTACTTCACATATTCGCAGCAAGTAATCTGAGCTCTGAGAGTTTGTAAGGCTTACTGATTTCATGAAACTTTGCAGCTGCACAGATTCTCCGGAAGAACTGTGGAAAACGCAAATTACCCGAAGATACATAAGATAGATAAATCATATCAGAGATAATCTAGCTAGAGTTTAAAGACACTCTCTCTCTCTCTCTCTCTCTCTCTCTCTCTCTCTCTCTCTCTCTCTCTCTCTCTCTATACGCCTTTATTTCATTCTAGACCACCAACCAGTTTAGTGTTGGAGTGAAGAATATCATGGTAAAATATTGTCGTGAAGCCGAGACTCATGTCCAGTTGACCTGTTCAAGGCTTGACCGGGAAGATTACAGGACGGCAAAAATGGAGGAACTACTACCAACCTGATGAGTCAATTCACGGGGCTGCGAGGGGGAGATGCTTCTGTTTCCAAACGGCCCAAAAAATAAAACCACCCAACATCTCATCTCATCCATCACACAATCAAACACACACACACACACACACACACACACATACACACACATCATCCACACTTCTCACATTCAGACTTTTTCGCTCCCATCTGCATTTATTTGCAACTTCTGTCACTTAAAATTGTGACAGCTTGGAGACGAGCCCTCGCTGTCTCGCTGTGTCCGGAGTCTTTTTTTTTTTTTCTCTCTCTCTTCAAGGTGTTTCGAGCCTTTCAATCTGGCCCTGACATGTCAAACTATTCCAAACGGTAGAATATATACGACCCCCGTTAAGATCTGGTGACCTGTGGAGAGGCAGCGAGGGCCCCAGCTGGGGCGTTAAAGGAGGAGGAATGGGAATGGGAGGGGGGGCAAGGGGGGTCACAGGAGGTCATAAGAAACTCTCCTGGAATCAGAGAAGAGACGGATTCTCCCTCTATGATCCAATCAAATTTTACTGCACTCTCTCCTCTTTTTTTTTTTTTTTTTGTTATATTTTGTTGAGAGAATATCCAGAGGCACAGAGGAGCAGATTTTCTCCTCTCCTAACCTCTAAAATCTTTGGAAAATAATGTGAAACTCATATTTTGTCTTTCCGTTCCATCAGGAGAAAGGACGTAGGGAGGAAACTTGGCCACGCGCCGTCTGGGTTTTTTCTTTTCTTTTTTTCTTTTTCTTTTTTTTTAACAGGAGTAATGTAGGCTACAGTATAGATAGTAGGAGTTTGAGCAAGGGCGACTCCTGGTGGAAAAAAGATGAAACTACATCTGTCTAGAGGAGGAAAAGTTGTCCTACTTATCCAACAGATGGGCATTTATTACAGCTCTACAGCCTCACATGGGATGCAGTAGCGGCTAAAATATGTGCTTTTCAATCGTTACGTTTACTTAAATATAACTTTTAAGATAGATTACTTCTCTTTCTAGACTGACATAAGTGAATTTGTGGCATAAAAGAAGCAACAAACTGTTTAAAGTGCATTACTTTTAGAGAGAAAAGCACAATAATTGAGCTTTTCTCTCTAAAAGTGGTTGCACCTGGAGACCAGATTGTATCATACTTTTAAGTTGCAGCCACATCACAGCTTTGAGCAAGTGACATTCATCTCTTAATCCACTTCTTCTTTTTTTTTAAACTGCTACTGGTTTTGGAAAAAAAAAAAAAGCGCCTATCCATAAATTCAAACCAGATATTTGAAGCGGAGACTGGTTTTCTCCTAGAAAGGAAGTCATGAATTATTAGAGTTGGGGTTTGGGGGAGGGGTGGGGGGTGGGGGGATCAAACGTTGAAGGGAGGCTGAAAAGGCAAATTATCAGTTAAATAAATCATTTCACAAACACACACATTGCTTTCTCTATGTGATTTTTTTTATTCAGACTAAATATGCAGCTACACATTGCAGGCAGAAGAAAAAGACAGAGGTGAGAGGAGTTGAAGTCAGATGTGTTGGATCAAAGTGAGAGGAGAAAGAGGGGGAGGGGGAGAATGAGAGGAGGATGAGGAGGAAAAGGAGGAGGAGGAGCGGCTTTACCTTGGTCCTGGTCCTGGGCCTGAGAGGAGGACAGCAGCAGTGCCAGGAAGGCAGCCGCCGCCAGAGACAGACTGCTCTTCATCTTCAGCTCCTCTGGCTCAGCAGTACATGAATGAAGCTGCGAGAGGAACGAAGAAGGCGTTTAAGACCTTCAACATCAGCTCCGGCAACCCCGCAGCATCCTCGGGGGCTTTAAAACCATTATTCTATCTCAGTGAGCTCAATCACCTGCCACATGTACAACTAGTATGATTTAAATCTGAAGCCACAATCAAATGAATGCGTAAAAGTCGCCAGAAAACGCAGATTTCCCGGCAGGAATATATAATATGTCCTCTTTCCACTATTCCTACAGGCATCAAACGTGCTCCCCATGTAGCCATTAAAACATTTAACGACTTTACACGTTAGTTTTAACAGATAAAGTCACATAAAACACAACTAAACTTCTTTTCATACACAATAAAGCCGTTTTCATATCATGGCAAACTTTTTAGAATAAAGGCGCACAAAAGTGAATCTGTCTCCTCTCCTCTAGATGTAGTTTTCCCTTTTCTATCACTGCTTCAATTTCTATCAGAGCATGCACACTGCAAAGCGTCTAATCCAGTCTGGAATACCTTTGCTGATCACATATAACCTCTAGAACTGACAGAAAGTCTTTCCACCGTTCAGAATAAGCGAGCATCAAGAGCTGGCGCTGTGCGCAATTACGCACTGAAACGCCAAGAAATAGTCCAATCTTCTGTCGAATTATCCCGAATAAAATGTGATTTCGACTTGTATAGCAGAGATAAATTTAGAGTAGTAACAACATAGCCTCTAAAATTGCAATAAGTTCATTTATCTTTACTTCATGATATCACTCAAAAACTCAAATAATTCACCTAAAACTGCGAAAAATCAAAAACACCATGCAGGACTGACCTAGGAGAAACTGTTGAAATTCTTTTGGTTGATTCAAAAAAAAAATGAAAAAGAGAAAAAAAAAAATGGTTTAAGCCTTTGTTGTAGAACCCCAGCCTGAGAAAAGGGAGAGTGAGGTGGTCCGGTGTTGAAGTCAGAGAGCTCCGCGGGTTTTTGGTTCCCTGACGCGTCGGCGAGCCTCTTTCCAAGTGGGAAGAGTCTCCACACAATCTGCTACTTAACAGGGGGGCTGCTCCCAGCTCTGCCTGCCCCGCCGCGAGCTCTTACGACATCCAGCCGGGCCAAAAAGTGATGTGTAACCTCTGAAAGTGCTGGAAGACACACAGACGTGGACGCGCACGAACACACACATTCGGAAACTTTTACATAGTTTTCTGCATTCCTTTCCGGTGATGGAGGGCTTCTGTGCGTCTCGGCCGCAAGGAGACAGCAGTGCAGATCTGCTTTTCGGGAAAGAAGGAGGGGGGCTAGAGAAGGGGGGAGGGGGGGATCAGTGGAGAGAAGCTGTCAGAGGCTTTTACCCCCTTTCTCATTTAGTGAATCAATGGGAAAATATTACACAATCTAGTAAACTAAACCCCAAGTCACTCTTTTCCCCCCTTTTTAAAAAAAAAATGCATGATTCTTGTTTTCAGGGCCGGAACAAGAGTCTCTGGGGTCCCGAGCAGGATTTGATAAGCCATGAAAGTGAGAAAAGGAATGTGTTGAAAATATAACTCCTTTGAAACTTTAAGATTATATTTGCTCATCCTGTCAACACATTCAAACACTAAATCTTACTGTAGGACCCCCCAAAACTTTACATTTGCAACAGTCAAAAAAGTGTTTTACAAAACCCTGAAATTCCTACATTTGGATGGTACCCCAAAAAGACACCAAACCCACAAGCTGGTTAACAAACCCCCCAAACCTTTTCTAACTATTATAAGACTCAAACTTGTTACAGATCCCCCAAATCGCAAAACTATGCTCGAGGAACCCTTAAAGTAGTCCTGTGTCTGTGAAGTGTCCCCAAAACTATAGTTATAAGTCATAATCCAGATTGTGTTATAGCGTCCTCAGATTCAGCATGGTGCCCAGTTATTCATACATTAGTGTTGCCAAGTTTGTCAAAGCAACCCCCAAAAATGTTTGAGTTGTGATCCCAAATGGCTCTCTAACACTAAAATTTGGGGTAGTGCCAAAAATATGTTGGTTTAAATATTAGAAAAGTTGTTCAAGTGCCCCCAAATTCCCAAAGTTGGCATCACTCCCCCTTTTCATGGCCCTTCATGTTAGGTTAGTACCCCATAATCTGTCAAAGCAACCCGAAAAGTTTTGAATTGTAATGCCAAAACTTCTTGTACGACCCCCTAAGCCTAAACGTCTGTGAAGTGCCAGAATATGTTGGTACTGTAGTAATAGAAAGGTTTCCAAATTTTGCATCACTCCCTCAACATTACCTTAACAATAAAACCTCATTTTGCATTGGTACCCCACAAATTTGTAACAGCAACCCTCAAAATATGCTAATTTCTTTAATCCCAGGACCACTTAATGCCATTTTTTTGGTTCAAATTTTAAAAAATGCAATATGTTCTTCATCCAAATCCCCCAAATCTCCAAACTTGGTATAACACCTAAAACTCACACCTGTTAATGCATCTCATCTGGATATAGCGTAGTATAGGTTATTTATATTTATTGCTATAACAACATTTAGGATCTTATGTCTGATCTGATTTGAGATTTTAACCCTAATGAAACTCTTCACCTGGTTAAATAAAGGAACAAGAAATAATAAAAGAAGTGCAAGTTGTCCTAAAACTTTTTAAAAAATGCATCAAAGTGTCAAATTCATGTGTAGCAGCAGCTCAGGAATCCGACACTAGTCTTAAAACATTCAATATATTTGTTGCATCTCCACACCCACAAAAAAAATGCAATAGTGTCAAAATCTTAAAATGCATTACATCACTATTTTGGCTGCTTAACACAAAACCAGTGAGTTGAAATAATTAAATGATAACAAATAAAAGCAGTGAGTTTGTTCTTCCAGTGTTAGTTAGCCTTTAGCTCTCGCTCATGTCTTTGATCAACGCTGATACTCATAAATCAAATCATCACTCTCTGCTTTCTCTCTGCAGCATCCAGTCAGCACAGATCTTACACAGCAGATTCCTCACAGATGATAAGTGTTGATTTCTTTTTTTTTTTTTTTTTTTTTTTTTATGCTTTTCATTCCCAGAGTTGATGGAGGAATGGCAGAGTACCTGAAAGTGTTAAAAGATGTGTGGTGTGTTGGGTGTGGGACTGATAGCAGGAGAAGGCCCGAGGCTGTTTCTTCTCCTCCTCGCTCTTCTGAGTTAAATTAAACCAGACAACGGAGACGAACCCACCTATAGATGAACACATACCAAAAATAAAACATGATTATTATTCAATAAGTTCTTATTTGATTTCTGCTGCAGATTATTAACATGTGGATGAGTTTAAGACAGAGCGTGAAGTTAAGAAAAAAAGAAAAGAAGAAAAAAAAATGTCTTGAGGACTGATTATGGAGAGTTCACTCTGAGTGTCAGCTGATTTATTTGGAAACGTCGCCCTCTAGTGGAGAAAAGTGCAAAATGCATGATGGCAGAGCTGCAGGGTAGATTTTTGGAAATGTGCAGCTTTGGCACTTTAACCCTCCTGTTGTCCTTGAGTCAAGGAAGGAAGGGAGGGAGGAAGAAGGGAGGAAGGAGGAAGGAAAGAAGGACAGTGGAAAGATTTTTGGAAATGTGCAGCTTTGGCACTTTAACCCTCCTGTTGTCCTCGAGTTGAGGATCTTTCCTTGACTCAAGAAGGAGAAAGGAGGGAGGGAAGGAAGAAGGAAGGAAAGGAAAGGAAGAAGGAAGGAAAGGAAAGGAGGGAAGGAGGTAGGAAGGAAGGAAGGAAGGAAGGAAGGAAGGAAGAAATGGGGATGGAGGAAGGAAAGAAGGAAGGGAGGAAAGAGAGAAAGAGGGAGGGCGAGGGAAGGAAGGAGGAAAGAAGGAAGGGAGGAAAGAGAGAGGAAGGAAAGAAAGAGAAGGAGGGAGGAAGGAAAGAGAGAAGGAGGGAAGGAAAGAAGGACAGAGGAAAGAAGGAGGGAAGAAATCGGGATGGAGGAAGGACAGAAGGAAGGGAGAAAAGAGAGAGGAAGGAAAGAAAGAGAGAAGGAAAGAGGGAAGGAAGGAGGAAAGAAGGACAGAAAGGAGGGAGGAAGAAGGAAGGAAAGGAGGGAGGAAGGACAGGAGGAAGGACAAAGGAAAAAAGGAAGGAGGGAGGGAAGGACGGAGGAAAGACGGAAGGAGGGAGAAAGGGAGAAAGGAAAAAAAGAAAGGAGGAAAGAAAGAAGGACAGAGGAAAGAAGGAAGGGAGAAAGGAAAGAGAAGGAGGGAGGGAGGAAGGAAGGAAGGAAGGAGGGAAGGAAAGAAGGAAGGGAAGAAAGAGAGAAGAAGGAAAGGACGAAGGGAGGAAGGAAGGGAGGAAAGAGAGAAGGAGGGAGGGAGGAAGGAAGGGAGGAAGGGAGGAAAGAGAGAAGGAGGGAGGGAGGAAGGAAGGGAGGAAGGGAGGAAAGAGAGAAGGAGGGAGGGAGGAACAGTCAAAACAGACGGGGTTAAGGTAAATTTGTGGTTGTATATTCTAATGTCAGCCTCTTTCAGACACGTACGACCGGGAGGAGACCCCCGGGGGTAGACCCAGAACACACCGGAGGGATTATATATCTTTCCTGGCCTGGGAACGAGTCGGGATCCCCCCGCAGGACGAGCTGATGAGGGATGTTTGGGTTTCATCGCTCGGCCCAATGTCACCACGACCCAGTACCGGATAAACGTCAGATAACGGAGGATGGATTCTGTTATTCCGTGTGTGTGTGTGTGTGTGTGTGTGTGTGTGTGTGTGTGTGTGTGTGGAGACGATCCACACAACTTCCACCAATGTGTGTGTCACAGTTTAACCCTCCTGTTGTCCTCGAGTCAAGGAAGGAAGGAAGGAAGGAAGGAAGGAAGGAAGGAAGGAAGGAAGGAAGGAAGGAAGGGAGGAGCGGATGAAGAAAGGACAGAAGGAAAGGAAGGACAGGAGGAAGGAAGGGAGGAAGGAAGGGAGGAAGGAAGGAAGTAAAGAAGGAAGGGAGAAAATAAGGAAGGAGAGAAGGAAAGAAGTGAGGAAAGAAGTATGGAAGGAGGAGAAGAACAAAGGAAAAATTAAAGAAAGAGGAAGAAGGAAGGAAAGAAGGAACAGTCAAAAGAGTTGGGGTCAATTTGACCCGGGAGGGCGACAGGAGGGTTAAAACATATTTAATTTGACATGTAACCAAGTTTTTTTTTTCCTTCCCTTTGATATTTGAAGCATATTATATCTCTGTAGTGATGTTTTAGTCAGTTTTCTCTCTTTCTGAAGTCCTCTAAGCACTTTAAAACAAAACTATTATTGTGTTTTAACCCTTAAATGCTGTTCAGGGTTGAATTTAACCCATTTTTTACATTTGAGAGCTGTAAAAACATCATATACTCACTTCCTTTAGCTGGATTTGTTCCTCATCCTCCTCCAGTGTTCAGGTCAAATCTGATTTTCAACTTTAACCCTCCTGTTGTCCTCGAGTCAAGGAAGGTAGGGAGGAAGAAGGAAGGAAAGGAGGGAGGGAGGAAGGAAGGAGGGAGGAAGGAAGGAAAGGAGGAAGGAAGGAAGGAAGGAAGGAAGAAAGGAAGGAAGGAAGGAAGGAAGGAGGGAGGAACAAAAAGGAAAGGAGGGAGGAAGAAAGAATGAAGGAAGGAAGGAAGGAGGGAGGAAGGGAGAAAGGAAAAGAATAAGGGAGGAAGGAAGGAAAGAAGGACAGACGAAAGAAAGAAGGAACGAAGGAAGGAGGGAGGAAGAGAGGGAGGGAGGGAGGGAGGAAGGAAAGAAGAAGGAAGGAAAGGAGGAAGAAAGGAAGGAAGGAAAGAAGGACAGAGGAAAGAAGGAAGGAACGAAGGAAGGAGGGAGGAAGGAAGAGAGGGAGGGAAGGAGGGAGGGAGGACAGAAGGAAGGGAGGAGAGAGAGAGGAAGGAATGAAAGAGAGAAGGGTGGGAGGAAGGAAGGAATGAAGGAAGGACAGAAGGAAAGGAAGGAAGCAAGGTGGGAAGGACAGAAGGATGGAAGAAAGGGAGAAGGAAGCATAGACTGAAGGAAGGAAGGGAGGAAGGAAGGAACAGTCAAAACCGACGGGGTCAATTTGACCCGGGAAGACGACAGGAAGGTTAATACATCATAAATATTGTGTTTTCTGATTGCCCCTGAACGCCTCATGATATCCTCCACACATTTGAACACATAAAATTGTTGATCACCACATTCAGTGAAGTTTGGAAGTTTGAGTGGCTTAGTGTTACCTTGGTTACCGCCATAGGAAATAAATGGGTAAGGCTATAATGAGTTCATTCATCAGGAGGAAAACACAACCACACATCCCTCAACCCCTTTAACCCCCCCCCCCCCCCCCCTCCCACTCCCAAAACCCCCTCGCCCATTTTCCCCCCACATGAACGACACATTTCAGACTAAACAAATAAAAGGAAAAACCAACGTAAAGAGTGTTAGTGAGGTTTTCAGCCACCAGAACATTTACCTTCTACAGTCTGTGAACTCTACTGGATGGGTTAAACACCATTCTTCCATAAAAGATATTCCCTCATTTGGTGTTTTGATCATAAACCAGACGACATCTTCATCTCCTCCTCCCTGCAGAAGACAACACACAACATCTTAAAAATATCTATTCTACTCTGAACATCACCTGTTTATGACGTTTTTAT
The DNA here is from genome assembly GCA_021039105.1 of Scomber colias. NCBI lineage: Eukaryota > Metazoa > Chordata > Actinopteri > Scombriformes > Scombridae > Scomber > Scomber colias. The sequence goes on from JAJDFG010001294.1 coordinate 36,951, forward strand.
TCCAAAACCTTCACCATAATATACTATCTTTTTAACCCTCCTATTGTCCTCAGGGGAAGAAGGAGGGGAAGAAGGAAGGAAGGAAAGAAGAAAAGGAGGAAAGGGAAGAAGGAAGGAGGGAGGGAGAAAGGAAAAGAGGTAGAGAGGAAGGAAGGAATGAGGGAGGAGGAAGGAGGGAAGGAAAGAAAGAGAGAGGGGGAGGAAAGGAGGGAGGAAGGACAGACTGAAGGAAGGAATGGAGGAGGGAGGAGGGATGGAGGGAGGATAGAAATTAAGGAAGGGAGGAAGGAAAGGAAGAAAGGAAGGACGGAGGAAGAAGGAAGGAAGGAAGGAAGGAAGGAAGGAAGGAAGGAAAGGAGGGAGAAATGAAAAGAGGTAGGGAGGAAGAAATGAGGGAAGGAAAGAAGGAGGGAGGGAGGAAGGAGGGGAAGGAAAGAAAGACAGAGGGGGAGGAAGGACAGACAGAAGGAAGGAAGAAAAGGAGGGAAGGAAAGAAGGAAGGAGGGAGGGAGAAAGGAAAAGAGGTAGGGAGGAAGGAAGGAATGAGGGAAGGAAAGAAGGAGGGAGGGAGGAAGGAGGGAAGGAAAGAAAGAGAGGGGGAGGAAAGGAGGGAGGGAAGGACAGACAGAAGGAAGGAAGAAAAGGAGGGAAGGAAAGAAGGAAGGAGGGAGGGGTGAAAGGAAAAGAGGTACGGTGGAAGGAAGGAATGAGGGAAGGAAAGAAGGAGGGAGGGGGGAAGGGAAAGAAAGAGAGGGGGAGGAAAGGAGGGAGGAAGGAAGGAATGGAGGAAGGAAAGGAGGGAAGGAAGGAGGAAGGGAGGAATAAGTTAATAATGAGCGACATCAGACCTGTGAATGAAGTACGATACTTTATGATTCTGCTCTCAGAATAAAATAGCAGATATCACCTGTTTGTTAGGAGCCGTGAAATTTCAAAATAAAAGACAGGAAGTATTGTAAGGGTTAATAATGAGCGACATCAGACCTGTGAATGAAATACGATAATTTATATGATATGATGCAGAAATAGCAGATATCACCTGTTTATTAAGGGCCGTGAAATTTCAAAATAAAAGACAGGAAGTATTGTAAAGGTTAATAATGAGTGATATCAAACCTGTGAATGAAGAATACTTATATGATATGATGCAGAAGTAGCAGATTATACCTGTTTAATAGGAGCCATGAAATTTCAAAATAAAAGACAGGAAGACGACGGCAGGTTTTTTGGTCATGAGAGGTTTTTTATTTTATTGATCCTCATTAGAGTACAAGAAATAAATATTGATCCCATGAACATTAAACTCTATTTCCCCACCACAACAGGAGTTATGTATCACTTATTTTACAGGAGGAGCACCTGGCTGGGGTTTTTTTTTTTAAACATGGAAATAAGACAGCGGGAAGCATTCAGGAGTTTCAGTCTTTCTTCTTCGGGAACGCTGCGCTCACCAGCTCGTACACCACGTATCCGGTTCCTGCAAGACAAACACAGTCGCCATGGTTACTGATAAATAAATACATTAGAAACATTAATGAGGCTGTTTCTGAGCTTCATGTTTCATTTTTGGAGCCTCTAAAGCAGGGGTGTCAAACATGAGGCCCGTGGGCCAGAACCGGCCCGCTGAGGGGTTCACCTTGGGCCCACTTCCTGTCTTCTTTTCCTTCTTTCTTACTTAATTCCTTCCTTCCTTCTTGTCTACTTTCATCCTTCCTTCTTGTCTTCTTTCATCCTTCCTTCTTTCTTTCTTCCTTTCATCCTTCCTCCTTTTCTTTTTGTTCCTTCCATCTATCCTTCCTTCCTTCCTGTCTTCTCTTCCTTCTCCTCCTTATTTTTCCTTCCTTCCTTCCATCTATCCTTCCTTCCTTCCTGTCTTCTCCTCCTTATTTTCCTTCCTTCCTTCCTTTCATCCTACCTTCCTCCTTTTCTTTCTTTGTCCCTTCCTTCCTTCCTTCTTTCCTTTGTCTTTTCCTTCTCCTCCTTCTTTTCCTTCCTTCTATTTGTCCTTTCTTCCTTCTTTCCATTTGTCCATTCTTCCTTCCATCTTTCCTTTCTGTCTTCGTCTTCTTTTCCTTCTCCTTTGTTTCATTCCTTCCTTCCTTCCTTCCTTCCTTTTGTCCCTCCCTCCCATCTTTCCTTTCTGTCTTCTTTTCCTTCTCCTTTGTTTCGTTCCTTCCTTCCTTTTGTACCTCCCTCCCTCCCTCCCCACATCCGATCATATTGTACTGTATGTGGCTCTTGAATGAGTTTGACTCTTCTGCTCTAAACCCTTAAAAGATGTAGGAATATAAAGTTTTGTCGAGTTAAGATATGAATTTAAAACCTCGTGGTGATAAAATATAATAATGATCTTTCCAAAACCTTAAAAAAAGATAGCTAAAAATATTTTTCCAGACACACACACACACACACACACACACACACACACACACACACACACACACACACACACACACAACACTACACACTACACACTACACACACACACACACACACACACAGAGAGATATTTGGAGCACAATTTTTAAGAAAAATGAACTAAATGACTTCGGTCCAGTTACGTTTTGTTCTGAAGTGAGCCGCCGTCGCCAGAGGAAATAAATACTGACGGAGACGAGGTCAGGATCTTGTTATTTTGAAAAACACATTTCTTTGCTGAATTTATTGTCCTCTGTGGTTTTTGTATGTTTGGAAAATACAAAAAAAAAAAAATTCCTGGAAATGTGGAATTTGAACAACAGAAAATATTAAAAACGGATCAGCAGCCGCTCGGACTGATTTAACATCGATGGATTCGACTGCAAGATGATTTAATTTAGAGTGTAAACTGGTTTACTTCTAGAGCTGAAACACTTCACTGGTTAAATGATTGATTGATTGATTCTGATATTTAGATCATTATTTAATCATTATATATGGTCTTTTTCTAAAAGCAAAAATGCCCAAAGGAAGGAAGGAAAGGATTAATGAGGAAAAGAGGAAGGAAGG
>JAJDFG010001295.1:0-39857 GCA_021039105.1 Scomber colias
GTTAAATCAGACATCACAAATATTCCCGGCTCTACATTCGGAGCGTCGCTGCTATGAAGAAAACCTCCAATTAACCAAAGTGTAAATTCCTTCAGAAAGCAAAGCGGCGGCCTTCACTACGTCTCTCTTCACTCACACCACGCTACCACGCTATTTTAAGGAGGAATCTGGTCCGAGGGATTAAAGGCATCCATAGCTCACATTCCCAACGCAGACACGCTCAAGTCTTCACAGAGTATTCTGGGAATGATCCAGCTCCAGCTTCAGGAAAGCAACGTTCCCACACTTCCTGTTCTGATGTAATTTACTGATCACATCAAGGTCTGAGCTGCTGAATACTGTTTAACCCTCCTGTTGTCCTTGAGTCAAGGAAGGAAAGGAGGGAGGAAGAAGGAAGGGAGGAAAGGAGGGAGGAAAGAATGACAGAAGGAGGGAAGGAAGGAAGAAGGAAGGAAGGGAGGGAGGAAGGAAAGGAGGGAGGAAAGAAAGACAGAAGGAGGGAAGGAAGGAAGAAGGAAGGAAGGGAGGGAAGGAGGGAGGGAGGAAGGAAAGGAGGAAGTAAGGAGGGAAGGAAGAAAGAGAGAAGGAGGGAAGGAAGGAAGGGAGGGAGGAGGAAGGAAGGAAAGGAAGGAGGAAGGAAAGGAGGAAGGAAGAAGGAAGGAGAGAAGGAAGGGAGGGAGGGAGGGAGGGAGGAAGAAGGAAGGACGTCAGCGCCCTCTGAGTGGGTGAGAGGAGCGGGAGAGAGGAGCAGGAGCGGGGGAGAGGAGCGGGAACGGGGGAGAGGAGCGGGTGAGAGGAGCAGGAGTGGGGGAGAGGAGTGGGTGAGAGGAGCAGGAGCGGGGGAGAGGAGTGGGTGAGAGGAGCAGGAGCGGGGGAGAGGAGTGGGTGAGAGGAGCGGGGGAGAGGAGCGGGAGAGAGGAGCAGGAGCGGGGGGAGAGGAGTGGGGGAGAGGAGCGGGGGAGAGGAGCAGGAGCGGGGGAGAGGAGTGGGTGAGAGGAGCGGGGGAGAGGGGCGGGGGAGAGGAGTGAGAGGAGCAGGGGAGATGAGTGGGGAGAGGAGTGGGTGAGAGAAGCGGGGGAGAGGAGTGGGAGAGAGGAGCAGGAGCGGGGGAGAGGAGTGGGTGAGAGGAGCGGGGGAGAGGAGCGGGAGCGGGAGAGAGGAGAGGAGTGGGTGAGAGGAGCAGGGGAGAGGAGCGGGGGAGAGGAGCGGGGGAGTGGAGCAGGGGAGAGGAGCAGGAGTGGGGGGAGTGGAGTGGGTGAGAGGAGCAGGAGCAGGGGAGAGGAGTGGGTGAGAGGAGCGGGGGAGAGGAGTGAGAGGAGCAGGAGCGGGAGAGAGGAGCAGGAGCGGGGGAGAGGAGCAAGGGAGAGGAGTGGGTGAGAGGAGCGGGGGAGAGGAGTGGGTGAGAGGAGTGGGTGAGAGGAGCGGGGGAGTGGAGCAGGAGCGGGGGAGAGGAGTGGGGTGAGAGGAGCAGGAGCGGGGGAGAGGAGTAGGGGAGAGGAGCGGGGGAGAGGAGTGGGGGGGAGGAGCAGGAGCGGGGGAGAGGAGTGGGGTGAGAGGAGCAGGAGCGGGGGAGAGGAGTGGGGGAGAGGAGCAGGAGCGGGGGAGAGGAGTGGGGGAGAGGAGCGGGGGAGAGGAGCGGGGGGGAGGAGTGGGTGAGAGGAGCGGGGGAGAGGAGTGGGTGAGAGGAGCGGGGGAGAGGAGTGTGGGAGAGGAGTGGGTGAGAGGAGCGGGGGAGAGGAGCAGGAGCGGGGGAGAGGAGTGGGTGAGAGGAGCGGGGGAGAGGAGCAGGAGCGGGAGAGGAGCAGGAGCGGGGGAGAGGAGTGGGTGAGAGGAGTGGGGGAGAGGAGCAGGGGAGAGGAGCGGGGGAGAGGAGTGGGTGAGAGGAGCGGGGGAGGTCCTGTGAAGTTCCCACCTCCTAAATTGTACCCTGAACTTTAATGCAAACAGGACTTATATGTCCGTCTGTCTATTCCAGAGGTGTCACATACAGTCCAATATGATCTCAACCACATAATAACCTATAAATAATATAATATATATATCATATATCACTTCATATATATATATAATATATCACTTCATATATATATATAATATATCACTTCATATATATATATAATATATCACTTCATATATATATATAATATTTCACTTCACTAGAATAAACCATCTATCTAACAGCCTGAGATGTTTTAACCCTTTACATGTTCAGAGTCAGTTTTATTCCATTTTACATTTTAGAGCTGTAAAAAACCCCACAGTATAAACATTTCTTATTAATGTGACCCCAAATATACAAAAAAATGCCTCATATTTTCCTTCCCTCCTTCTTTTCTTCCTTCCTTCCATCCTTCCTTCCTTCCCTCCCTCCCTTCCTTCCATCCTTCCTTCCTTCCTTCCTTTGTTCCTTCCTTCGGTATGTAATGCACAGACAGACCATCAGATTGTTATATGGTTGCTATAGATACAGGTTGTGCTATGGTTGCTATAGATACAGGTTGTGCTATGGTTGCTATAGTTACAGGTTGTGTTATGGTTGCTATAGATACAGGTTGTTCTATGGTTGCTATAGATACAGGTTGTTCTGTGGTTGCTATAGGTACAGGTTGTTCTATGGTTGCTATAGTTACAGGTTGTGCTATGGTTGCTATAGATACAGGTTGTTCTATGGTTGCTATAGTTACAGGTTGTGTTATGGTTGCTATAGATACAGGTTATGTTATGGTTGCTATAGATACAGGTTATGTTATGGTTGCTATAGATACAGGTTGTTCTGTGCTTGCTATAGTTACAGGTTGTGTTATGGTTGCTATAGATACAGGTTGTGCTATGGTTGCTATAGTTACAGGTTGTGTTATGGTTGCTATAGATACAGGTTGTTCTATGGTTGCTATAGATACAGGTTGTGTTATGGTTGCTATAGATACAGGTTGTGCTATGGTTGCTATAGATACAGGTTGTGTTATGGTTGCTATAGATACAGGTTGTGTTATGGTTGCTATAGATACAGGTTGTTCTATGGTTGCTATAGTTACAGGTTGTGCTATGGTTGCTATAGATACAGGTTGTGCTATGGTTGCTATAGATACAGGCTGTGCTATGGTTGCTATAGATACAGGTTGTTCTATGGTTGCTATAGTTACAGGTTGTGCTATGGTTGCTATAGATACAGGTTGTGCTATGGTTGCTATAGATACAGGTTGTTCTGTGGATGCTATAGATACAGGTTGTTCTATGGTTGCTATAGATACAGGTTGTTCTGTGGATGCTATAGATACAGGTTGTTCTATGGTTGCTATAGTTACAGGTTGTGTTATGGTTGCTATGGATACAGGTTGTTCTATGGTTGCTATAGTTACAGGTTGTGTTATGGTTGCTATAGATACAGGTTGTGCTATGGTTGCTATAGTTACAGATTGTGCTATGGTTGCTATAGATGCAGGTTGTTCTATGGTTGCTATAGATACAGGTTGTGCTATGGTTGCTATAGTTACAGATTGTGCTATGGTTGCTATAGATGCAGGTTGTTCTATGGTTGCTATAGATACAGGTTGTGCTATGGTTGCTATAGTTACAGGTTGTTCTATGGTTGCTATAGATACAGGTTGCGTTATGGTTGCTATAGATACAGGTTGTGTTATGGTTGCTATAGATACAGGTTGTGCTATGGTTGCTATAGTTACAGGTTGTGTTATGGTTGCTATAGATACAGGTTGTTCTATGGTTGCTATAGTTACAGGTTGTGCTATGGTTGCTATAGATACAGGTTGTGCTATGGTTGCTATAGATACAGGTTGTTCTATGGTTGCTATAGATACAGGTCGTTCTATGGTTGCTATAGATACAGGTCGTTCTACGGTTGCTATAGATACAGGTTGTGTTATGGTTGCTATAGATACAGGTTGTGTTATGGTTGCTATAGATACAGGTTGTTCTATAGTTGCTATAGATACAGGTTGTTCTGTGGTTGCTATAGATACAGGTTGTTCTATGGTTGCTATAGATACAGGTTGTTCTATGGTTGCTATAGATACAGGTTGTTCTATGGTTGCTATAGATACAGGTTGTGTTATGGTTGCTATAGATACAGGTTGTTCTATGGTTGCTATAGTTACAGGTTGTGTTATGGTTGCTATAGATACAGGTTGTGTTATGGTTGCTATAGATACAGGTTGTTCTATGGTTGCTATAGATACAGGTTGTGCTATGGTTGCTATAGATACAGGTTGTGTTATGGTTGCTATAGATACAGGTTGTTCTGTGGTTGCTATAGATACAGATTGTGTTATGGTTGCTATAGATACAGGTTGTTCTATGGTTGCTATAGTTACAGGTTGTGTTATGGTTGCTATAGATACAGGTTGTTCTATGGTTGCTATAGATACAGGTTGTGCTATGGTTGCTATAGATACAGGTTGTGTTATGGTTGCTATAGATACAGGTTGTTCTGTGGTTGCTATAGATACAGGTTGTTCTATGGTTGCTATAGATACAGGTTGTTCTATGGTTGCTATAGTTACAGGTTGTGCTATGGTTGCTATAGATACAGGTTGTTCTATGGTTGCTATAGATACAGGTTGTGTTATGGTTGCTATAGTTACAGGTTGTGTTATGGTTGCTATAGTTACAGGTTGTTCTATGGTTGCTATAGATACAGGTTGTTCTGTGGTTGCTATAGTTACAGGTTGTGCTATGGTTGCTATAGATACAGGTTGTTCTATGGTTGCTATAGATACAGGTTGTGTTATGGTTGCTATAGTTACAGGTTGTGTTATGGTTGCTATAGTTACAGGTTGTGCTGACATCAGAGATCCTGCTGGAGATATTTTTGAAGTTGACTTTCATGTTTTCATCTTGAACATGAACAGAATGAGTCTCTAACATGTTTTTAATGACAGTTTAGAACAGATGAAGGTGTGAATGAGTCTGTAGAGGCTGTAAAACATCACACTATCTTCTGAAGCAGCATTTTAAATGAAGGAGGCTCCTCACAGTTTAACTTTAACATCGTACTTCCAGTGGGCCGGATTCGACCCCCTTGGCGGCCCGGTTCTGGCCTGCGAGCCTTATGTTTGACACCAAATTAATGACATTCAACATATAAGTGACATGAGTCCATATACTTTTCTCCATGTGGTGTTATCTATGGATGGATGTTAGTGATCTTTCTCATCGTGTTTCACTAACTTGCTTTCTGAGTTAAATCCCAGCGGACCCTGAAGTGATCGTTCTGTAACTTGTCCCCTGAACGCCTCACAGAAAAATCCCTCCACGATGGCCGACCTGTCAGCAGGTGGCTCTGAGTGCTTTGGGGTTGTAAGAGGAGAAAAGTCAACCCCCCTAGAAACCCTCCGAAACCCTCCCGACCACCTCGATTAAAAAAGCTCATTTAAAGCTCCGGCCGGCGCTACATATGGCTGCTCCATTTTTAAGAATCTTTCTTTTAACACTTGGCAGAGAAGTGCAGGAGAGCGAGCTCGGGGGCCGAGTTATAAATGGCTCTCAGGGGCCCGCTTCCTCCTGACGAGGTCCAAACGCCACCAAAAGAGATTGGGATGGGGGTGGGATTGGGGTGGGGGGGGGTGCTGGTAGTGTGGCAGGCGGGAAACCCCTGGGAGACGCTGCGGTGTGAGTCGCAGGCAGAGCGCTGTGAAACCCAAGCATCATTGAATGTTTCATCGGCAGCAGGGAGAGTCACCGCTGTTTAGGAAATGTGATATTTTAGTGTCAAACTGAAGCGAAGAGACGCACGAGGAGCTTCAAGTTCAACGGCAAACACCAGAGCAGCAGCAAACGCTCACTGTGTGACGCTAATACTGACACAAAGTCACAGTTTAAAGAGTTAAAGGGTCAGTTTGAAGAGTTTTTCATTTAAATTTAAAGAGAAAACGATTTTAACACTGAAACCAAATTGATGCTTGAAGCTAAATTTTAAGACATATGAAACTTTATTCTATTGTATTTAACCCTTTATAGGACACTCATTGAAAGGAAGGGAGGAAGGAAGGAAGGAAGGAAGCTTCTTTCCTTCCTTCCTTCCTTCCTTTCCTTCCTCCCTGCCTTCTTTCTTCCCTTCCTCTTTTCCTTTCTCCCTCCCTCGTTCCTTATTTCCTCCATCCTTCCTTCCTTCCTTTCCTTACTTCCATCTGTTCTTCCTCCCTCCCTCCTTCTCTCCTCCTTTCCTTCTTTCCTTCCTCCTTGCCCCTTTCTTCTTCCTTCCTTCCTTCTTTCTTCCCTTCCTCCCTCCCTCCTTCTCTCTTTCTTTCCTCCCCCCTACCTTCCTTCCTTCCTTCTTTCCTCCGTCCTTCCTTCCTTTCCTTCCTTCCTTCCATCCTTCCTTCCATCCTACCTTCTCTCTTTCTTTCCTCCCTTCCCTCCTTCTCTCTTTCCTCCCTTCCTTCCTCCCTTCCTTTCAATGAGTGTCCTATAAAGGGTTAAATAGTTTACTCACATCAATAATAATCAAACAGGAAGCAGCTGATGACTCTGAAGCTTTGAGGTCAACAGACCGAATCACAGACGGACTCAGAGCGTCTGTGATCTTCTGATTGGACGTGAACCCGGTAGCTGAAAGGTCGCGACCTCTTCGGACATTTCCTCTGTTTGGCTTTACGGAGCGGATACTTCAGGGCCAGCTGGGAATTCAGATACACAAACAAAACAAGCTTCTGACCCGACAGACTGAGTGAGGTCAGATTGTTATTTTTTGCCATTATTATTACTATTATTGCTCTTTTCTTCCAGCTGTTCCATCCATCTGTTCTCCTTTTTATGATATTAACTATGAGGTGTGTAACGCTGCGCTCTACATCAGCAGGTTTTCTCTGCTCTGCTCATATTGCATTAGTTTATAGTACAGTATTAATGCTGTTTATGCTGTTTCATGACTATTAGACGTTGGTTAATCAAGATAAACAGTCAGGACCAAACATAGTACACATCCAAATATCCACTGTATTTAGTCTGCTCTCTGTCTGGTTTGAGTATTTAAGTAAAATCAAAATCTGCTTTAGATTTATTATTAAGTACTAAGAAGTCTCAGTCAAATGTTACTGACCTGTGTGAGTTCAGCAGTGGTGGAAAGTAACTAAGTACATTTACTGTAGTACAGTTGGAGGTAAAAAGTTTAGAAGCAATGAGGTGTGAATGAGTCTGTAGAGGCTGTAAAACATCACATATAGGCTCAATGAGGAAAATAAATCCATGTTTTATGTTGTCATGGCAACACTGAGGAACGAAAAGTAAAGAAATGGTTAAAGAGAAAGTCACTAAACTTACTTACTAGTGTAAGTTAAAATGAGCAGGTTATCAGCTGCTGTAATGAAGAATATAGAAAGATAAACTAACATTCAGGAATAAGCTGACATGTTTCAGTTTTACATGTCTGAGCGGGTCATGATGTGACCTGCAGTGAAAGCCTCCACTCAGACAGGACACCAGATATTATGATTAACAGACAGGAGACATAAACAGCCTGTTATCATCTGTCTGCCTGCTCCTGTGTGTGTGTCTCTCTGTCACAGACGGGTGTTTCAGCGTGGATCGTGGGTCAGTCTGATACCTGAGCAGCAGAGCTCGGACGCTGCCTGTGTTTTCCCTGAGGTGAGGAGCAGCAGCCGGACGGAAAGCGATACTCCGGCTGCTGTTTACCCAACTGCTGTGTCCTAACCTTGGTACCTACGCTGGCTCCCGACATGATCCACCTTAATACTGACAAATGACTTTCTGACCAGGAAGTCTGACAAACTAAGGGGGGGAGGGGGAGGGGGGTAATCGATCTGTGAAGAGGAGACTAAAGATTTTGGGGGAGGTTCATTGTTAAGGTGAAGTTCAATAAGTCCAGCATTGATCATGAAGAAGCTCATCTGTTATTATTAAATTACTATTATGGAGAATATCCTTTATGTATGGAAGCCCATTTCCAGCAGAAAAAAAAGACAAAACTTAGCTTTGAAAATAAAAATATCCTTCAAGTGTCGAAATTATGAGATAAAAAGTCGAAATTGTGAGATATAAAGTCGAAATTATGAGATATAAAGTCAAAATGGGCTTCCATATTTATGTAAGTAATATGCTTAGTGATTATTTAATTTTTCTTTATTGTTAAAGAAGACCAATAATGGATTGATTAACTAACAAGCATTGTCTCTTATATACATTCTTCCTCTGTACCCTAAATGTCCATTGTTGTCCAAAAACTATTAAAAACACATCAATGGGTCACATGTTCCTTCATTACAATAAACACCAGTGTTCCAGAGCGTTACAGTGTTCTGGAACGTTATAGTGTTCTGGAATGTTACAGTGTTCCGGAATGTTACAGTGTTCCAGAGCGTTGCAGTGTTCCAGAACATTATAGTGTTTTCCGGAACGTTAGTGTTCCAGAACGTTACAGTGTTCCGGAATGTTGTATTTAGAAAGTAACTAATTACGTTACAAAGTAGCTTCCATTTAAAAGTAACTAGTAATATTCCAGCATTACCTTGTGAGAACAGTAACTGGTTAGAGTATGTTAGTGTTACTTTAGTGATTCCTCATCTTTAAATATAATGACTGTACCTTCATCACACAGATAAGTCTGGACCATCATCTGGAAAGCTTTACACTAAAAGCAGGAATGATACACACAATGTCCCATTCACAGCTCTTTATTGGACTTAAAGTGGCTTCTCAAACATATAACAATAACAATAATAATAATAATAATAATGTATTGTACCGATGAGGAAGAGGAAAGTTGAGTGAGAGTCATGATGTGATTTGCAGTAGGGTTAGGGTAAGCAGTGGGATAGAGCTATGGGGGGCAGAGAGGAAGTAGGCTTCCATCCAATTTAATTACTGAGCCTTTTTAAAAGACAAAGAACACACTATAGTTGTTTGGAAAGAGGAGAAATATAAGAAGCACTGACTGTCTGATGTACTCATCACCACAAATGAATGTGTATTTATATGTTGTTTTATTCACTTTTCAGTAGAAACAAGTACTGAACACCTCACTGACATTTCATCATCTTTTAAGTTAATATGTTGAACTTGTTAACAAACAGTGGAGTCGTGTTTCTGTCTTAGCTCTGTTTTTAATGTAACCATCACTCACATTATATATAAGAGCATTATGAATCTTGTAATAGTAAATATGAACAGGAGGAATGATTACAGTGAAGGAAAACATGTTTTAATGATCATTTGGGCTCCTGACTGTGGTTTTTAAGACAGATTTCAAAAATAGTGAATGTATTTTTTTATTGAAATCTTCTCAAAACAGTTATTTTCATGACCTCATGATTTTGGTTTCCAGTGTTGCACTTCTGTCGTATTTGGTTTTTCTTAGTTATATTTGGGTTGTGTAAGAGTTTGTTTCTTCCCTTCTCACCTGGCCTGAATCAGCCTTGTTAGTCCCGCCCCCTTAGTGTCCTCTCAGCCAATCAGCTCCCAGTCTTCCCTCGTCTACTCACCTGTTCTCCATCGACTAATTAGTCAGTTAGTATTTAAGTCTTGAATAAGCTCAGTACTTGTTGGATCTTTTGTCAAGTCTCATCTGTTTCAGCTCAGCTTGATCTACTTTTTGGTTTTTCTACACATGTTCCAAAATTAAAGACCTTTTTCTGCACCCCTGCTTTGGTTTTCAGTCTATTGTCTGTTGGTTTTAAACTCACTCACCAAACTGGAATAAAGACTTTGAGGAGAGTTTTTGTAGTTTGGAGACTTCAGCCTCGACTGTTATCTGTTATTTTCATCCAAAATAATTCAAAGTTCAAAGTTCAATTCAAAGGTTTTGTCGTAGTTTGGGGGAACTGATCCTTTAATGATCCAATCAGCTTTTTAGACCTTGTTGAATCCTGTGTCGAGTTTCGTGTGATTGTGACAGTTCAGCTTAGCCTACTTTTGGTCTTTGGTCTATTATCTGTTGGTTTTACACTCGATAACCAAACTGGAATAAAGACTTTGAGGAGAGTTTTTGTACTTTGGAGACTTCAGCCTCGACTGTTATCTGTTGTTTTCATCCAAAATAATTCAAAAGTTTTGTTGTAGTTTGGTGAAACTGAGTCTTTAAGGAGATCCAATCAGCTTTCTACCTTTTTTAGAAGTAAAGAACCTGACTGTGTTCAGATCAGACACCTTGATCTCGTTGATCATCGGCTGCTCCTGATATTTAGACGTTGGCCTTGACTTCGGCTTGACCTCGCTCCTCCTCAGACCCAGTTAGTGTCGGGTTTCTTCTGTCCAGCTACTGCAAAGGATGCTGGGAATGGCGATGGCAGGAGGAGAACCAGATGGAGCGTCTCACTCTGCGGAAAAATGTTGTGATGACAGATTTTATGTAATAATAACGTCTCGATGCTTTTAAAACAGTTTTAGGGGAATTCATCTGCAGGGTTCATTTCATTTTACATCAGGAGCTGCTCACATGTTCACATGTTAACCCTCACAGGATACATTTCCATCCACATTTTCAGAATATCAGCAAAATAAAATGATTAATAATGCTTGTTTCCCTCCGCTGTTGTATTGTAAATATTAGATGAAGAGCTGGTGGAGCTATTTTTCAGTCAGTGCCTTTCAAACTATCACAGAAGAAGAAGACACAAGGAGATGACATCATTAACCCTTTATAGGACACTCATTGAAAGGAAGGGAGGAAGGATGGAAGGAAGGAAGGAAGGAAGGAAGGATGGAGGGAGGAAGGAAGGAAAGGAGGAGGGGGGGATGGAGGAAGGAAAGAGGGAAGGGGGGATGGAGGAAGGAAAGAGGGAAGGGGGGATGGAGGAAGGAAAGGGGGATGGAGGAAGGAAAGAAGGAAGGGGGGAGAGAAGGAGGGAGGGAGGAAGAACAGATGGAAGGAAGGAAAGGAGGGAGGGAGGAAGAACAGATGGAAGGAAGGAAAGGAAGGACGGAGGAAGGAAAGAAGAAAGGTAGGGGGGAGGGAGGAAGGAAAGAAGGAAGGAAGGAAGGAAGGAGGGAGGAGAGAAGGAGGAAGGACGGATGGAAGGAAGGAAAGGAAGGAAGGACGGAGGAAATAAGGAACGAGGGAGGGAGAAAGGAAAAGAGGAAGGGAAGAAAGAAGGCAGGGAGGAAGGAAGGAAGGAAGGAAGGAAGGAAGGAAGGAAGGAAGGAAGGAAGGAAGGAAGGAAGGAAGGAAGGATATTTTGGGATATTCACAGAAGTTACCGAATATAATTATTTGTCCAGTAAAGGGTTAACAGAGTGACAGTTAAAACTCAAACGGTGGAAAACATGATGGAAATATGACATTTCTGTTTGTTAGGTTACAGTCTCCTCATCACCAGTCTCACACAGATCTGATGTTTTCAGCTACAGGGTTACAGGGATAACTTATCTTGTGATTTTGAGGCTTTATCAATAAAGATGAATTGATTTGATGGTTTAATGATCTTTAAGTCTGATGTTTCATGTGCATCACCATTTATTTCCTCAGTCTGTTTTCATACACCAATGTTTCCATCTCAGCCATAAGTGTAATAACTTTTTGGCAATATTTCAAATTTTTTTTTAAATCTTTTGTTTCCATTCAAGTTTTTATATCTATGTATTTATTCTATATTAACCCTTAAACAGACAACGTGCACCAGGAGATACAGACTCTTTAACCTTCCTGTTGTCCTCCCGGGTCCTTCCTCTGTCCTTCCTTCCTTCCTTCCTTCCTTCCTTCATCTGTCCGTCCTTCCTTCCTTCCTTCCTCAGATCTAAGTTCAGCTGTTAGCCTAAATGTTCCCTCCTTCTGTCCTTTCTTCCTTCCTTCATCTGTCCGTCCTTCCTTCCTTCCTTCCTTCCTTCCGTCCTTCCTTCCTCAGATCTAAGTTCAGCTGTTAGCCTAAATGTTCCCTCCTTCTGTCCTTTCTTCCTTCCTTCATCTGTCCTTCCTTTCTTCCTTCCTTCATCTGTCCGTCCTTCCTTCCTTCCTTCCGTCCTTCCTTCCTCAGATCTAAGTTCAGCTGTTAGCCTAAATGTTCCCTCCTTCTGTCCTTTCTTCCTTCCTTCATCTGTCCTTCCTTTCTTCCTTCCTTCATCTGTCCTTCCTTTCTTCTGTCCTTCCTCCCTCCCTCCCTCCCTTCCTTCCTTCCTCCCTCCTTTCCTCCCTTCCTTCCTCCCTCCTTTCCTTCCTTCTTCCTCCCTCCTCCCTTTCCTCTCTCCTTCCTTTCCTTCCTTCCTTCTTCCCTCCTTTCCTTCCTACCTTCCTTCCTTTCCTTCTTTCTTCCTCCCTTGCTTCCCTTCCTTCCTTCCTCCCTCCTTTCCTTCCTTCCTTCCTTACTTTAGGTGCAAATGACATAACTAGTAAGGCCTGTTTAAGGGTTAAATTAAAAATATAACTGTCTGTTTGAATCATGTCACTTTATAATCTCTGCTAGACGACGATCCGGCCGGAGTTACAGACCCAGGCAGCTACAGTCTTAATTCATGCACCTTTTTAAAGACCCCCCACACACACACACACACACACACACACACACACACACACACACACACACCTGTCTCTGTACTGTGTCTTGAGAACACATCAGTCGCTGCCTTCAGACCAAATCAGCACTTTTTTCTTCCTGCAGGAGGTGATGAGTTCATCGGACATCATGTTCAGAGGTGTTGAGTGTGTGTGTGTGTGTGTGTGTGTGTGTGTTGGGGTGGTGGGGGGTCACTTCCTGAGGAGCAAATGTCACGCTCTGTCACTGCATCATCATCATCATCATCATCTGGCCAATCACTTTACAGTTTGTTCTTCTTCACTGTCTTACCTGGTTAACCCTTAAACAGGCAGGAGTGGAAAATTAGATGTAAAAAATCCTTACTAGTTATGTCATTTGCACCTAAAGTAAGGAAGGAAGGAAGGAAAGGAGGGAAGAAGGAAGGAAAGGATGGAAGGGAGGAAGAAGGAAGGAAAGGAGGGAAGAAGGAAGGAAGGAAGGAAAGGAGGGAAGAAGGAAGGAAGGAAGGAAGGAAGGGAAGCAAGGGAGGAAGAAGGAATGAAAGGAAGGAGGGAGGAAGGAAGGAAGGAAGGAAGCAAAGAAAGGAGGGAAGAAGGAAGGAAAGGAGGGAGGAGGGGAGGAAGGAAGGAGGGAGGAAGAACAGACAGAAGGAAGGACAGATGGAAGGAAAGAAGGAAGGAGGGAAGGAAGGAAGGAAGGAGGGGAGGAAGGAAGGACAGAAGGAGGGAACATTTACCCTAACCGCTGAACTTAGATCTGAGGAAGGAAGGAAGGAAGGAAGGAAGGAAGGACAGAGGAAGGACCCGGGAGGACAACACGAAAGTCAAAGAGTCTGTATCTCCTGGTGCACGTTGTCTGTTTAAGGGTTAAAGGAGCATGACTTTATAAACTCCACCTGTCTGCTGAAGGATTCATCACTGACAGACTCTTCAGCTTCAACACCAGCTGTTCTCTCTGGTTCACATCCACAGATATGACTTATCTGTCTATATACATGCTACAAAATGATGTATGTATGTATGTATATTTTGTATTGCCTCTTTAAAAAAATCTTCTTTCTGTGTCTTTCTAGGTTAATATTTGAATATAATATGTTTAAAGACAGATAAAGAAGGTAATATATGAGAATGTGTGTATTGTACCGTTTAAAAACTAAATTAAATTAAAAGCTGCAACAATTAGTCAATTAATTGATTAGTCAGTGAACAGAAAATTAATCTGCAACTATTTTTTAGAACCAATTAATCACTTTTAAGAAGAAATATGAGGGAAGGGGAGAAAGGAAGAAAGGAAGAGAAGACAAGAAGGAGGGAAAAGAAGAGAGGAAGGAAGGAAGGAAGGAAGGAAGACAGGAAGGAAAAAAGGGGAGACAGGAAAGAAAGATGGAAGGAAGAAAGGGAGCAAGGACAGATGGAAGGAAGAGAGGAAGGGAAGAAGGAATGAAGGTAGGAAAAGAAGAGCGGACGGAAAGATGGAAGGAAGGAAGAAAGAAAGGGTGCAAGGACAGATGGAATGAAGGAAGAAAAGGGAGAAAGGAAGAGAAGACAAGAAGGAGGGAAGGAAGGAAAAGAAGAGAGGAAGGAAGGAAGCCAGGAAAGAAAGATGTAAGGAAGAAAGGAAGAGAAGAAGGAAGAAAGAAAGAAAGAAAGAAAGGAAGGAAGGAAGGAAGTGGGCCGCATTGGACCCCTTGGCGGGCCAGTTCTGGCCCATGGGCCGCATGTTTGACTCCCTTGCACTAGAGCTAGGTATGGAGTAGTGACAGCAACACTGCCCCCTCATGGTTTCCGGTGGTACTGCTCTGTTTGGTCCGTATCCGTAAGCTTTATGGAAACGTGCAGAGATACGGAGGAAATGAACGCAGAGCACGGACAGAAGGCTCCGTCTGGATCCAGATCTGTATTTAACGTTGAGCATAAATGAACCTTTAGACAGTTTAGAAACACTTTTTAAAGACTAGGATGTTTGTGTGAGAATGTTGGGGTTGGCTGTGGCTCAGGAGGCAGAGTGGTCTTCCACCAGCTGGAATATCGGCGGTTCGATTCCCAGCTCCTCCAGGCCACACGTTGTCTTAAATGAACCCTTACATACTGTTCGGATCAAATATGACCCATTTTGACATTTGACAGCTGTAAAAACACCACAAATGTTCTTTTACCCTGATATTTGACAACGTGCACAAAAATGCACAAAAATGAAAATATTTTAAAATTTCAATTTTTTTTTTTAAAGTTTTAATAAGATTTAAAAAATATGAACTATTAGGATTTTTTTTTATGATGTAGCAGTGAGGACTGATGGCTCTAATGGTTCTACAATAAACCCCACACCTCCATAAAGTTCTCACATTTAACCACCAAAAATAGATGGAAAATTGACTGAGAGACACAAATTAACTAAAGAAACCTAAACACTACCAAAAAGAGACTTAAATCTTAGACCGGGTTGAAATTGATCTGAAACCGTATGTTAGGGTAAAAGAGTAAACACATCAATGGGTCACATGTTCCTTCATTACAATAAACACCAGTGTTCCGGAATGTTACAGTGTTCCGGAACGTTACAGTGTTCCGGAACGTTACAGTGTTCCGGAACGTTACAGTGTTCCAGAGCGTTACCTTTGGTTGTGATTTAGTGTTTATAACTAAAGACTGAATGATATCACAAACCTCTGTGATATTAATTTATTCTTAACTACCCTGAGAAACAGTCAAGAGGGAAACTTGACACTGTTATTAGTCTTTGTTTCCATTTCTAAATAAATGAACGTGACCAAGCTCTCTAATCTCTAATGAAGGAACATGTGACCCAGTGCAGCGGTGTGACTCACTCACTGAAGAATAAGATATCTCAGACTTTGATACAAACACAGTACTTGTTAGTAGATCAGTTCATTGTTGGTTTGGATCCAACAACCCAGAACATTGCAGCCTCTTATCCTTTAACATCACACTACTTCCTGATTTGGAGCTGAATATTAGCACCAGACATGAATGTTGCGCCGTTATTTCCATGGATATCGGATACATATTTGTTTATACGTGTTTGGACTGACGGCACAGTTCAGTGTTGTGCTGGATGTAAGCTAACACGGTTTTAGTGAAACCTGTGTGTCGTCCCTGCAGGCTCCTTATACGCCCAGCTGCTAACTGCAGGATCACACTCAGAATTATGTTTCCTTGTTGTTGAATCTATATGGAGTCATTTCTTCTGCCACAGTGGGACTGAAGGAATGGTGTTTACTGCACAGAGCCAACTGGACTGCACGGCTGACACACACACACATAGTTCAACACACACACACACACACACACACACACACACAAGCTCTATGTTTCATAAAGTTCATGTAGTAATCTCAGTCTTAACTCTACAGGTTTCAGTATTTTCTGTCTGAGTTTACTTACAAGTAAACCTGACTTTACTTGACCGTTGCCACTCGATATGACCAGCCTTACACACACATACACACTCTAAGCATATGCACACACACACACACACACACACACACACACACACACACACACACACACAAAACCCCCCACCCCCCTCCCCACCCTCTCCCTCATTGGCCGATCGTGTCGTCACGGAGACAACAGCTGTCTCCAGGATGAAGAAGCTACTTTGAGGGTGCCAGCCAGTCTGCAGGCCTGCAACTGGAGAGTCCCATGGGTCCCTCATGGCCTTCAAAACACACACACACACACACACACACACACACACACACACACAGACACACACAGAGAGAGAGAGAGTACAGCAGGATTAGCGCCCTCTACAGACAACAGAGTTTCTTTTCTTCTGTACAGAACATTGTGTCCGTCCTTCATGTTCGTCCTCAGCAGAGGTTTGAAAGGCCTGAACGTGAGTCTGAACCCTAAAACCACGAGATTAAATTCTGACTGACAACAACCGTAATATTTAATGAGAGTGTTTATATATAAAGACTTGTTTGTAAAGTGCTTTGTACACACACGTGTTTCACACCGATTGTGTAATAACTGAAGTCATGCTCGGGTGAAACTGATAGGAAGGAAAGTAATCTCACATCATAAAGAGACTTAGTGTCCGCACCACACACACACTCTCTCTCACACACACACACACACACACACACACACACACACACACACACACACACACACACACACACACACACACAGAGTGCTAGACCCACCAGTGAGTCCATCATTACAAACACAGCTACATTTTCATGGAGACACATTCACAGTCACATTTCAGGACAAAGTATTTTAATGTGATTTCACCTGTAGAGTCCAACAGAGCAACATCAAGACAACGTGAACAAAATCCAGGTTATCAAATCATTTAACCCTCCTGGTTTGTTCGAGTCAAGGAAGGGAGGAAGAAGGAAGGAAAGGAGGAAGAAAGGAAATAAGGAAGGGAGGAAGGAAGGACGGAGGAAAGAAGTAAGCCTTCTTTCCTTCCTTCTTTTTTTCTGTCCTTCCTGCCTCCCTTTCCCCCTTCCCTCCTTCCTTTCCTTACTTCCATCTGTTCTTCCTCCCTCCCTCCTTCTCCCCTCCTTTCCTTCTTTCCTTCCTCCATGCCCCTTTCTTCTTCCTTCCTTCCTTCTTTCTTCCCTTCCTCCCTCCCTCCTTCTCTCTTTCTTTCCTCCCCCCTACCTTCCTTCCTTCCTTCTTTCCTCCGTCCTTCCTTCCTTTCCTTCCCCCTTCCCTCCTTCCTTCCTTCCTTCCTTCCTTCCTTCCTTCCTTCCTACCTTCCATCTGTCCTTCTTCCCCGCCTGGTTCAGACACAAGCACATAACATGAAGCTTGACATGAAAGATTCAAGAACTTTAAAGAGTCAAGTTAAAAAGACACACAAGAAAGACACATAAATCTATAAACATATACTTCTCTAGAAATAAAAAGTGCATAAAACCCTATATACTGTAAAGCCTCTAAAGGTTAACATTCATATCTTTCTTTTTTTAGTTTAATTGCATTTATTGTTTTCTCATTATAAAATATTACATGCCTGAATACGAGCTCATTTAAAATATATCTTAATCAAGTTTCTCTTTTTTTTTTTTTTTACTGATTTGAAGGAAAGTGTATCATAGAAAGTTGAGCTTTGACATAACAAACACACACACACACAGCGCTGAGTCACTGAAGGGGTTGGTGTGTGTGTGTGTGTGTGTGTGTGTGTGTGTGTGTGTGTGTGTGTGTGTGTGTGTGTGTGTGGTGCATGTGTTGTTTTGGGTCGACTGCAACTGTCGGGACAACGACCCGTCTAATCTGCACCTGCCACTGACACAGCAAATGTACGTCTACACACACACACACACACACACACACACACACACACAGAAACACACACACGGGAGAGACAGACGGAGCCGAGCACTCGACTGGCTGACCGACTGCAAGGCATGCTGGGAAACTAACTTTACCCAGACGAGACACATATACACATATATTTATTATTTTCTCTCCATAACTCCTCTTTTTTCTGTTCTTTATCTCCTGCTTTCTAACTTCTTATTTCAGTTCCTCCTTCTTTCCAATGTTTCCAATCTTTCCTTTTGACCCCTAATAGATAATTAATTGATTAATCTATGAGAGGAAATTAATCGTTTGTCATATTTGATGCAAAAAATATCTCGTTTGAGCTTTTCAAATGTGAATATCTGCTAGTTTTTGCAGGTTTCCATGACGACTCAACCCATTATCTTTCAGTTTTTGCCAAGTTATCTGAATATGCGCAGGTTTCCATGACGACTCAACCCATTATCTTTCAGTTTTTGACAAGTTATCTGAATATGTTCAATATGATCAACGTTTTTCAGTGTTGGCTAAACCTTTTACACACTGAGCAATAAGTTGATTATTAAAGAATATGTCAAGATCTATTCATGAGGAGCATAATAGCTGGTTGCAGCCTTAACAGTGTGATTGTATTTCTGATTATTTCAAAGGTAAAGGTGAAATTCAGTCTCTGTATTTAACCCATTATGTAGTACTAGGAGCAGTACTTCTGATTATTTATTCTGAAAAAGTAAAATATATGGCACGTGGCTCTGTTACAGGACTGTGAATAAAGTAAAATAAAAAAAAAAATCCTGAATACAAACGCACAAAAATGTAATATGTACTAAAACTAAAACTCACAAGACTCACAAGATAAGAAGGGAAATTTGAGACACACACACACACCAGGTTCATTAAATCACACTTTATCAGTCGTGTGTGTGTGTGTGTGTGTGTGTGTGTGTGTGTGTGTGTGTGTGTGTGTGTGTGTGTATCTGTAGCTCTCATCTCATTCACAAAACCACACAGACTCACTGTAACCACACACTCGTGGCTGGACGTTGATTGACAGGCGGGGCAGGTGTGGCCGGTCCGTGGCAGCGTCCCACCTGTCGATCTGACCCCCCCCCCACCACCCCACCCCACACACACACACACACTGAAACCCTCCCTCCCCACACACACACACACCCTTACTCCACCCCCTCGACCTCTGACCCTGTGACCAACTTCCTATCCCCGTGGGCACGGTAACGACCCCCCGTCGCCCCTGGCAACCCTGACCCAGGCCGCGGCTGTAGCTTCATAAATAAAACTGGCTCTACCTGCCCACTGCAGCCCACCACTGCTGTTTACAGCCTCCTCTGTCACCCATGACCTCTGACCCCTGCCACCCCCCCCCCCCCCCCCACACTCTGTCCCCACTGAGGAGCCACAGCCAGCGGTACAGTACAGTCATTATAGAAGCTTAGATATCTTTATTTTACTTTTAACAGTGATGAAGGCCTTAATACAGGGGTGTCAACCATGAGGCCCGTGACCCAGAATCAGGCCGCCGAGGGATCCAATCCGGCCCACCTTCCTTCCTGTCTTCTTTTCCTTCCCTTCTTCCCTCGTTCCTTCCATCTTTTTAATGGTCCGGCCAACATTAATTAAACTTCTCCTGATCAAATAAAGTGAATTTAACTCTTGGTGCACAGTCTGCTGGCTGAGACAGATGTTGCATTGACTGTAACATCTGCAGTTTGATTTCCTGTTGCATGACTGTTGCTGTGTCTGTTCAATAAAGGCATAAAATACCCTTCAAAATATATAGACTATATAACTATACTACTATACTACCTCTGTATGTAAGATGTCGTAATAATGAATGGTGAATACTGTCATGTCTTATTGTTGCCCCTTATTTATTTATTAATTTATCTATCTACATATTAAACCATATTTGGGTATGAGTTTCCATTGTTACGCAGATGACATACAGCTCTACATACACTCATCCCTGTCTGTACTTCCTCCATCCCCCTTACTTCCCTCCTTCTTTCATTCCCTCCTTCCTCCCTCCTTTCTTTCCTTCCTTCCTTCCTCCCTTCCTTCTTTCCTCCCTCCCTCCTTCTCTTTCTTGCCTCTGTCCTTCTTTCATACCTTCCTTCCTTCCTTCCTTCCTTCTTTCCTTTCCTTCCACCTTCCTTCCCTCCTTCCTTCCTCCCTCCTTTCCTTCCTTCTTTCCTTTCCTCCCTACCTTCCTTCCTTCCACCCTCCTTTCCTTCCTTCTTCCTTCCTCTCTTCCACCCTCCTTTCCTTCCTTCTTTCCTTTCCTTTCCTTTCCTTTCCTTTCCTTTCCTTTCCTTTCCTTTCCTCCCTTCCTCCCTCCTTTCCTTCCTTCTTCCTTCCTCTCTTCCTCCCTCCTTTCCTTCCTTCTCCCCCCCCCCCCCCCCCCCATAGATTCCCCCTCCAGAAGCTAACTGTCTGTCAGATGCACAATAACTTTCTCAAACTTAACTCCTCTAAAAACTGAAGTACCGGTCATTGGTTCCAAATCCTCCCTTCCTAAACCCTCCACTCTGCACATCGGCAACCTATCCCCCACCCCCCCCCCCCCCCCCCCACATCAGCAGTCAGAAAACCTCATCATCCTGTTTGACTCCACTCCAATCCATTACAAAGACAGCTTTCTTCCACCTCCACAACATCGCACGCCTCCGCCCATTCATCTCAAACTCAGACGCTCAGACTCTGGTTCATTCAATCATTATTACTGCAACCTCCTTTTTACTGGACCCAAAAACTACAATACATCCAGAACTCAGCAGCCAGAATCCTCACTCATACCTCACACACGGCCCATAACCCTAACCCTTCCTTCCTTCTTTCCTTCCTCCCTCCCTTCCTTCCTTCTGTCCTTCCTCCCTCCCTTCCTTCCCTCCTTCCTTCATTCCTCCTTCCCTTCCTACCTCCCTTCTGTCTTTCCTTCTTTCCTTCCTTCTTTCTTTCTGTCCTTCCTTCCTCCCTTTCCCCCTTCCCTCCTTCCTTCCTTCCTTCCCTCCTTCCTTCAGTCATTCATTCCTTATTTCCTTCCTTCCTTCTTTCCTTCCTTCCTTCCTTCCTTTCCCCCCTTCCTTCTGTCATTCCTTCCTTCCTTCCTTCCTTCCTTCCTTCTTTCCTTCCTCCCTCCCTTCTGTCTTTCCTTCCTTCCTTCCTTCCTTCCTTCCTTCCTTCCTTCCTTCTGTCCTTCCTTCTTTCTTTCTGTCCTAACCCTTCCTCCACACACACACCCCCCCCCCCCCCGTCCTCTCCCAACTGCACTGGCTACCGGTACAAAATACAAAATACAAAATCTTACTTTCAAAGCCCTCCATAACCTGGCTCCAACATATCTCTGCAAACTCCTGCCCCCCCCCTACTCTCCCCCTCGGTCCCTCAGATCCTCCACCTCCAACCTCCTCATAGTCCCAAGCACCAAACTGTCCACCTTGGGAGGAACGGTCCTTCAGCTCCAAGGCCCCCCAAGCTCTGGCACTCTCTCCCACAATCCCTCCGTCTCCATTTTCAAGTCCCAGTTAAAACCCTTTCTCTTCCTCTTCTCCTGCTCAGTCTTGATTTTGTTTTTCGTTCCAGCTTCCTCCTTTCCATCCTTTCCTTCCTCCCTCCCTCCTTTCCTTCCCTCCTTCTTCCTTCCTCCCTCCCTCCTTTCCTTCCTTCCTCCCTTCTTCCTTCCTTCTTCCTCCCTTCCTTTCCTTTCCTTCCTTCCTCCTCCCTCCCTCCCTCCTTTCCTTCCCTCCTTCTTCCTTCCTTCCTTTCCTCCCTCCCTCCTTCCTTCCTACCTCCTTTCCTGCCTTCCTTCCTCCCTCCCTCCTTCCTTCCTTCCTTCCTTCTTCCTTCCTACCTCCTTTCCTGCCTTCTTCCTTCCTCCCTTCCTTCCTCCCTCCCTCCCTCCTTCCTCCCTCCCTCCTTTCCTTCCCTCCTTCTTCCTTCCTCCCTTCCCCTTTCCTTCCTACCTCCTTTCCTGCCTTCCTTCCTCCCTCCCTCCCTCCTTCCTTCCTACCTCCTTTCCTTCCTTCCTTTCCTTCCTTCCTCCTCCCTCCCTCCTTTCCTTCCCTCCTTCTTCCTTCCTCCCTCCCTCCTTTCCTTCCTTCCTTCTTCCTTCCTACCTCCTTTCCTGCCTTCTTCCTTCCTCCCTCCCTCCCTCCTTCCTTCCTACCTCCTTTCCTACCTTCCTCCTCTATGATAACAAACCTATAAGCTTGACAAAATAAGACATTTTGGAAATTAACCAGGGCTTCTGGGAACCCTGCGATGGACATTTGTCACAACTAGCTGACATTTAGTTTATTTTTTATACTATAACAGGAAGTACATTTGTAATTTCAAGATGTTTTTCACACCAATCTCAAGCACAATGATTCTATTATCACCAACTAAGAGGTTTTTAGTGATGGAGCCAGGAGTGGCAATGTGGTTTAAATCATCTATCATTATCTTCTGTGTCTTCATTATAATCCACACACATCTCTGTTGTTTGTTACTGATGACAGCAGCGTTATGAACCCCCAGCTTAGGAAGTGTTGAGTCTGTGTTCTGGCTCGGTGTCGGCAGGCTCATTACCGCTCCGGCTATAAACTGGAAAGAATGTCTCTGTCGGAGTTTCGGCCTCTTTACCGTGCAGAATCGGTGAGGTAATCCATGTTTTTAACAAGTCTGACTTTACCCACAAAGCATGAGGGAGTCTCACAGCGATGAGTAGTAACTGCAGACAAAAGACAGACTGCTGGACCGGATTATTCTCCCACAGACGAGAAGCTTTTACTGTGATTCATGTGCCGAGACTGATGGATACGCTCACTATTACATACTAACCGTGCATGCAGGCATACTGGAATCCACAAGGGGGACATCAAGGTGTCCTCGGACTCTTAAAAGACTGAATTACCTGAATATACGGTCTTTAAAAAGTATCACAAAGTCTTTAAAAGGTTTTTTTTTCTCCGCCATGGTTTCTTGTAAATTGTGTCTCCTTTGAATGTTTTAATGATTTAGCCCTTGTGTCGTCCACCCGGGTCAAATTGACCCCGTCTTATTCTTCTTTCCTCCCTTCCTGAGCGATGGTCAATGACCTCTGACCCCCAGCGTGGCACGCTAGGTTTGTAGCCATAATGCAATGAAGGGAGCTTATTGAGTGTGAAGTTACTCTTTAATACTTTAACCATTGTATCGCCCTCCCGGGTCAAATTGACCCCCCCTCTGTTTTGACTGTTCCTTCCTCCATCCCTCCTTCGTTCGTTCGTTCCTTCCTTTCCTTCCTCCCTTCCTTCTTTCCTTTAGTCCCTTCCTTCGTCCTTCCTTTCCTTCCTTCTTTCTCCCTTCCTTCTTCCTTTCCTTCCTCCCTTCCTTCTTTCCTTTCCTTCCTTCCCTCCCTCCCTCCCTCCCTCCCTTCCTTCCTTCCTTCTTCCTCCCTTCCTCCCTTCCTTCCTTGACTTGAAGACAACAGGTGGGTTAACTATATTTTGCTGCACTGTTACTTCAGTTGGATTTTTCATGCAGGACTTTTACTTGTAATAGAGTATTTTACATATTACATTGCCGTGTGCTACTTTTATTTAAGTAAAGGGTCTGAGCACTTCTTCCATGCTTGGTCTTTTCTCATGTTAAAGGTCTCAGTGCTGCAGTTTCTCTGAGCTCCACTTGAACCGATCATGTTGAGAGTCACTCAGACCTCTTTAAGAAAAACCTCCATGGTGAAAGTCAGATTGGGTTTCGTCGCAGAATGAAGTGTTGTTCACCTCGGCCCTCGTGTTTTTTGGGGGTTTGATGACGGTCCCGGCCTGGCACGCCGCGGCCCCTCCGGCTCGCAGGCGCTCGGCCCGCGAGGGATTATCCAACCACGCCCGGAAAAGACGTGTGAAATTGTGACGGGCACGAAAATAAAATGACAAAGTTTGTGAGGCTGTGCGTGGAGGAGCGTGTTAGCTGTTGGCACGCACGCTGCTGTGTAAGCCGATATGTATGCAGTGTGTGTGTGTGTGTGTGTGTGTGTGTGTGTGTGTGTGTGTGTGTGGGTGCCCTGTCAGTGGATGGGCCAACTGTGAGGCCGGTGTGAGTCAGTGGTTTTTCAGCGGCGGAGAGCTGTGATCACGGCTGATAGCAGGTGCTCTGAATGGGAAACACGATCAGCTCAACACACTGCAGCTGTATGCTTTAATTGATTAGAGCGAGTTTTATGACAGTCAGACCTCAGGCATGCAGCCGCAGCAAACAATCAGACGGTAGCTGGCAAAACACACACTTCATTTTTTAATGGATTTCACTTTCAAAATCTTCTCAATGCACTTTAAACGCTACTCTCTCCAACTAAGAATCCCTACTTTCCCTTTTTGTTACTTACATCTAAATGACACTTTTGCAGAATTGAAGATTTGTTTGATTGGGAAGTTTTGCTGTAAAATTGTGAGAAATAATAAGAAATAATAATACAGTACCTTGTTGAAAAGGAGATGTCATTGTCCCATATCAGGGTCAAAGCAAGAGGTGAGGAGAGGAAATAGTGTTGCTATTGAAGCAATCAGTTAATTAATTGATTAGTCGTAGACCTGCAACTAACAATTCATCTTATAAAAAAGGATATCTTTGGGTTTGGGTTATAACAGAGGTGTCAAACTCATTTTCATTCAAGGGCCACATAGAGCCCAATTTGATCTCATGTGGGCCGGATCGCTAAAAAGATGGAGGGAAGGAAGGAAGGAAGGAAATAAGAAGGGAAGGAAGGAAAGACAGACGAAAGGTAGGAAAGACAGACAGACAGAAGGAAGGACAGGAGGAAGAAAGGAAGGAGGGAAGGACAGATGGAAGTAAGGAAGAAGCGAATGAAGAAAGGAAAGAAGGAAGGGAGTAAGGACAGATGGAAGGAATGAAGGAAGGAAGAAAAGGAGGAAGTGTGGAAGGAAGGAAAACACACAGGAAGGAAACTGGGCCGGATTGAACCCCTCGGCGGGCCGGTTCTGGCCCACAGGCCGCATGTTTGACACCCCTGGGTTATAATATGCCAGTAAAGGTGAAAAATATCAATCATGTCAGTGTTTCTCAAAGTCTATTTTTGTCCACAACTCAAAGAAAATCAGTTTACTGTCACAGAGGACTAAAAGAATCAGAAAATATTCACATTTGAGAAGCTGAAATCAGATAACCCTAACGTAAAACGATGAATCAAGTATCAAAATAGTTGGTGAATTAATCTAATCAACAGTTCTGATGATTTATTAATAAACACATGATGCAAACAAATACCTATCAAAGAGCAGGGACCTTCATGATGACCATTTAGCTTAACAGCCAGTTATGTTTCATATTGCATTTCAGTGGATTAAGAACATGAGTGAATGATCTGGCTCACTCTGGTGCATTGGAGTAACGGCCTAAATATAGTGACTAACCTTTTCTAATTATTCAGTCGGGAGTCTTTTTTTGAATCGAGAATCAATTCTGAATCAAAGTGTGACATTCCCAAATTCCAAAACTTTATATACTATGACGATGTTGGATGTTAAAGTCTGTGTAAAGTCAGAATAAATATGTGCTCTGAGTTTGACATACCACAGAAAAGTGTGTTGTTAACCACCCTGCCAAATTTGAATGATTAAAAAAAACGCCAAATATATGAAATTAGGCTTCAAAGTTGTGTAAAAATCAGCCTCTTTCTCTGCTCCCAAACGCTGAAGCCCCGCCCCCTACCAAGTGTCACCTGTCAATCAAAGTCACCACCTCTACAAGAAACATGGATGCTATGTCTGAGAGCTTTCTGCTGCTAACTCAGCTGCTAGCTCGGCGGCTAACTCAGCTGCTAGCTCGGCGGCTAACAGGCTAACTGTAGACTGTAGTAGTAGTAGTGTGCGCTGAATGTATTTCTACCTCTACAGCAGCAGGGGCGGGTTTATGCTAATCACTAAATCCTGAACACAGAAATGTTGAAACACAGTTTGTGAAGCCTAGCTCCACAATTCAAATCTAAATGGTTGAAATGCTTTTTACACTTTTATTACAAATACATTTATGACCTATTTAATGTCTGAATTCACTTTACATGGTCTTTAAACATGGTCAAATATCCAAAACTTGAGATTAATGTCTGTAGAAATGAAGTTTGTCCATCCACCACACAGTAGCTTCAGTTGCTAAAGTTGTTGCTGAGGTGTTTCTATGTTTTGTCCTCTCTCATATTATATCTTATATCAGATGTTTGGCTCAAACATGTACAGTTGTATTTGAGAAGTTGAGGCAGGAGCTGAAACGGCTTGTTTCTGACAGAGGCTGAACTGAGGGGCTGCATAAAGGCAAGTTATTATACTTGTAAAGCCCAAAATCACAACCTTAATAAGAGCAACCGAGGAAGAATTCAAGGCTGGACAGACATGCAGTAGAGGTTGTGTGTACAAAATAAAGAACCTAGCATAAGATAAAGAGTGTTTTAACTGTAAGGCATGCCAATATATTCCAGTAAAGATATCCCAGAATATAAATACACACCTGGATATAAGGAGAATACATTGGTTGTCCAGTTTCCAGTCAGGAAGCGGCATCCAACCAAACACTGGAACTGAACTCACACATTACACATTAAAGGGCATTTCAAATGGGTTTTCACGCCTATAGTTCATTTACTTTGGTCTGAATCAGTGGATGAGTTGCTACTTTGCTGCATTTTGTCTTTGGGTCGGTTTGGTTTCACACAAGCAAACTCTTTCCATGCATTGGTCAGAAATCTGGCGGGTGGAGAAAATATAGTTCCTCCAGGATAGCTTCCTAAAATGGCATCTCTAGTTGCAGTCGTCATTTGGGCTTTATACCAAGACACAATGCTTCAGGTCAACTCTCGATTCATGTTCACAATACAAATCTCCTCCTCAGGTTTCATTCGGTCTGGTTGTGTTGGTCGACACCAGAGTGAGATTGCTGCTTTCACACCTGCCCAAATGAACCACATCAAGGAGGAAAACACACTACCCAGATAGCAAAATTCTTTTGGCCCATATCTGGCCCACACCTGACATGTTCATCCGGCCCACATACAGCATGGAATGATGGCACTTGGGCGGTCCGCTCATGTTTGCCAAAAGTGGGCCATAACCAAGCCATCACAATGCCAGATGTCAACCAAAAACACACCAAATAAACCAGTTCGGCCAAGACTGGCCCAAATATGTTTCAACAAAGGTGGGCCAAGTATGTTTCCTTATATGTGGGCCTCTTTAGGCTCACATCCGGATTAGTCATTGCCATACTTGCCATATTTCGGCCAAAGATGGGCCATATTCGTTTTGTGATATTTGGCCCTAATGTCATTTACTACATGGGCCAGTTTAGGTTCACGTCTGTTTTGTCCGGGCCAGAAGAATGCCTACAGTGCCGGATCATTGCCTCAAGTGGCCCACATCCGCATGCTATCTGGGTAGAGTTGAATTCAGTCAACTTAAACAAGGCCGAAGGTCATAAAAAAACACCAAATTGGTACAACTACTGAAAAGAAACTCTGACCCAAGTCTGCTTATTTTCTTAACCCTTACTATTCAGGGCCAACTTTGACCATTTTTCACATTTGACATCTATATAACCCCCTTATACACATTTCTTTTACTAAGTTTAAAAAAAATAAGATAAATGCTGATACACATTTTCTTATATGTGTAAATGTTTGACCAGTGTTTAATAAAGAAAATTAAAAAAAACGCCATTCAAACGTATTATAAATGTCTTTCAATCCAACAGAAGGATTAATCAAGTATTTGTTAATGACTGATGGGTTATTTATGAGTCAGAATATGAACAGTACATGAGGGTTAACCATCTATAACTTAAAGGGGATGACAAAGCTCCAGTGGAAGAAGTATTACACAGATGTACTGCTTCATTGTCCTGTTTTGGAAACCAAGTCACCGCAACGAAAGTCCAACGATAACTACCTAGAACAGAGATCCAACACAGAGATATCAATACTTCTTTGGTTTTAAGCCTCTTCATGTACTCAGAAGCTTGTAGGCTTCACTGCTGCCGTCATCGTCCTGGTTATTCAAAGCGAGAGAAGAGAAACTACTTTATCCGAGTTTATCCCTCTGGATGGACGCCGGGAAATCAGAACCTCTTATGATATCAGCGTGATGAGTCACGACATGGCAGGATTACCAGTCAGAGTTTAGGCACTTTAAAGTGTCATCAGTTCACTGTGTGTCATCATTCAGAAATGGATATCATTTCAGTTCAGTGAGATGAAGAACTCTTTCATTTTTACACTGCTCACAGGGACGACAGCCAGTGGAAACCACCTGGATGTTGAAGTCAGCGATGAATTATGTGAAACAGCAGATCATCTTTGGCCACTTCTCCGAGAAAACTCTGACTGTGCTGAACAGGAAAACTACCAAATTCTCAGGGACAATCCAAACTCAGTGTTAGGAAGGAAATATCAGATTCGACAGGCTTCACACTGAACCTTTTTTTCGCCATTTTTCGGTCATCTTACTTCATCATCACACCAACTCCATCCTGCTTTGCCCAAATAAGGATTTCCTAGTTCCAGTAATTGACAAAGATGATGGTGATTCCTATACTGCAAAATCAATTACACGTGGTCCATAACGTATTGAATCATGAGTAAATGGACTGTATTTATATAACGCCTTTCTAGTCTTTGCGACCACTCAAAGAATGACGTCATTCACCCATTCATACACATTCATACACTGATGGCAGGAGCTACCACGCAGGGTGCCAACCTGCTCATCAAGGGGAATTTAACCATTCATTCACATTCATACACCGTTGGCATAGCAACGGGAGCAATTTGGGGTTAAGTGTCTTGCCCAAGGACACATCGACATGTGGACTGGAGGAGCCGGGAATCGAACCACCAATTTTCCAATTGGAGGACGGCCGCTTGCTCTACCTCCTGAGCCACAGCCGCCCGTACAGGAATGTACAGGAAATAAAACCAGGTCGAGATAGAAAATAATTTTGGGGGTGTGCAGAGTTTTGTATCTGTCATTGTTGGCGTGACTGGACTCTTCAGCAGTGCCACTTCATACATATCAAAACACATGCGTGGATTGTTTTCTAGTTAAGACTGGACAATGGTGGTGTCCTCCAAACTGCACGACTAAATACACTGTTTGACCATGTGAGTCTACAAAGAGGTTTCAAACAGGACATCATTATTTGTTGAACTGCATCATTGACCTACAACCTGCAGGGTAATGGCCTGTGCAACCGGTTCCATCAGTCCTTGAAGGCTGCTCTTTAGGCCAGCCTCACAGACAGAAGGTGGATTGATTGTGGCTCCTGTGGCTCATGCTGGGCCTAAAGAAGACCTCCAGTCCTCATCTGCTGGGCAGGTTTATGACCAGCTGCTGCAGGTCCCTGATCTGCTGCCTGCCAGGGGAGAGTACTACAGGCCTTTGCTCCGGTCCCTATTGTAAAGCATGACCTCGCTCAGTCCTACATTCCCATGAACCTGCAGTCAGCCTGATACGTCTTCATTTGTCTTGGCGCCCAATGTAGACCCCTGCATTCACCCTACAATGGTCCCTTCCATGTCCTAGATCTAGAGGTGGGGGCTAAGAGCTTTGTGGTGGACATTGGTGGCAAGTCGGAGCGGGTTTCAGAGGATCGCCTCAAACTGTCTCACCTGGATGTGGAGCTGTGTACTGTGTCCCAACAAGTATATAAAAAACTCCACACCAAACTGACTAATAGCTTCTGACAGTGGTGGATAGTACTGTACTTTAGCACAGTTAGAGGTACTAGTACTTTACTGTAGTACAGTTAGAGGTACTAGTACTTTACTGTAGTACAGTTAGAGGTACTTGTACTTTACTGTAGTACAGTTAGAGGTACTTGTACTTTACTGCAGTACAGTTTGAGGTACTTGTACTTCACTCCAGTACAGTTTGAGGTACTTGTACTTTACTTTAGCACAGTTTGAGGTACTAGTACTTTACTTTAGCACAGTTTGAGGTACTTGTACTGTACTTTAGCACAGTTAGAGGTACTAGTACTTTACTGTAGTACAGTTTGAGGTACTTGTACTTTACTGTAGTACAGTTAGAGGTACTTGTACTCTACTGTAGTACAGTTTGAGGTACTTGTACTTTACTGTAGTACAGTTAGAGGTACTTGTACTCTACTGTAGTACAGTTTGAGGTACTAGTACTTTACTTTAGCACAGTTAGAGGTACTAGTACTTTACTGTAGTACAGTTTGAGGTACTTGTACTTTACTGTAGTACAGTTTGAGGTACTTGTACTTCACTCCAGTACAGTCTGAGGTACTTGTACTTTACTGTAGTATTTCCATGTGATGCTACTTTCTACTCCACTACATTTATTTAACAGCTTTAGTTACTTTTCAGATGCAGATTTGACACAATGGATAATATAACAAGCTTTTAAAATACAACACATTGTTAAAGATGAAACCAGTCAGCAGTGTGTAGTCGGCTCACATTTCAGATGTCTATGAGTTGTTAACAGCTCCACCAAATACTGATTCTTCCCTCTAAACTTCTCACATGCTTTCATTTCAATAAATGTTCAAATGATCCAATATTTCAGCAAAAATCAAAGATTAGAGAAAAAGTCCAACTTTACAACTTCTACTGAAGTAAAGGATCTGAATACTTCTTCCTCTACTGGTCTCTGAGGTTTAACTGGGAATATATGGCTGGTTTCTTGAAGCTGGTTTTCGTCTTCACGGCTTCACTCTGCAGGTGTTTTGTTCTTCACACATCATCCCTGACCTTTGACCCTTCATCATGCCTCTGCTTATCCCTTCCTAATGAAGCTGTACCCGTCACGGTGGACGACAGTCAACAACATGCAGAAGGTTTCTAGAGAGCGAGCTCTTTCCTCCTGCCGTCGCCTCTCTCCGGACGACATCTTTTTCGTCTCAGTGAGCCAATTAGAGGAGCTGAGGAGGACAAACTGTGTCCTGGGACTTGGCTGGACGTGTCAACAGGTCTGTTTTGATCAGGGGATGAGAGCGTCTTGGTCACTGAGCTTAAAGGATTGGTGAAGAATGTAAATTCAGCTCTGCTCCATCGAGGGGTCAGTGAGGACAAAAGGGGAGGGGTCAGCAGGGTAAGGTTACTGAGAGAGAACCAAAGTCAAGGGTAAAGTCTGCACACAGATGTTGAAAGCTTTAAACTCTGCAGGACACAGTTTAGTGTGGCTGAGCATTTTTCATTAATGTGTTTAATTATCAGGTGTGAGGACAACTTATATAGTGTAATATAGAAACATGTAGATTTGTTAATGTGGAGTTTACCTCTGCTGCACACAGACTCTGTATATAAAGATGGACTTGGTTTGCAGCTTATTTGGAACCAGGACCTTGCAACTAAAGAGTGCAGGGTTTTGACTTGTGCACACTGGGAACATGCCTCACTACCAGGGACCCAATCCCAATAATGCTAGCTAGTTGGGAAGACCGAGCCTGCACATTTGGGCCAATGTTACCTACTGACTACTAACAGGACAGTTTCATTGTCACAAGTCCAACACAAGAGAAGCAGGTGAGCCAGCTGTCAATCAACAGCCATGCAACAGAAATCAAAACTGCTATAAGTCTTATCAATCTTAAAACAGAGTAATAATTTAAGAAATTGCTTCCAAAGCTGCAGAATTGAGATTTGATTTTTGTTGTTGTCATGATGTCACTCTAAGGTCTTTCTAAGAGGCAGCAAAAAAAGATGAACTTTATCCATAATTCTTTTATCTTTGGTGTCAAATTCAAATCATCACATTTTGAATATACAGTATTTTTCCAGCATTATAACAGCAGGTTGAATTTCAACATCATTCATACATCTTTTGGGATTTCCTAAACTAGATAATTATCCTTGCAAAGACGGACATAAAGCTTCCTTATTAAGAAATAAATTTGAAGTTCTAGTTATATTTGAATCAGTATGTTGAGTTTGCTCTTTGCTAACAGCTTGTCCCGTTGGCTGCAGGCTGTTTCTGCTCACAGAGCCTGTCAGCAGCTTCAGCAGCTTCAGCTTATCCTGCAGAACATATGCAGTTTATCAAACATGCTCGTTCCTCTGTCTTCGTCCTCTCTCTCTCTCTCTGCTCTCCTTTCAGCATTAGATAGTGAAAAAATGTGCCCTGGTCTACAGCTGGTGCTGAGGACTTGACTTTGAAACGTGACACAGCTGCAGGGTTGTTTGCATAGCGTTAGCGAGCGGTTGGCAGAGCAACATGGAGGATGTTAATTACGGTACGGCGTCCCCAGAGAGCGGGACTTCCTGTTTCGTCCCGCCTCGGTTCTGCTCTCGACGTTCTCAGTGAACCTTTAAAGTGGCTCGGCCTCCACTCTGCTGGGCACGTGGCCTCCGAGGACTCGACTGACCAGTAAAAATGTGCACTTGTTATGGTTTTACTGGGAACCTGCGTAGCAAAGAGAGCAAACAACATGCTGACAGGGTTGAACTTCCATAGAATGATGTCGCCCTTTTTTAACTGCTGGAAAATGGATTTTAAGGACATTATGAGGCTTTGATACGAGGCTCTTTGTTGTGTTTCCACTTCTACTACAAACAGATTATTAAAAATCAGAAAGACGACCATCACAGAGGTGTAACTGATCCGTTTTTATTAATTTTCAATGAGACTTTATACACAAAGTACACGTAAAGAGGGGATTTCTTCAGCAAAATGAAGAATTATAGCAGCAATAAAACAGAAAAACAGGATCATACACCTGAAGAACTGTAAAACCTGAGACTGGAGCTGCAACAATTGACTAATTAATCAATAAGTCGATTGAGAGAAAATGAATCGGCAACTTTTTAGATCATTTATTAATTTTTAAGCAAAAAAATGGCAAATATTAAGTGTTTGCAGCTCTATGATAATAAGTTTAGGTTTCATCTTGGGCTTTGGGAAACACTGATCAATCAATCAATCAGGAGTCATTAGTCGTGGCCAGAGATGGGGGACTCGAGTCTAGTGACTTGACTCGAGTCAGACTTAAGTCGCCAGATTGAGGACTTGTGACTTGCTTGATCAACAGTGAGAAAAGACTTGACTTGACTTGGACTTGCTACTCATGACTTGAGACTTGACTTAGACTTGCATGCAATGACTCGACAAGTCATTGCTGTCTTGGTTAATTGGTGAATAATTATAAAAATATATATATATATTTTTGATTGGATGTTTCCTGTTGCATGTGGGCGAACCTGGCAACCAGTAATCTCTCTACTAGGTGATGCGCCCGCCATCTACAGTAGAGCGGTCGGGGTTTGGAAGATGGAAAGTGCAGCCAGTGTTCCCAAAATCATAAAATTTGGATTTAAAGACTATTCAACTCAACAAAAGAAACGATTCGCCGTGTGCAATGTGTGCAGCGCAAAAATATCCGACACATCCAGCACCACGTCAAATTTCATCCGCCATTTCCGACTACACAAAGAAAAGTAAGTAATGTCTCTATGACTTGACTTGTGACTTGCTTGACCTAAGCTATGACTTGACTCGACTCTCACAAAAATGACTTGGGACTTGCTTGAGACTTGCATATGTGTGACTTACTCCCATCTCTGGTTGTGGCCCAATCTGTCTGCATCCTTCTCATCCTTTATCTTCCTATTATCTCATTTCTTTTCTCACACTATCTCTCTCTCTGTCTCTATCTCTGTCTCTCTCTGTCTCTCTCTCTGTCTCTATCTCTGTCTCTCTCTGTCTCTCTCTCTCTCTCTGTCTCTCTCTCTCTCTCTCTCTCTCTCTCTCTCTCTCTCTCTCTGTCTCTGTCTCTCTTTCTATCTCACACTCTCTCTCTCTCTCTCTGTCTCTGTCTCTCTTTCTATCTCACTCTCTCTCTCTCTCTCTCTGTCTCTGTCTCTCTATGTCTCTCTCTCTCTCTCTCTCTCTCTCTGTCTCTGTCTCTGTCTCTCTTTCTATCTCACACTCTCTCTCTCTCTCTGTCTTGCTCTCTCTATGTCTCTCTCTCTCTCTCTCTCTCTCTCTCTCTCTCTATCTCACTCACTCACTCACTCTCTCTGTCTCTATCTATCTCTGTCTCTGTCTCTGTCTCTCTCTCTCTCTCTCTCTATGTCTCTCTCTCTCTCTCTCTCTCTCTCTCTCTCTCTATCTATCTATCTGTGTGATTACCATCAGCTGAAGAGTCACACAAAGGTATAAAACAGAACTCATTGCATTGTAGGACTGTCAGCAGAAAGTAGTCTAACATGGACACACATCTTTTTTTTTATTGCACTATTTAGTCGATAAACTTACACACTCCGAATTCAGACCCAAATAAAACGGTGCACGGTGAATATGGAGCAGTTTATAGTTTATAGCAGACAGGGAGTGATTTCAGCCGTGCATTGAAACACATCTGAAGAGGGGTTTTTTTTTTTTTTTTTATTAGCAGCTCTGTGAGAATAAATGTTGTTATCCTGAACTGATGTGTGCTGATGTTTCATGTGTGTGTTCCAGCAGTGCCAAGGTACCACAGCAGAGTTACAGCCCCCCCCCCCCCCCCCCCCTCACCCCCCACCCCCCACCCTCCACCTCCTCCTCCTCTCATTATCCAGTGCAGATGTTCAACGCTGGGCCCTCGCGGTATCAGGTGACCACAAATCTAATTGATATCAAAACTCCGGCTGGGGAAGCCTAAGCCCCTCTGCGCTCTCAGGTTACGGCCTGTTATAAGCCCGGCCCGACTTCTGACAGCCACTTTCGGCGTGAAACATGCACTGTCCTCACTTCAAAGCAGGCGGGATTTGGAGAAAAAGCATCCCGCTGCCACCTAGGACGAGACCCAGGGTTAGAGCCCCCTTCGTTCTGCCTGTTTCCACGGCGTTCATTTCTGACCGATTTTGAGTCTAAACCGGATTAATCACGCTCTGGCCTTTTATCTCCCTGAGTGGCGGGCATTTGTTTTGGCACGCCGAAACAAAAGCATTAATAAGCTCATCGGCAAACAGTGAGTTTAATATGGGAAAGTGATCCGTGGCCGGGTATTACAATGCAGCTGAGAGGGGGAATTGGAAGCTTAAGGAGAGGATGTGATGGTAATGACTTTAAGGCGACATAATCCTGTCCATCTGGGCCCGGTGATTGTTTGATATTTATGGTTGATGATCAGCACTAATAGGTTTGTTATTTTCTTATGGGATGAATATGAATGGAAGGGAAGGGAGCATGGGAAGAGGGTTTGTGATTTGTTTTGTTTTCATTTTGTTTTGGGTTCAGACCAGAGATCGGTTTCAGACCAGACGGAGGCGTGTCCGCTCCTCTTTGAGTCTGACTGGACAGACTTTTAAGCTCAGACTGAAGCGTCACACCTTCCCTCTGAGTGTCTGATGGCCCAGATTGATCCTGACGGAAGGAAGGACAGAAGGAAGGAAAAAAGGAAGATAGGAAGGAAGGAAGGACAGACTGACAGAAGGAAGGAAGGACAGAAGGAAGGACAGACAGACAGAAGGAAGGAAGGAAAGAAGGAAGGACAGAAGGAAGGAAGGACAGAAGGATGGAAAGAAGGAAGGACGGACAGACAGAAGGAAGGAAGGAAGAAAGAAGGAAGGACAGAAGGAAGGAAAAAAGGAAGATAGGAAGGAAGGAAGGAAGGACAGACTGACGGAAGGAAGGAAGGAAGGACAGACGAAAGGAAGGACAGAAGGAAGGACAGACAGACGAAAGGAAGGAAAGAAGGAAGGACAGACAGACGGAAGGAAGGACAGAAGGAAAGAAGGAATGAAGTAAGGAAAAAAGGAAGGTAGAAAGGACAGAAGGATGGAAAGAAGGAAGGACAGACTGACGGAAGGAAGGAAGGAAGGAAGGACAGACGGAAGGAAGGACAGAAGGAAGATAGGAAGGAAGGAAGGAAGGAAGGACAGACTGACGGAAGGAAGGACAGAAGGAAGGTAGAAAGGACAGAAGGATGGAAAGAAGGAAGTACAGAAGGAAGGACGGACAGACTGACAGAAGGAAGGAAAGAAGGACAGACGGAAGGAAGGACAGAAGGAATGAAGTAAGGAAAAAAGGAAGGTAGAAAGGACAGAAGGATGGAAAGAAGGAAGGACAGAAGGAAGGACGGACAGAAGATAGGAAGGAAGGACGGACAGACTGACAGAAGGAAGGAAAGAAGGACAGACGGAAGGAAGGACAGAAGGAAAGAAGGAATGAAGTAAGGAAAAAAGGAAGGTAGAAAGGACAGAAGGATGGAAAGAAGGAAGTACAGAAGGAAGGACGGACAGACTGACAGGAAGGAAGGAAGGACAGAAGGAAGGAAAAAAGGAAGATGCTTTGAGTGCTACTGATATTCATTCATTCCTCAAATAAAGGAACAATCCAAGGAGCCAAAACCAACAATGTACTCATCCTAATAACAAGTAGTGCAGAGGAGTCAAACTCATTTTCATTCAAGGGCCACATACAGACCAATTTGATCTAATGTGGGTCGGATCATGGAAAAGATGGAGGGAAGGAAGGAAGGAAGGAAGGAAGGAAGGAAGGAAGGAAGGAAAGACAGATAGAAGGAAGGAAGAGAAGACAGGAGGAAAAGAAGGTAGGAAGGACAGGTGGAAGGAAGGAATGAAGTAAGGAAAAAAGGAAGGTAGAAAGGACAGACAGACGGAAGGATGGAAAGAAGGAAGGACAGAAGGAAGGACGGACAGACTGACAGAAGGAAGAAAAGAAGGACAGACGGAAGGAAGGAAAAATGGAAGATAGGAAGGAAGGTAGGAAGGACAGACTGACGGAAGGAAGGACAGAAGGAAGTAAGGAACAAATGAAGGTAGGACAGACAGAAGAAAGGAATGAAAGGAAGTAAGGAAAAAAGGAAGGTAGAAAGGACAGAAGGATGGAAAGAAGGAAGGACAGACTGACAGAAGGAAGGAAAGAAGGACAGACGGAAGGAAGGACAGAAGGAAAGAAGGAATGAAGTAAGGAAAAAAGGAAGGTAGAAAGGACAGAAGGAAGGGACAGAAGGTAGGAAGGACAGACTGACAGAAGGAAGGAAAGAAGGACAGACGGAAGGAAGGACAGAAGGAAAGAAGGAATGAAGTAAGGAAAAAAGGAAGGTAGAAAGGACAGAAGGATGGAAAGAAGGAAGGACAGAAGGAAGGACGGACAGACAGAAGGAAGGAAGGAAGGACAGAAGGAAGGAAAAAAGGAAGATGCTTTGAGTGCTACTGATATTCATTCATTCCTCAAATAAAGGAACAATCCAAGGAGCCAAAACCAACAATGTACTCATCCTAATAACAAGTAGTGCAGAGGAGTCAAACTCATTTTCATTCAAGGGCCACATACAGACCAATTTGATCTAATGTGGGTCGGATCATGGAAAAGATGGAGGGAAGGAAGGAAGGAAGGAAGGAAGGAAGGAAGGAAGGAAGGAAGAGAAGACAGGAGGAAAAGAAGGTAGGAAGGACAGGTGGAAGGAAGGAATGAAGTAAGGAAAAAAGGAAGGTAGAAAGGACAGACAGATGGAAGGATGGAAAGAAGGAAGGACAGAAGGAAGGACGGACAGACAGAAGGAAGGAAGAAAGAAGGAAAGACGGAAGGAAGGAAAAATGGAAGATAGGAAGGAAGGTAGGAAGGACAGACTGACGGAAGGAAGGACAGAAGGAAGTAAGGAAACAAATGAAGGTAGGACAGACAGAAGAAAGGAATGAAAGGAAGTAAGGAAAAAAGGAAGGTAGAAAGGACAGAAGGATGGAAAGAAGGAAGGACAGACTGACAGAAGGAAGGAAAGAAGGATAGACGGAAGGAGGGACAGAAGGAAAGAAGGAATGAAGTAAGGAAAAAAGGAAGGTAGAAAGGACAGAAGGATGGAAATAAGGAAGGACAGACTGACAGAAGGAAGGACGGACAGACTGACAGAAGGAAGGAAAGAAGGACAGACGGAAGGAAGGACAGAAGGAAGGAAGGAATGAAGTAAGGAAAAAAGGAAGGTAGAAAGGACAGAAGGATGGAAAGAAGGAAGGACAGAAGGAAGGGACGGACAGACAGACAGGAAGGAAGAAAGAAGGAAGGAAGGAAGTGAAGGTAGGAAGGACAGACTGACGGAAGGAAGGAAAGAAGGAAGGAAGGAAAGACAGACGGAAAGGAAGGAAGGACAGAAGGAAGGAAGGGAATGAAGTAAGGAATGAAGTAAGGAAAAAATGAAGGTAGGACAGATGGAAGGAAGGGAGGAAGGACAGATGGAAGGAAGGAAAAGAACACAGGAAGGAAACTGGGCCGGATTGCACCACTCTGCGGGCCGGGTTCTGGCCCACGGGCCGCATGTTTGACACCCCTGAAGTATTGTGTGTTTATCCAAAGCCTGATCTTAAACTTTCGTTATCCAAATCTGCCTTTTAAAATTTAGTTGCACTGTTAATACAGTAATTACGGCAGCCCAATCAAATTCGAACGAGTGGCTTTAGTCTACCGTAATTACTGTAGTAGCAGCACAATCAAATCTGAATGAGTGCCTTTAGTCTACTGTAATTACTGTAATAGCTAGTCTACCGTAGTTACTGTAATAGCTAGTCTACCGTAGTTACTGTAGTAGCTAGTCTATTGTAATTACTGTAGTAGCTAGTCTACTCTAATTACTGTAGTAGCTAGTCTACCGTAATTACTGTAGTAGCAGCACAATCAAATCTGAATGAGTGCCTTTAGTCTACTGTAATTACTGTAATAGCTAGTCTACCGTAATTACTGAATAACTAGTCTACCGTTAATTACTGTAATAGCTAGTCTACCATAATTACTGTAGTAGCAGCACAATCAAATCTGAATGAGTGCCTTTAGTCTACTGTAATTACTGTAATAGCTAGTCTACCGTAGTTACTGTAGTAGCTAGTCTACTGTAATTACTCTAGTAACTAGTCTACCGTAATTACTGTAATAGCTAGTCTACCGTAATTACTGTAGTAGCAGCACAATCAAATCTGAATGAGTGCCTTTAGTCTACTGTAATACTGTAATAGCTAGTCTACCGTAATTACTGTAGTAGCTAGTCTACCGTAGTTACTGTAGTAGCTAGTCTACTGTAATTACTGTAGTAGCTAGTCTACCGTAGTTACTGTAGTAGCTAGTCTACCGTAGTTACTGTAATAGCTAGTCTACTGTAATTACTGTAATAGCTAGTCTACCGTAGTTACTGTAATAGCTAGTCTACCGTAGTTACTGTAGTAGCTAGTCTACCATAATTACTGTAGTAGCTAGTCTACTGTAATTACTTTAGTAGCTAGTCTACCGTAATTACTGTAGTAGCAGCACAAACTAAACGGCCCGATTTTGTTAACTTGCTCAATTTAGTTGATTTGGTAATTTTCTTTGATTTTTGTGCTTATGTCATGTGTCAGTAGCTACGTAGCTAGATGGAGTCTTTATCTGTCTGTTTTATTCCTGTTTGTTGCTGAAATACGATCGGGAGGCTGCACGGGTTATTTTATTTTGAAAGACGGAAGTTTTACTATGCTGATTGTGTGTCTGACTTCCTGTCTGGTGTGGAGAGCCCGCTGCTGGGACACTGCTGAGACGCTGCCGGTGGAAAACTCACTCATTGATTATAGTGGCACTATCAGCTAAATACATAAAAAAAGGAGGAGGAAGGAAGGAAGGAAAGGAGGGAAGGAAGGGAAGGAAGGAAGGAAACAGTCCAAAACAGACGGGGTCAGAGTGAAAGCTGTTTTTATATCGATGGTGACGCAGACGTTATTTCCACTACTCTTCTTCTTGGCTTTTGCATCCAGATACGGTCAGAGAAGTCCAGGACAGCCAGCAGACTGGGACACATTAACACACCACACACCCGGCTCAGCTATGGCATGTCGGCCCAATTCTCTCCTGTCGGCTCTCTAATAAAAGACTCAAAGAATAACTCTCAGAGAATATATACTGTTAATTTCATTTATTCAGCCAGAAGATTTAAACCAGAGGACTTATCTTATGATGATGGTTTCTTTTTGTAATTATAAAGGTTGCTGTTTAGCAGGAAGCTGAAAATAACGGATTGTCCTTGAATGCACCGCCATAAATAGTCCTGGTCCACCACCACTGCATTAAACTCTATGTAGGATAGATATTATTATAGTGCACTGACCTGAACCCAGTGACATCCCGCTCACTATGTGGATTTATTGTTCAGATGCTATGATGCA
>JAJDFG010001296.1:0-30000 GCA_021039105.1 Scomber colias
TTTCAATTCAATAAATGTATATTTTGATGCTGCAGCCATGTTTCTGTTTCTGTCTCACTAAAACCTCAAGATAAAAATAAC
Source organism: Scomber colias (assembly GCA_021039105.1). Taxonomy (NCBI): domain Eukaryota; kingdom Metazoa; phylum Chordata; class Actinopteri; order Scombriformes; family Scombridae; genus Scomber; species Scomber colias. Next base: position 82 of record JAJDFG010001296.1, read on the forward strand.
TCATTTAGTCATTTGCAGACAAAAAGACAATGCATTGATTAACACACTGAAGAAGGAAAGGAAGAGAGGGAGGAAGGGGAAAGAAATGAGGGAGGAAGGAAGGAAAGGAGGGAGAAAGGAAGGAAGGAGAGAGGCAGAAGGAAAGAAAGGAGGGAGAAAGGAAAGGAAGGAAGGACAGAGGAAAGAAGGACCTGTGTTATTAGCAACAATAGAACACAACTTGTATCTATAGCAACCATAGAATAACCTGTATCTATAGCAACCATAGAACACAACTTGTATCTATAGCAACCATAGAACAACCTGATGGTCTGTCTTTGCATTACATTCTTCATACAAGTGGTAAAGATTGACCTAAAAAGTGAAATAGGTTAAGCAGATTTTGATTTTGAGATATTTTTGCTATCATGACACAAAGTGACTTCTACCAAACGGTTGAGCAGACCTATAAAGAGATAACATCACTAGAAGTTGATCTTGTGGGGCAGAAATGTGTTTATTTTACTGCAGCTGCACATTTCACACTGAAAAAGGTGAAAGCATTTCATTGGTTGGCGTTCAGGACATTTTCCTACCTGCACAAACTTTGCATCACAGCATCAGTCCTCTGCAGGACTCACCTGAAACGTTCATTTAACCCTCCTGTTGTCCTCAAGTCAAGGAAGGAAGGGTGGAAGAAGGAAGGGTGGAAGGGAGGAAGGAGGAAGGAAGGGAGGAAGAAGGAATGAAAGGAGGAAGGAAGGAAGGAAGGAAGGGAGGGAGTAAAGAGGGAAGGAAGGAAGGAAGGAAAGAAGGACAGAGGAAAGAAGGAAAGGGGGAAGGTAGGGGGAGGAAAGAAAGAGAGAAGGAGGGAGAAAGGAAGGAGGGAGAAAGGAAGGAGGGAAGGAAAGAAGGAGGGAGGGAGGAAGGAAGGACATACGGAAGGAAGAAAGGGGCATAGAGGAAGGAAAGGAGGAAAGAGAGAGGAAGAAAAGAAAGAGAGAAGGAGGGAGTAAGCGAGAAAGAGGGAGGAAAGAAAGAAGGAACAGTCAAAACAGACGGGGTCAATTTAACCCGGGGGGACGACAGGAAGTTTAAAGGACTCATCAGAATAAAATCTCCACAGTTAATAAATAAATGAATAAATGAATAAATGAGCAGCTGAGGACCAGAGAAAGTTGAAAGTCATCTTTTATTGCACAATAAAAGATCACACATACCATGTTTTGACTCATGAGATTGGTCCACATGGGAATACAGAGAGCTATAGTTACAAATAAGAAAAAAAGAAAAAAGATAAAAACCCCACCACATAACTTACTTAGTAATGAGCGTGTTTCTGACTCTTCAGGATCAGACAGTTAATGTTTTTTTTCTCCACTTTTTTTTTTTCTTTTAAAACATTTTTTTTTTTTGTAGATTTTTTAGAAGAATGTGAGTTACATTGCACTCGGTTCAGTGGGGCTGTGAACAGTCGAACGCTTCGATTCGACTTGTTGCCCTATCTTAGTTATATTGAGCTACTGTCGGTGGGTTAGGGTCATGATTGAAGAGGAAAGGGAGGGCGGGGGGAGGGAGGGGGAAGAGGAGGAGGAGGGGGAGGGGGGAGGAGGAGGGGGGGTGAAGTTTGCATTTATTGATCAACTGTCCAAACCTGCAATCTTTATTTTTCTCTCGTTGTTCGTCATTAAATGTTCTTAAATTGTAATTATATATTTTATTTTTTTATTCTGCTTTTCCGTCTTCAGATTTGATTTAAACGTCGCTTTTCTTCTTCAGCCTCCAGGAAATAAACGGGTCCATTAAAGCTAGAAAGTAACTGAAGAAAGATTGATGACTGACACTGATTTTGGAATTTGATCACATTTTTTATGGTTATTCTTGTTTCTTTTATTCAAGGTTTTCATTATGCTGAGCTGAAATCCAAATATCACATAAAGCAGCTTTAATTCTTTATATTTTTTCGCCTGTTTGACTGAAAAACTCTTAAAAACTATGAATTATTCCTCCGTTTTTACACTGATTTGCTTTAAAGTCACATTTTGGATTTTTAAGCATTTCAGAGACACGTTAGTTAATAATGTTTAACTCTATTAAAATCATAATTTGATCACATTGTTCTGATTATTCTTGTTTCTATTGTTCAAGGGTTGCAACGTGTGACATATTCTCATTTTGGGAGCTATAAAAAAACATCAAATTTGTTTAATTCTTAATATTTTTTCGCCTGTTTGACCGAAAAATCTTAGAAAACTTTTAATTATTCCTCAGTTTTTGCATCGATTTGCTTTAAACTCAATTTTTTTATTTTTAAGCTCTGATTTTAGATTTTTTTTTAATCTTCATCCTGTTCTTACTTTTTATTTTTACTCTTTTTATTTATTTTTATTCCAATATTATTTAGTTTTTATCTTGAGCTCTTCCTATTATTCCTTTATTGTTTTTTATTTATTATTATATTTTAATGTGTGATTATATTGTATTTTAATAATTGTGCAGCACTTTGGTTCAAATGAGGATGTTTTTAAATGTGCTTTATAAATAAAGCTTGACTTGACTTGACTGTTACAATCTGAAACTTTTCCTCCTTCAGAATAAAAGTCTTTAAACTCTAGCAGACCCTCACATAACCAACTAGAGTGCGATAGCGGAGATATCGGTGCTTAAATCCAGATTTCGTCATTTGAGGACAAATAGTAGAACAAGATTGACCTTTTAATTTGAACTTCTAACTTGAAATTGACTCTTTTATTTTGAAATATTCGCGCCAACAGTCAGCAATAACGTGATTATTTTAGTGAAGAAACTAACTTGAATTTGACTCTTTTATTTTGAAATACTCGCTCCAACAGCCAGAAATAACGTGATTATTTTAGTGAAGAAACTAACTTGAATTTGACTTTTATTTTGAAATATTTGCGCCAACAGTCAGCAATAACGTGATTATTTTAGTGAGGAAACTAAAGACAAGTAAGGCTTTGATTAAGCGACTCATTCATGAGTATTTATGGTTGTTTTGGACACTTTTAAAATCAAATTCTGCATCGACATGACCAGCAATGCATTGTTTCTGCTTCAAAAAAAAAAAGACAAAAAATTAAAAAAGAAAAGTCTTAAAAAAAATAAAGAAAAAACAAAACAGTGACATGAGTTTAAATGGTGTAAATCTGTGCCTGCTTCCTTGTTCAGATATACAGTCTCTGCAGCAGAAACTGACAGTTTTCAGTCAAAATGCAAAACCAGAAAATACTCAAGTGTAACGTTTTATACTCGGAGAGAAGCAGTTAACTATCCCTTAACTTTGTTGACAAAATAAAAGAGGAGGAACTCTTTCTTTACATGTAATTACACTTCAAAATAAAAGAGGAACTCTTTCTTTACGTTTAATTAAAATGTAATTACACTTCAAAATAAGAGAGGAGGAACTCTTTCTTTACGTTTAATTAAAATGTAATTACACTTAAAAAATAAAAGAGGAGGAACTCTTTCTCAACATGTAATTACATTTCAAAATAAGAGGAGGAACTCTTTCTTTACATGTAATTAAAATGTAATTACACTTCAAAATAAAAGAGGAGGAACTCTTTCTTAACATGTAATTACATTTCAAAATAAAAGAGCAGATTAAACAGGTAACAAAGACTACATTGAAAAAAAAAAAGAAAAAAAAAGCAGTTTAACTTCCATGTGAACCAAAACGCTTCTTTTGTGTAACGAAGGCAGCCATTAATCAGTCATGAGACAACGATGTAAAGACGAGAACTGTACAATAAATACATTATTTATGATAAGAAGATAAAAACGTTTACAACAGGTTTTTTTTTGAGGTGACCGTTCAAAGAAGAACATTTAAGTTAAAACAACAAAAAAAAAAAGAAAGAAAAGAAAAGAGGATTTCTATAATATGGAAGAAGAGAAAACACTGTTAATTAAAGAAGGCAAGAAGGTGTGACATGAAGAGATGGTTTCAAGCCAGTAACAGGAAGTGATGTGGAATTTAAAAAAAAACAACTTTCAGATTATTGATAACCGACTGGCTTCCTCTTCTGTATCTATAGCAACCATGGAACCTGCATCTATAGCAACCATAGAACACATCCTGTATCTATAGCAACCATGGAACACAACCTCCAGCATCCTCTTCTTTTTTTTTTCTTCTCAGGAATCTCAATAAACAAACAATCAAACAATCAAAAGAATACTTGAGTTGGATACATACTTTTTACTTTATGTGCATTATCATCTTTAAATCTGCTCTAAAGAAACGGAAGGCCTCATGTTAGGAGGAGAAGAAGAGTGAGAGAGAGTCTACTGGTGTTTGTTTCTCCTTTTTTATGTGACTAATGTTGTTTTTTTTTACTTTCCATCTTGGTTTGTGGAGATTTGGGGAAGAAGAAAAGCAGACTTCATGTGGGGGAGGACAGGACAACACTGATTGGAGGAAGTGTGTAAGACTCGTACAGCTTTCCAAAAAAAAAAAAAAGAAGAGAAGGGGACGCAAAATAAGTAATCAGTGAAATCTGCACAGCGTCTAAACTTTTGTCATTTTATTTTTTAACTGTGACATAAGAGTGATGTCATTACTCTGAAGACCGTTATTCAAGAATGAGACTCCAGTTTTGGCTCGATTAACAAAGTTCAAACTCAAAGTGAAGAAATAATGATTATTATTATTAGCAGGAAGGAGGGAGGAAAGAAAGAGTAAGGAAGGAAGGAAGGAGTGAAGGAAGAAAGAAGGGTGGAAGGAGGGACAGGAGGGAGGAAGGAAGGAAGGAAGGGTGGAAGGAGGGACAGGAGGGAAGGAAGGAAAGAATGAGGAAGGAAATGAGTAAAGGGGGGGGGGGGGAAGGACGGAAGGAAAGGAAAAAAGGAAGGGAGGAAGGAGTGAGGGAAGAAAGAAGGGTGGAAGGAGGGACAGGAGGAAGAGAGGAAGGAAGGAAGGAAATGAGTAAAGAGGGAGGGAGGGAGGAAAAGAGGAAGGAAGGAAAGAAGGAAGGAAGGAAGGGAAAAAAGGAAGGGAGGAAGGAGGAAGGAGCAAAGTAAGAGGAAAGGAGGGGAAGAAGAAAGGAAAAATTAAAGAAAGAGGGAGGAAGGAAGGAAGGAAGGAAGATTCATTTCAGTCAGATTAAAGTTATTAAAGTTATTAAAGCTGCACGAGGCTCAAACACTTCTTACTTTTATACTGAAATGTTGCTGTTGAATCCTCCTTTAACCAAATCTTCACAACTGAGATGTCAGTAAAACATTAATACGACTGACAAATAGAAGATAATAAAACCCAGGATCTGGAAAAATAAAATAAAAAAACTACAGAATTTCCCTTTAATAATAAAACAGTGTGTTTATAATCACATGTCAGTTTACTGTAGTGCATGAAGTGAAAGAAGAGGAACTACTTAAAGTCTTTCTTTAGAGGCACTGGTAAGAAAACTCTCCATTTGTGCTTTGAAGCTTTGAAGGAAGGGGGCGGGGCTAAGCGAGTGAGGAGGGGCGGGGCTTAGCGAGCTGGGGAGGGGGCGGGGCTTGATTGACTCGTGTGTTTTATTTTGGGGTGGTACCATTACTGTTGTTTTTATTTAAATTTATTGAAGATAATGCACATCACCAAGGCTGTGTACGCAATACTCAACACAAACACGATAAAATGTCCCTATATGGTCGATGTAACATGTAACTGAACATCTTTTCAAAATAAAACGCTAAATAAGGCAATTTTTTTTTTTTTTTCTTTTTTAAACTTTGAATAATAATACATAATGAAAGTAAAAGAAGAGAATTAAAGATTTAAAGAAAGAGAATGTCATATTTGGTGAGAGTTTGGCAAAGCAAAAAAAAAAAAAAAAAAAAAAAAAAAGTATAATAAATTATATATAGTCACAAATTGTGACAAGGCAACAACTATGTTTTTTTTCTTCTTCTTCTTCTTCTTTCTTTTTCTTCTTCTTCTTCTCCCCCTCCCCCCCAAAACCCCATCTACCCCCCCCCTTCTAACAAGAAAAGTGACCTGTAAGGACGAGACAGGAAGTAAGAAACACAGCTCCACAACAAAACGTGTGCGCATGCATGCACAGAAACACACACACACACACACACACACACACACACACACACTCTCCCATTATCTCACACACTCAGATAAAAAGGGAAAAGATTATAACATTCACATAAAGACATTGTGCAAAAATAATGTTCTCATGTATGAAAACAAGAAAAAAAAAAAAAAGAGGAGAAGTGAAACATTATAAACAGAAATATTTGACAGTTGACTTTTTGACATTAAACCCCGCCCCCCTCCAAAATAAAATAAAAATAAAAAAACAGACCCTGTTATGAAAAGAGTGAATAAAACCAGCGACTTGCATCCATTAAATGTACAGTACGGTCTGTTTGATACAGAAAACAATGCAAAAAAAAAAAAATCCCATCTCGTATATGTCAAGTATTTTTTTTTCCCGATGGAGAAAATTAATGAAATAAATGGTGCACTTTAAAAAAAAAAGAAAAAAAAAAAAGCAATATACAGCGACAGATTTACATCTTTTTGAAACTCTTTAATAATAATAATAATAAAAATAATAATTATAATAACGTGAGGAGAAAAAAAAGAAACAACAAGAGCAACAACGCTTTGTATCCCTCTCTTTCTTGTTCTTCTTCTTTCCTTAAAAAAAAAAAAAAAAGACTATATTTCCCTTTCACTGGACAGATGGTCGACTACGCACAGATTATATCTCTCTGAACTCTAGAGATGAACGTGAGGGGAGGACAGCATGGACAAAAAAATAAGAAATAAGAATAAAAAGAGGACATGATGCTGCAGCAGCGTTTCTGATGAGCCACTGTTTCATTGATTTGTAACTTAAATCCTTTTGGGCCTTCAAAATAAAACTCCAAGAGAACAAAAAAAAAAAAAGAAAAGAAAAGAAAGAAAAAGAAAATTATTCTCTCCTCTTTTCCCTCCAAACTCAGTGTTTTGCAGGACAGGATACAATCAAATCTGACTCCTACCGCCCCCTGGTGGCCGGACTGAGCTCTTACTTTGAAATTCCTCATGTTTATATTTCTTCTGATTAGGCCCAAACATGTGAAGGGAGGGGGAAGGGGGAGGTGTGTGGGGGAGGGGGGGGGGGGGGTCTCTCAAAAGTGACTTTGTGTCTGAGTTTTTAATAAAAAAAAGAAGAAGAAATCTCAACATGGACTTTAAAAAATAATAATAATAATACTCTCATGATTGTTCTCTGCTTTTATGGATGAAAGGAAAAGAAAAAAAAAAGTGGAGCTCCTTTTGTTTTGAAAAGCTGTTCAACTCAACATTTCCTGCTCTGCTAGTGTGAAGATTAACATGTGTAACTCTGAACTATAAAGTTATACTTAAAATAATAATAAAAATATATCTAAAACCTTTTTAGGGGGGAGAAGAAGAACATACTACTAAAACATTTGTGCCTTATAATCATGTATTATCACTTTTTTAAAACATATTTTAGTCACATTTTGTCAATTTAAATGGGTAATAGTAGCATTTTTTAAAGATAATAAAAGTATTTGGAGTCATATTAAGGTTTTTAAAAGGGGCTGAAATGTATTATAGCTGCTGCTGCTGCTGCCTGGTTTCATGGTAGAGTAACTTTTGCATATTCAGTTTTTTTCTCCTTCGGTATCAACTATGGAAAATGAAAAAGGTAGTTTTATTTTAGTGTCACATGAATCTGGGAATGCTAGTTTAAACTCTTCAGTCTTATAAAACACATTTCCAGGTTATAATCCAGCTTGCAGGGTTGGTTTTTTTTTTTTTTAGATTAAAAGAAATTTAGTGGAGTGTGAAGAGACCTTGAATGTTAAGATGCTCCAGCTAATTCAGAGTCATCCCCGCCAAAATAAAAGCACAAAAAAAAAACACACTAAAGCGACGGACCATCATCTTGGATCGATTTTTGAGCTTATAAACCTTTTTAAAATGTAACTGTCAAAGCCGCTCATGGTTAGCACATCTTTGCCTGCAGTGTGTGTGTGTGTGTGTGTGTGTTTGTGTGTGTGTGTTTGTGTGTGTGTGTGTCCCTCCCGACTCAAGTCTCGTTGCAGAATAAAGGGGAAGAATACACAGAAGATCATTTTCTTACACTAGTTTTTTTTTTTCGTTGGTTTTTTTTTTGTATACAAGGAGGGAGTGGTGGTGGGAGAAGAGGAGGAGGGGAGGAGGGGAGGGGGGGCAAGGGGGGGGGGGGTAGTGGGGTCCTGGTATATAAACATGACCGAGTTGAATATAATCATTATTATTAGTCATCATCATCATCATCATCATCATCATAATAAAAGTCTTTACATGGACATTGACTGACAGACACGGCACAAACTTTACACTGTTGCTCAGTCGAGAGGGAGAGCAACAGGAGGAGAGAGAGAGAGAGAGAGAGAGAGTGAGAGAGAGAGAGAGACGAGAGAGAGAGAGAGAGGGAGGATTTGCCTCTCTCTTCAGTTTTCCCTCAGCGCTCCTCCTTCTACCCTTCCTCTCCATCCACCTGTCTCTGCTCCTCTTCCTCCTGCTCCGTCGCTTCTCCCTCTCCTCCTCCTCCTCCTCCTGTGTCCTCCAATCTTTCCTCTTTCTCTTCCTCCTCCGTCGTCGTCGTGGTTGCTGTTGCCATGGCTCCCTCCTCAGGTTGGTTCTGGGAGTCCAGTTCCTGCTGGGGCTCCGAGGGCCCTTCGTCTCCTCCTTCTCCTCCTCCTTCTCCTCCTCCTCCGGCGGTTTGAGGCTCGTCGCTCGGAGGTGGTCCAACCTCTGGAGCCGAGGTAGAGGAGAAGGACGGAGATGATGAAGAGGAGGCCGGGTGATGAGAGGGTGACGCTAGCCTTAACTGTACTTTCGCCCTCCTCTACCTTCTCCTTCTCCCTCCCTTCCTCCTCTCCCTCCCTTCCTCCTCCTCCTCTCTTCCTCCTCCTCTTCGGGCTTCCCGCCGGCGAGCCGTCGACGGCGCCGGGCGGCATGGCGGGCAGCGCCATGATGCCCCCGTGTGGCAGGAACATGTGCGGGTACAGCAGGCCGTGGGACATTCCCGGGATCAGGAAGGGGTTGAAGGTAAGATGGCTGCCGCCGCCGCCTCCGATGTGAGCGGCGCCGAGATGAGCCCTGCTGGTGGAGGTGATGATGGCCGCCGTCGCCTCGGCCGCCGCCGCCGCTCTCTTGTTCCCCTCCGCCGCTCCTTTCTCACCACCAGAAGAAGAAGACGCGGCGTTGCTCTCCCTCTCCGCGGGCGTAGTCGACGAGGGGCTCGCCGCCTCAGACATCGACGGCGCGGTCGTCGTGGTAACCTTCGCCGCGGACAACGACGAAGAAGACGAGGTGGAGGAGGAGGAGGTGGAGTGAGGAGGCGGCGGGGGAGGCGGGGCCGTGTGCGCCATCATCGCTCCGACGCTGAACAAGGCGTGTTGCGGGTATCGCGGCCCCATGGGGGTGCGGGATGCCGTGAAGCATCATGGGTAACATACTCAACCCGTTCTTGGCGTCTTCGCCGGACGCTCCCGCTCCTCCCGTCGCGACCGCCGTCGGGAAACCGTGAGTGAATCCCGCCGCCATGATCCCGGAGATGGGGATGCCGGGAATGCCGCCGCGGAGGTTCTGCATAGCGACCATGGAGTCCATGCTGCCGATGAGGCCGCCGTTCATGAAGAGGGGGGGGCCGAGGCCGGAGGCGGAGGAGTCGGAGACGGAGAGGAGGGGCTTCGGCATCTCGCTGCGAGGACGGCGGCCGCGGCGACGAGAGCCAGGGTCTCTGTTGACCGGTTCAGTCAGGATCCGAGAGAACTTCCCCTCGGGGAGGAAACCCTGCAGGAAGAGGAGAGGAAGAGGAGAGGAAGAGGAGAGGAAGAGGTTAAAGGTCATCGGAGACTAAATGATGAAATATAAGAAGAAGAATGTGAGGAAATATATTATAATATCTTTAATTGTCTTAAAATAATAAATAAAGTATTAAAAGTGTCCTAAAATAAATAATTGCCTTAATAAATGATCATTATACTATAAAATAATCAGTCTTTCAATAATTCAGTCATAAAACAACAGAAAAGAAAGAGAATAAACAATATCAAGTTAAAAAAACACAATTTAATATTAATAAGTAATATTAAAAAATATAAATGTATCATAAATGTATTTTATGATCATATTTTCTTCATATTTTGACCTTATTATAAAAAATGAAGTGAAAATACATCTTAAAAAAGTAATAAAAGTGTCCTAAAATAAACATTTGCCTTAAAATAGTCATAATAAATAATCATTGTAATATAAAATAATCAGTCTGTCTATAATTCAGTTATAAAACAATATAAATGTTTTTTTTTCAGATTTTGACATTATTATAGTTAACATACATTCACATTCACACTATATTATGATCTCATGTTATATAAAATGAGAATATAACAGTCATAATTATTTATATTAATGTATTTAAAGGGAACTTTTGAATATTAGGCTTCACAATAACTATATAATAACAATAAAGGATCTATTATATTCTATTTTAAAACCCTCTTTGTACAAAAATATATAATTTTATTACATTTTTGTACATTTTATGTCAAAAATAATAACATTTCAGGTTTAAATAATGTAATTAATGTTGTTTTTAATGTTATAATGGATCAAATGTGACTTGAACAGTATATTGGGGTTATAATACTCACAGAGTGTTTGACCACATCAGCCCAGTCTGGAGCTACATAATACTCTGAGTTTGCATCCAACCATCTGGAGAGCTCCTTTATAGCCGGAGCCATAGCGCCACCAAGCTGCAAGGAGACAGAACAACAACAGAGTATAAATATAAATATCAGTAATAGTACTGATGATGGTGAGGTAAAGTCAGGTTTGTTCCTTTTATGTTTTAAAGCAGATTATAAATGATGAGCTGCAGCGCCACCAAGCTGCAATAAAAGGAACAACAGCAACATGTATAAGACTGAGCTCTAGTGTGTGTGTGTGTGTGTGTGTGTGTGTGTGTGTGTGTGTGTGTGTGTGTAGATAGATAGACTTATTTATTATTCTAATGGAGGAAGGGATACACTAATATTTAAATCTGTTAAACTTACATATGGGTGGTAACAGTAACACACACTCACATTTCACTCACACACACAAACACAGACAAAGACACACACACACACACAGACAAAGACACAACGGACACACACTCTCACATAAACACACACACACACACACACACACACACACACACTCACACTCTCACACACACAGACAAAGACACAACGGACACACACTCTCACATAAACACACACACACACACACAAACACACCCACACACACACAAACACACCCACACACACACACACACAAACACACACACTCACACACCTACTCACTCACACAAACACACACACTCACACACCTACTCACTCACACACACACACACAGACACAGACACAGACACACTCACACTCACACTCACACTCACACTCTCACACACATGCAGGTTCCCACTATGTGATCTTTACTTTTATAAGCTCTGTCTGTGTGTGTGTGTGTGTGCGTGTGTGTGTGCGTATATGTGTGTCTGTGTGTGTCTGTGTCTGTGTGTGTGTGTGTGTGTGTATGTGTGTGTGTGTGTGTGTGTGTGTGTGTGTGTGTGTGTGTCCTACCCTGCGTCCGGTGCCTGTGTGTGTCTGTGTGTGTGTTTGTGTGTGTCTGTATATGTGTGTGTGTGTGTGTGTGTGTGTGTGTGTGTGTGTGTCCTACCCTGCGTCCGGTGCCTCGGTGGACCACGGGGACCCTCTCCTCCCCGGTCAGAGAGTTGATATCCAGCTTGGTGGGGTCTTTGCAGCGATGCCTCCTCTGCTTGGGCCGCTCCACGAAGCCGTGCAGGAGGCCCGACTGCAGAGAGGAGGAGGAGAGAGAGGAGAGAGAGGGATGAGGAAACTAAATAAATAAAGAAAAGAAAAGAAAAGAAAAGAAAAGAAAAGGTGGGAAACAAAAACACAAAGGTTACTTCTCTTTCTTTGTCTTTCCAACTTCTTGTTCTTTCTTTCTCTTCTTCCTCAACTTTTTACCTTTCTTCTTTCTTTCTTCCTTCCTTTCTTTCTTCCTTTCCAACTTCTTATTCTTTCTTTCTCTTCTTCCTCCACTTTTTACCTTTCTTTCTTTCTTTCTTCCTTTCTCTTTCTTTCTTTCTTTCTCCTCCTCCAACTTCTTGTTCTTTCTTTCTTTCTTTCTCTTTCTTTCTTTCTTTCTCCTCCTCCAACTTCTTGTTCTTTCTTTCTCTTCTTCCTCCACTTTTTACCTTTCTTTCTTTCTTCCTTCCTTTCTTTCTGTCTTTCCAACTTATTCTTTCTTTCTCTTCTTCCTCCACTTTTTACCTTTCTTTCTTTCTTCCTTCCTTTCTTTCTGTCTTTCCAACTTATTCTTTCTTTCTCTTCTTCCTCCACTTTTTACCTTTCTTTCTTTCTTTCTTCCTTTCCAACTTCTTGTTCTTTCTTTCTTTCTTTCACCTCCTCCAACTTCTTGTTCTTTCTTTCTCTTCTTCCTCCACTTTTTACCTTCCTTCCTTTCTTTCTTTGTCTTTCCAACTTATTCTTTCTTTCTCTTCTTCCTCCAATTTTTACCTTTCGTTCTTTCTTTCTTTCTTTTTTCTTTCTCCTTGTCTTTACAACTTCTTGTTCTTTGTTTCTCTTCGTCCTCCTTTATTTTTCTTTCTTTCTTTCTTTCTCTCCTCCTCCATCTTGTTTTGTCTTTCTCTTCTTCCTCAACGTTTTACCTTTCTTTCTTTCTTTCTCTCTTTCTCCTCCTCTAACTTCTTATTTGTTTTTCTTCTTCCTCCTCTATCTTTCTTTCTTTCTTTCTTTCTAGATGGATAACATATTTCATATCTATCATTCTTTTGTGGTTACACCATTTGACATTTTCAGGAGCATTCAGTCTTACTTTTGATTTTTTAAAAAGGTACAAACATCATTTCAAATGATATAAAACCAACAAAAATACTAAAAATATACATTTTAACAAACCTGATGCTGCTTTTAAAACTATTTTTCAACATATTTTTTAATTAATAATCATATTTTTGCCTCATAATTAAAAAAAGGTGGGAATTAAAACACAAATCATGAAAAGTAGAGATTAAAACCACAAACTACACTAACTTCCTCTAAAGATTAACATAACGCCACTAAATGACATCTAATTAAATGTGCTTATTTGTAAAAACTTGCAGTGGTTACACCATTTGACATTTTCAGGAGCATTCAGTCTTCATATTTTAAGGCTTAAACTTACGTGAGCGAAGGCGGGCAGATCCATGCTGTAACCCGGGTTCTGTCTCAGCCACTCGATCAGACCTTTGCTCGCCGCTTCTCTGTCGATGGCCACGATCTCCGGCTGTGGAGGCGTCTGGGTGGGGGTCGGCGTGGAGGACGAGGACGGCGTCGGGGGGCCGGCGGGTCGCTCTGACGGAGACGGGGACGGCGAGGAAGTGGAGGAGGAAACGGAGGAGTGGCTGATCACTTCCACTCGACTCTGCGGGTAGAGACACACAAACAGATACACACACACACACACACACACACACACACACACACACACACACACACACACACACAGGAGCTGAAGAAGGGATTTTTCTTTCTTTTTCTAATCAATTTATCACTTTTTCCTCCCAAAATGAAGCAAATACACCAAAATTTAACTGCTCTCACACTGAAAATGTTCCTCTCTTTGCCCCTCTCTTCTCTTCTCAGCACCCCCTCTCCAAATCCCCCCCCCCCCTCCCCCAAATCCTCTGCTCCTCCCTCCCTCCTCTACCCACCTGTGTCTCTGGGAGGTGCAGTCCTCGGCTCTTGGTGAACTCAGAGTACAGTGCTTCCACGTTTCTCCTCCTGCCTCTCCTCCTCCTCAGAGAATCATCTCCCCTCAGGTTCCCATTAACTATCTGCCCCGTTACAGGGTGGATGAGTCCGGCCTGCAGTATCCCGGCCATGTCGATGCCCACAGCGCCCCCTATGGGTGCAGTGATGGGGGGCGGAGGCAGCTTGTGAGTGCTGCCACCAATTCCCGGGGCAACCACAGCTTCGCCTCCGCCTCCACCTCCTCCGCCTCCTCCGCTGTTGCTCATTTCTCCCGACGACTTGGTCAGATCAATGGCCGTTTCTTGCCACCCGTTAATCAACATGGCGGCTCCCGTGCGATGAGAAGCGGGGGCGACCACCGGCGTTTTATCGCCCGCGGCGGAAGCGGTGTGGCACGACGAAGAAGACGAGGAGGACGAGGACGAGGCGGCCGTTTTCCCGGCTAACACCTTGGCGGCTGCTGCAGCTGCTGCAGCTTCATAGTCGAATGACCTCCGACCCCCCGCTCGTTTGAGCTCGGGGAGGTAAGGAGGAGCCACCAGCCTCTCCTGTAAGAGAGGCAAGGAGGTGAGGCGCCAAGCTCCGCGCCCGCATGCGCCACCCCGCTGCATGTACTGTCAGGGTGGACAGGATGGGTGAGGGGCAGACAAGGATGGGAGAGAGATGATGACTCGGTTAAACACACATATGGACTGAGACAGTGACACAGTGGCGGCTTTCAACCAGACCTGGGAACTAAATATCTGAGCTCGTATTTAAATACTGATTGTTAGGGACTCTTGGTGATGAAGGGTTTAAGCTTCCTGTCGTCCTCCCTGTCTGTTTTTACTGTTCCTTCTTTCCTTCCGTCCTTTCTTCCTTCCTCCCTCCTTCTCTCTTTCTTTCCTTCCTCCATCCCCCTTCCTTCCTTCCCTGCCTCCTTCTTTCCTTCCCCCTACCTTCCTTCCTTCTTTCCTTCCTTCCTCCCTACCTTCCTCCTTTCCTCCCTTCCTGTCTTTCTTTCCTTCCTTCCTCCCTCGCTCTTCCCTTACTTCTTTCTTCCATCCTTCCTTCCTTCCCTTCCTTCTTTCCTCCATCCTTCCCTTCCTTCTTTACTTCCTTTCCTCCCTTCCTTCTTTCCTTCCTTCCACCTTTCCTTCCTTCCTTCTTTCCTCCATCCTCCCTCCTTTTCTTCCTCCCTCCCTCCCTCCTTTCCTTCCTTCTTCCATACTCCCTTCCATCCTTCCTTCCTTCCTTCCTTCCTCCTTTCCTCCATCCCTCCCTCCCTCCCTCCCTCCCTTCTTCCTCCCTTCCTTCTTCCTCCCTTCCTTGACTCGAGGACAACAGGAAGGTTAAGAAGCTTCCTGGTTTCTTTACGTCTGACGTTGAAACAATCTGGAGCTGAATAAACAGCAAACTATCCATCCGTCTGTTCTCTCTACAGATTATTACTCACACTATGAATTCATTTAAACTAATTTAGATTTTTTTTGGCCCATAATTTTAAATTTCTCTCATTATAATTACACACATACATGACGTTTTTTATACATAATACTCTTTTAAATTATAACTAGCTACCCAAGTCTGATATCAACATTTATAATATCAACAATACACATTACTGAGACAAGGAACTTTACAATAAAGCAACAATACAATGGTGTGAACTCGGTGTCCAGTATTACTACTATAACTATGTTAAAATAAGTATATCATTATTGTTATGATTAGTAGTATTATTTCACTTATGCAAATGTCTTAAATAATAAATTAAAGTGTTTGTAGATTCGTTAAACTACAAACTGGACACCACTCGTATGATCCATGGCATGAGACAGCGAAGATAAATGTAGACAGATGACAGAAACATTGATATGTACAAGAGGAAAGAGAGAGAGAGATATATATAAAGGTCATTAAGGGTTAAGATCACAGCGATGCTCTCACCTTAGGTAGTCTGGTGAGAGGGGGAGGGATTGAAAAGCCCAGTCCAGGGTTGGCCTGCTGCTGACCCCTGGCCTGGCCCGGGACGGAGCCTGAGGAGGTGGTGGTGATGGTGGTGGTGGGCAGGAAGCTGGCTCGGTGTTGGTGGTGCTGCACTAAGCTGTTAGCCAAGCAGGAGTTAGCAGCCAGAGAGCCGGGAGAGTCGTACTGCTCGCTGGATGAAGGCCACTTCCCCTTCAGGATGGCGTGGCAGATGCTGTCCAGGCGGTTGATGATCACCCGGTCCTGCAGGAGGAGGAGGGGGCAAATATTAAACACAGAAGCATGAAGATATTTTGAATAGGTGCAAGTTCACTATAAACTATGTGTTCAATGTGTTTTTGTGGAAGAAAACATTCAATATAGTCTCAATATAATCAATGATCCTCACATTATATAGCTTATTCAACCCATAAAGAATAAGAATAGTCTGTATTGTCATTGTGCATGTACAACGAAATTGAAAAGAAAGAAAGAAGGAAAGAAGACATGCCACTTCCTGCCATCAGTATTACACTTGAAGTAGCTGTTGTACCTGAGTTAAACAGTATAAACTATGTGTTCAATGTGTTTTTGTGGTTTAGTTTAATTTATTTCAGACACATGAACCCAAAACACAACTAGAGTCATTCATTCTTGCTTTCTCTGGTCATTAATATCACACATACTAGTTTCTAAACTGAATTTGATGATTTATTTCAAAATAAAAGCCTTTCTTTTAATCATTAATATCACACATACTAGTTTCTAAACTGAATTTGATGATTTATTTCAAAATAAAAGCCTTTCTCCTAATCATTAATATCACACATACTAGTTTCTAAACTGAAATTGATTATTTATTTCAAAATAAAAGCCTTTCTCTTAATCATTAATATCACACATACTAGTTTCTAAACTGAATTTGATTATTTATTTCAAAATAAAAGCCTACAAATAAGCTTCAATTCTACCAATTAAAGGCACATACAATTAAACAACCACCTTAGTGAATCATCAGGGTGTTAAATAATCTGCATCTCCTGTTTAAGGGTTAAGGAATTAGTGTTTTATGTTTTATATGTTAAACTTTTAAAGACAACAGCATGTAAACAGATTCTGGACGTTTATGTATCAGACTAACAGATTCGTACCTTTGGCCACTCAGAGAATGAGTAAAGTGCTTTCTCCTGTAACAGCTGAGCGATGGTCGGCTCCCGGGAATCGTGCAGACTGTCGGGAATCTCACAGATGGAAATAGGAGCTGCAAACCTGGGACTGCCGGCGTAAGCTTCCACCACTGCAGAGAGACGATGACGGGTTTAAGATCCAATATATGACTTCAATATTATTAGAAAGACGGCATGTTTCATTATGATTTGATTCTTATAACCACAACAAAACCGTGTTTAAAATAAGATTATAGGCTGGAGATTAAATAATTAGATGAGTAGTCCATTAGTCAGTCCATATAAGATTAATTAGACTATTTTAATAATGTTTTTTCATTTAACCCTCCAGTTGTCCTCAGGTCATGGAAGGATAGAAGGAAGGAAAAGAGGAAGGAGGAAAAGAGGAAGGAGAGAAGGAATGGAGGAAGGAAGGATAGAAGGAAGAAAAGGAGTAAGGAGGGAGGGAGGGAGGAAGGAAGGAAGGAAGGAAGGAAGGAAAGGAAAGGAGGAAGGAAGGAAGGAAGGAAGGACAGGAGGAAAGAAGGAAAGGAGTAAGGAGGGAGGGAGGGAGGAAGAAGGAAGGAAAAAAGGAAGGAAGGAAAGGAGTAAGGACGAAAAGAGGAAGGAATTTAGGAGAGAAGGGAGGAAGGAAAGGAGGAAGGAAGGAAGGAAGGAAGGACGGAAGGAAGGAAGGAAGGAAAGGATTAAGGAGGGAGGGAGGGAAGAGGAAAGAAGGAAAGAAGGAAGGAAGGAAGGAAGGAAGGAAGGGAAGGAGGGCGGAAGGAAGAAAAGGAGGAAGGAAGGAAGAAGGAAGGAAAGAAGGAAGGACGGTAGGAGGGAGGGAGGGCGGAAGGAAAAAGGAAGGAAGGTAGGAGGGAGGGAGGGAATAAATAAAGAAAATAAGTATTAACTGCAGCTCTAATGTGTTTTAACTCTTTCTGAGTTTCTTACCTGGCGTACTCGGCCTCTCCTCCTTCACCTGTCCTTTCATCACCAGCGTTTCCGTGGCGTCCACCAGCCCGTCCGTCTGCTCCAGCTTCGGCGTTAGCACCGTGCTATCCGCCTCTAACAGCTCCTGCTTTGTCTCCGCTTTGATCTCCGGCAACGCTCCGAACTCCAACCCTTCCGGCTTGGCCTCGGGTTTGATCTCTGAGCTGTCGGGATAAGCTGCGAACTCCGGCTTTGTCTCGGTCTTCAACCCGACTCCGACTCCTCCGATATACGTGGCGAACCCGAGGACCACCGGTTTGGCTTCCGGTTTGATTTCAGCTCCGTGCGAATACGCTGCGAACTGAAGCACTTCCTGTTTGCTGTCTAAGCTCTCGGGCTTCATGGGAAGGCTCAGATCTTCCGGTTTGGTCTCCAAGGTTTCCGGTTTGACGGAAAACTCCAACTGCTCGGCTTTGGTCACCAACACTTCGGATTTAACGGAGTAGGCGGCGATGAATTTGGCTCGTTTGACTTCGGAGCTATCGGGGTAGTCGTCGTCTTCGTCGTCCTCGCCTGCTTCCGTCTTGGTCTCCTCGACTTTAATCGGCAGTTGGAGATGCGGAGCTTTCTTCCCGCCGGTAGAAACGTTATCCGGCAGAAGAGAGAACTTGAGATCGTTCGGCTTTGCGTCGATGCTGTTCGCGGCTAGATTCTGAGCCAGTTTGATTTCGTTTCTATCGAGCATATCTTTATTTTCTTGTCCGAGCGAGAACGTCAACACTCGATTCTTGCTGTCCGGTAACGTCAGATCTTCGACGACACCTTCGTAGCTTTCCTGATCCATCGACACTTCGGTTTTGACTTCAGACTTCGAAGCCGCTGCAGGAGACGAGGAAATATAAATGCTTCCAAGCTCCATCTCGTTCTGTTTAGCGTGTACGTGATCCACTCGCCCTTCCGATATTTCGTCCACTTGATCGGCGAGATCCGCGGCTCGACCGTCCGCCGAAATCCCTCTCGCTTGCAGAAACGCTCCGGTCGCGTTCCCTATCAAGGTTTCAGCGTCAAGAGAGTCTTCCATCGTCTCCTCCTCTTCCTCTTCGACCGTCTGATATAAAATCAAGCGATCCACTTCCTCTCCCGGTTCTTCGATGGGTTCGGGACACACGAGGCTGCCGTCTTGATCCAGCTTCCCGAGGAAAGGAAGCACGTGTTTCGTCTCCGCTTGCTCGAAGTTCTCCTGGAGGTCTTGAGAGAGTTGGTTCGGGACTTCCATCCTCTCGTCGTCTTGTTCTTCTGGCTCCATCCCGTCGATCTGCGGCACTTCCATCGGTGGACTCAAGACTCCTACGAGAATTAAAAAAAACATCAAAGTGTGAAGAAGAGTCAGGAAGTAAAGCTAAAAGTCACTACTACACTTTTTAAAAAAAAATGTTATTGTTCTGATCTTTTAAGTTGGTTTTAAGGTAGCTCACAAACTCTCTTAAACCCTTAGATCCTGTTGTCCTCGAGTCAAGGAAGGAAGGAAGGAAGGAAGGGAGGAAAGAAGGTAGGGAGGGAGGGAGGAGAGAAAGAGAGAAGGATAGGAAGAAAAGAAAGGACAGAGGAAAGAAGGAAGGAAGGAAGGAGGGAGGGAGGGAGGGAGGGAGGAAGGAAGGAAGGAAAGGAGGAAAGAAGGAAGGAAAGAAGGAAGGAGGGAAGGAAGGTAGGTGGGACAGAGGAAGGAAGGAAGGAAGGAAGGAAGGAAGGAAGGACGGAGGAAAGAAGGAAGGAAGGAAGGACGGAGGAAAGAAGGAAGGAAGGAAGGACGAAGGAAAGAAGGAAGGAAGGAATGTAGGAGGAGGAAATAAAGAGCCTGAAATTTGATATCTTCCCCTAATGTGAAAAAACAATCATCAAAGTGTGAAGAAGAGTCAGGAAGTAAAGCTTAAAGTCACTACTACACTTTTTTAAAACATTTTTTTATTGTTCTGATCTTGTAGTTTCTAAAATAAGAACAGAATCCCGGTAATCCCAGTAAATCTGTGTGTAATCTGTGTAATCCTTAAAGTTTATTCATCTCAGCGTCCCGAGAATTTACAGGGTTTTGTTAGAGGTGTGAATCTCTACCTGCAGAGTTACAACTGGAGGACACGGAAGTTGGTAGAAGATTTAAGGTAGTTCAGGAACTTTGTAGTGTTCAGGAAGGAAGGAAGGAAGGAAGGAAGGAAAGGAGAGAGGGAAGGGAGGAAGGAAAGGAAGGAAGGAAGGAAGGGAGGGAGGAAGGAAGGAAGGAAGGAAGGAAGGAAGGGGGGGGAGGGAGGAAAGAAGGAAGGAAGGGAGGGAGGAAGGAAGGAAGGAAGGAAAGGAGAGAGGGAGGAAGGGAGGAAGGAAGGAAGGAAGGAAGGGAGGGAGGGAGGAAAGAAGGAAGGGAGGGAGGAAGGGAGGGAGGGAGGAAAGAAGGAAGGAAGGAAAAAGGAAGGAAGGAAAGAAGGAAAGGAGGAAGGGAGGAAGGGAGGAGGGAGGAAGGAAGGAAGGAAGGAAGGAAGGAAGGAAGGAAGGAAGGAAGGAAAGAAAGAAGGAAGGGAGGAAGGGAGGGAGGGAGGAAAGAAGCAAGGAAGGGAGGGAGGAAAGAAGGAAGGAAGGAAGAATGGAAGGAAGGAAGGAAGGAAGGAAGGACAGATGAAAGAAGCAAGGAAGGAAGGTAGGAGGGAGGGAGCTGGAAGGAAGGAAGGAGGGAGGGGGAGGAAAGAAGGAAGGAAGGGAGGGAGGAGAGAAAGAGAGAAGGAAGGACAGAAGGAAGGAAGGAAGGAAGGAAGGAGGGAGGAAAGAAAGAGAGAACAAAGGAAGGAAGGAAGAAAGGACGGAGGAAAGAAGGAAGGAAGGAAGATAGGACGAAGGAAAGAAGGAAGGAAGGAAGGTAGGACGACATCATCATCATCATCGTATCGTACCTCGATCAGCGTCACACTTCTCTCTCTGCTTCTCCGCGTTCTGCTCCGCGGCTTCCCTCGATAAATCCTCCACTTCCTCTTCCTCTTTGTCATCGAACTCCTCCACCGGATTGGTCAGGCTCTCGGAGACGTCGGCGTGGTCCAGCCTATCCTGCGGCACGTGGGCGGTGATGTCAGAGAGGGAGAGGGGAGGGGGGGGGCACGTAAGGAGGAGGGGGGCTGGCGGACAGGTCGGTTTGATCTGCGCTGGCTTCCTCGCTCACACCGATGTCCTGAGAATGAAACAGATTAACTCATGATAAGTGTCACATGTCATTTTATGGTTTTAGAGAAGTCTGATTACATAATGTGAGTTATTAACAGGCGGGGAGTTCCTGTCCTCTGAAATGAGGCCAACGCGGAAGTAACTTAGAACTGCATTCTATCAAAAGGCCACCAGGGGGCGACCGTCTCTATTCAAGTCAATGGAGAATTCATCAACTTCTCACTTGATTTCTAACCTCAGTAAACGTTTTCAAAATGTGTTTATGGTCTCAATCGCTAGTTTAAAGCCTTCTTCAATGCAGTATGATGTTCATTTGGGACATTTTGGCCTCCCTGATTTTATATGTGACGATAAAGCAGGGTATGCATTAGGGCGTGGCTACGTCCTGATTGACAGGTTGATTGACCAATGTCCTCGAGATCCAGCCCTCGCAACCAATCGCAGCCTCCTCGCTCCGCCGTTGGTCCCGCCCATACGTCCGTCCATGACTCCACTTCATGCCCATATAAGTAGAATCCGTGTTTTTATTTTTCCCAGCATGCACCTGAAATTTTCAAGATGGCGCTGCCTAGATTTGAAACTATTGGCTTCCGAGCAGCAGTCCACAAACCAATGGGTGACGTCACGGATGTTACGTCCATTTCTTTTATACAGTCTATGGCAGTGGTCGCCAACCCGTCGATCGCGATCGACTGGTAGATCTTTGAAACATTCCCTGTAGATCCCGAAAATAATAGAAGAATAATTACACAAATACATTATGGGTGATTTATGTTCAGTTTTGCAAGCTCCTCTCTTTCACTCTATCTCTATCTCTCTCGATCCAGTCATTGTATATTTTCAGCGTAACAGGTTGCATTAAATTGACCAATAAGATCACAGGCACATCACTGGCACATTTACTGTCGCAAAATGACAATATACGGCACTAGCAGGTGATAGCCGATAGACTGCAATGTCGTTAGCTGGCATAGCAGAGGCTCCAAGAAAGAAGTCGAAAACGTATCATTTCCATCCAGAATGGGAAGAGGAATTTCTTTTCACCATGGTAAAAGACAAGTGTGTGTGTATGCTGTGCAACCAAACTCTAGCACTGTCTAAAAGAGGAAATCTGGAGCGTCACCACAACACCAACCACGACAAATTCAAAGACAGCTTCCCCGCCAAGAGCGCAATCCGTGCTAGGAAAGTTGCTGAGCTGAAAGCGGGATTGAAGGCCCAGCAGTCACTTTTCACAAAACCTGCTGCTCAAAATAAGGCTGCGACTGAAGCTTCATTTCGTGTAAGTCACCTTTTGGCTAAACACAAGAAGCCTTTTACAGATGGCGATTTATTCAAGGAGGCGATGGCCATCACTGCAGAGACGGTTTTCAACGGCTTCAAGAACAAAGACGACATCAAAACCGCGCTCCGCAGTGTCCAGCTTGGCCCCAATACAGTGGCCAGGAGAGTCGAGGAAATGTCAGGGGACGTGGATCGACAAGTGCTAAAAGACTTGTCACACTGTGAATATTTTTCACTACAGTTTGATGAATCCCTGGATGTAATGGACACAGCTCAGCTTGTTGTATTTGTCAGGATGGTGTTCCCGGACTCTACAACAAAAGAGGATCTCCTCACTCTTTTGCACTTAAAAGAGAGAGCGAGAGGTGAGGATATTTACAATGAGTTTAAAAAATATGTCCGCGATAATGACATCCCCATTTACAAACTGGTGGCAATTACTACAGATGGAGCCCCAGCGATGCGCGGTGTGCGTGCTGGATTTATCGCGCTGTGCCGCAATGACCATGATTTTCCTGACTTTGTGAATTACCACTGTGTCATTCACCAGCAGGCCTTGGCAGGGAAGGTCGTGAACTTTTCTCATGTTATGACTCTGGTGGTCAAACTGATCAACTCCATTCGAGCAAAAGCGCTTCAGCACCGCTTATTCAAGGCGTTATTGGATGAGCTCGATGCTGCGTACGGAGACCTAGTCCTCCACGCTGATGTCCGGTGGTTGAGTCGCGGCAAAGTGCTGCAGCGATTTGTTGATTTGCTGCCCGAGATAAAGACTTTTCTTGAGACAAGAGACGAGGAGCACGAAGAGCTGTCAGATGATCAGTGGCTGCTGGACCTGGGGTTTCTGACAGACCTGACGGCAAAACTGAACGCACTGAACAACGAGCTCCAGGGAAAAGACCGACACCTGCCCCACATGATAAGCGCAGTGAATGCGTTCAAGGCCAAGCTCGGTCTTTGGAACACACATCTGAAAAACGGGAGGCTGACACACTTTCCCAACCTGGAGAAAATGTCACAGGCCATCTGTGACAAGGACGCTTTTCACCCTGAGCAGTACTGTGTTCACCTGGACAAAGTGGCAGCAGAGTTCAGTCGGCGTTTTGGTGAATTAGACGTCATGGAAGATGTTGCTGCATTCGTCTCAAACCCATTCCTGACCATTGATGTAGAACAGGTAGCAGCCAAATTTCAGCAGGTATTTGCTCTGTCTAGTGGGGTTGACATGGAGATGGTTGATTTGCAAAATGACATTGAGCTGAAAGTCAGATCACGGGACAGTAACTTTTGGGGACTTGTCAGCAGGGAGAAGTTTCCCCTCCTCACCTCATGTGCACTACGAGTGAGTGCCTACTTTGGATCCACTTACCTCTGTGAAATGGCGTTTTCACAGATGAAAATAATCAAATCGAAGTACAGGAGCCGCCTTACTGACAAACACCTCACAGACTGTCTCAGACTAGCTGTCAGTAGCTATGAGCCAAACTACAAAGCACTAACAGACAGTATTCAGTCACAGCCATCTCACTAACCTGAGTAGCATGACAATTTTGACATCTAATGGCAATGTGAAAAGTGTTGATGAATAAAATGTTGAATTTTGTTAACACACAATTAGTTTTATTTTCTAAAATGCTGATGTTATGTAACTTGCATGAAGCTTGAGTGGATAAGCATAACACTGCATGTGATCTGCTCACTGCTAGTGTGTTTTGTGTGTGTGTGTGTGTGTGTGCCTTCTATGAACAAAATAATTACCTCATATTAAAGGAAGTGGGCCACACCTTTTATTTTTTGTGTTGGACATAAAGCTGTACTTGAAGACTTGTGTTAGCATTACAGTTCTATTTTCTAAAATGCTGATATTAATTTGACTTGAATGAAGCTTCAGCTTGTCTCAAAGCAAGACAGCTATGGCCAGTTTGATATGCTTGTTACAATGTTTTCTTGGTTGCAGTCATTTAAAGGTTGGGCCATTTCATGTAATTCAAATACAGTTAGCCTAAATAAAAGGCATTAAGTTGGAAGTACAATCTGGGCTGTCTTTTTCTTTCAACGCTTCAATAGGTAGATCTTGCCTTTCACCAAGGTGGAGTTCAGGGATCTTGGGCTTAAAAAGGTTGGAGACCACTGGTCTATGGTTATTAAAGCTAAAGATTATATGTACAGTTGGTATTTTGTTATATATATAAGAATTATTACTATAAAACTCAGCCCTTGTTCACTATATTCATCACTGCTGGTCTCATTAGTTGTTTTTATTAATTTTTAAATGTTTTATATTTCAAATTATTACTGTTCAATTGTACTTTTTCCTCTTTTTTATTATTATTGGGTTTTATTTATTTATTTTTTTAATTGTATGTTCTTCTTCTTCTTTTTACTGTTAAATTTGACTTTTTTCTCCTTTTTATTATAATAATTTCTTATTCTTTTAATTGTATGTTTTAATATTTCCAATTATTCTCTCTTTTTATTATAATTAGGTTTTATTTATTTATTCATTTTAAATTGTATACTTCAATAATTCCAAATGTTTAATGTTTAATTGTAAACTTTTTCATTTTTATTATAATTTTTCATTTGATTTTTATTGTATGTTTTAATATTTCCAATTTTTACTGTTTAATTGTACTTTTTTCTTTTTATTATATTTAAGTTTTATTTATTAATTTTGTTTTGTATGTTTTATTAATTCCATTTTTTTATGTTCAATTGTGCTTTTTTCTCCTTTTTTATTAGTATAGTTTATTAATATTTAATTTATGTATTTATTTATTTATTTTAATTGTATATTTTAATATTTCCAAATTTTTACTGTTTAATTGTACCTTTTCTTTTTATTATAATACGGTTTTATTTATTTATTTATTTATTGTATTGTGTGTTTTAATGTTTCCATTTCTTACTGTTAAATCATCTGATATTTAGTTTTTACATAAAACACATTGAGTTGTCCCTGTGTATGAAATGTGTTTTATAAATAAAGCTGTGTTGATTAAAAACAAACTCTGGCTGCCATTAGAAAATAAAAGGTCTTATATTAAGTGGTTAACATTGTTAAATTTAATTAAAAACACACAAAACCTCTAAATTAGTATTAATAGTTTTGTTGACCTTGATAAAACTCAGTGTAACAGCTGAAGTAGAAGATTTATATAAACATAACCAGAATTATTTCCCTTTAACCTTCTTCATTGAAATAACAGATGAATGTAGACGCTTATCTTTTTGAACAACCCTAACCCTCTAGTAGTGTTTTTATCTTTAGAGAATTCAATACTTTAATTCATTTAATACTTTAGAAACTTTTTAAAGCATATTGAACTCCGCTCTCTAAATATAAAACAACAACACAACCCTGGGCTTGAAAGAGCTTGGGCTTCTTGCCATGACAACAGATCCATCTGATGGTCCGGTTGCCATGACAACAGATAACCCATTCCATCTGATGTCACTTTTATATTGTCTTTATTTTTATATTTTATTTGTATTGTTGCTTCTTTTTAATGTGTTTTTATTTCACTAATTCTGTACGGTGTCCTTGAGTGCCAAGAAAGGCACCTATAAATAAAATGTATTAATATTATTATTATTATAATAATTATTATTATTATAACTGCACTAACAATATAAAAACGTTGGAGCTTAAATCCCTAATTATACACTCATAATCGCAATATGACTTTATCACCAAATCATGCAGCCCTAATAAAAACTAATTGGGCGGTATGACCAAAAAATGTATATCACGGTTTCACGGTATATGACATCTTCTACTAGTTGAGAGAGGAACTACTGCTCTACTGGAGTATGGACTTAGGATGGACTATTTTACTGTCATGATGAGTGAATAGTAGTAATATCAGAGCTGCCAACACTCAACACTGTTTTGTCTTTCCTCCCGGGAATCTCCCGTAATTTACAGCCCCAACTTTGTTTATTAATAATACTAAGAAGAGCACAATAAGAAAGGTTTTATTTTGAAAGGTCAGACAGGAAGCCACCGCAGCTTCGTTAGTTTGACAGAAGCTGAAACACAAAGTGAAATGTTTTAACTGTAAATAAAAGTGCAGAGTTTCCAGCCTGCGTCAGACAATGCTGAGCACAATAACAAAGCTTTTATTTTGAAAGCTTAGACAGGAAGCCAGCACCAGCTCTGTTAGTTTAACAGAAGCTGATTGTAATATGACTTCATCACCAAATCGTGCAGCTCTAATACCAACTAATTAAAACTTCTAAAACTATAACCAACCTTAAAAAGCATGTAACTTGACGACAGAGGCTCCACAGGATCTCCGGCCGAAGGATGAGAAGGAGACGACGATGGCGGCAAACCCAAACACTCCTCCAGAGTCCCGCCTTCCTCCGCTCCTCTATCCGCTCCCTGCGCCTCCTCATCCTCCTCCTCCAGGAAGCCCGTCTCCAGCGCCGAGGGACCCAAGATCGGATCGGATTCGTTGAACATGTGGTGAGCCGGACTGGAGTGATCCGTACCGTCCCACGGAGCCTGAAGGCAACACAGATGTGATGATGAAAGACGAAGGGGAAAAATGATGATGATGCACCCAAATATGTGAAAGGGAGGGATGTGAGGGAAAAATAAGCAAAGCAATCAGTGAGGAAGTGGTGGAAGGAAGGTTTTTAAATAATCTAAACAGTGTTGAAACTATTAAGTCTAGTCCTAATTAACAGCTTGAAACGGTGTGGATAATTGGTTTATCATTGAGGAAGAAAAGCCAAACATGCTGGATCCATCTCCTCAAAGAAAAGGAAGAAGAGGTAGAGTTCATTTTAAGCTCTGGAAAAAATGTTCTCTCACTATTTTCTTAAATTTTACGGAGAGAGAAACATCAATCAAGATTAATTGATAGTGAAAAAATGACAGAGCAGCATCACAACAAGCAGTTCATCTAAGGGTCAGTTATGTTTATGTGATTTAGTTTAAATTTAAAGAGGTTAAAATGTGAAATGAAACATATGAATGACTTTTATTTTGTAGGACCCAGCATCAAATTTCCTGCTTTTAATCCTCCTGTTGTCCTCGAGTCAAGGAAGGAAGTTAGGAAGGGAGGAAGAAGGAAGGAAAGGAGGTAGGGAGGGAGAAAGGAAGGAAAGGAGGGAGGGAGGAAGGAGGGGAAGGAAGGAGGGAGGGAGGGAGGAAGGAAAGGAGGGAGGGAGGAAAGAAGGAGGGAGGGAAGGAAGGAGGAAGGAAGGTAGGATGGACGGAAGGAAGGAAGAAAGGAGGGAGGGAAGGAAGGAAGGAAGGAAAGGAGGGAGGAAGGAAGATAGGAGGGAGGGAGGAAAGAAAGAGGGAGGGAAGGAAGGAAGGAAGGAAGAAAGGAAAGAGAGAAGGAGGGAGGGAAGGAAGAAAGGAAGGAAAGGAGGAAGGGAGGGAAGGAAGGAAGGAAGGAGGGAGGGAGGGTGGGAGGAAAGAAGGACAGAAGGAAGGAAGGAAGGACAGAAGGAAGGAAGGGAGGAAGGAAAGGACAGAAGGAAAGATGGAAGGAAGGAGGAAAAAAGGAAGGAGGAAAGGAAGGAAGGAGAGAAGGACAGAAGGACAGATGGAAGGAAGGAAGGAAGGAAGGAAGGAAGGAAGGAAGGACAGAAGGACAGAAGGAAGGGAGCTGAACACAGATATAAATGACATCATCTACCTGTAACTGATCGAGCTCCACTGACGGAGCCATCAGCCCCGTCTCCTCCGACGATCCCTGCTCCCCAACCAGCACGTCGCTCCTCAGCTTCGAATCCAGATCCGTCCCTCCGACTCCGTACGAGTTCAGCATGCTTTGACCTCCTGCAGCAGAGTTAAACGGAAACCCGTTGAGAGCGTCTTTGGACGTTTTCCCACCATGCAAAGCGTCGGGCGTCATGCTGCAGCGAGCCGAGCTCCAGGCTTTCATCCAGAGGGGGGCAATCCAGGAAATCTCCCCGGGATCCAGCCACTATCCCCAGGCTCGGCGAGGCGGAATCGTGGGCGTCCAGCGGCGGAGGATGGAGGTGAGCGTGAGAAGAGGAAGAGGAAGAGGAAGGGGAAGGAGCCGACGGAGGCATTGAGTGATGATGCTGGTGATGATGATGATGATGATGATGGTGAGACGACTGATGAGGGTATTCGGGGGGCTGAGGGGAGTGGCGACCCAAACCCGAATCGTACAGACAGCAGTGAGGGTGAGGCAGCTGCGGATGAGACGATGAAGACGAGGAGGATGAAGAGGAAATCCCAGGATGAGTCGCCAGACCCGGGTGGTGAGGATGATGATGTGTTTGGGGATGAAGGTGAGACGAAGGGTGGCCTCGGACGTAGTTCCTGTGAGCCTCCAGGAAGCTCAGCTGGGGGTCGTTGAGGATGTAGAAGTCGGTGCGGCTCAAGCCGTGGCGAGCGGCGCCCGATGAGGAGGTCGCGGTCGTGTTTGCCCGACTCCCACCAGACGGGGAGGTAGAGGGAGGGGCGGCACAGCTGGAGGCGGGCCGAGAGTAACGGGTGACGGAGGACCTGGAAGAAGAAGAAGAAGAAGAAGAGAGGAGGAAGAGAGGAGGAAGAGAGGAGGAAGAGATGTTTAATAAAAAGGTTTCTATGGTGGGAATAAAAAATGCACTCCTTTCTCCTGTCGTCCTCCCGGGTCAAATTGACCCCGTCTGCTTTGACTGTTCCTCCCTTCCTTCCTTCCTTCCCCCTTTCTTCCTTCCTTCCTTCCTTCCCCCTTTCTTCCTTCCTTCCGTCTGTCTTTCCTCCCTCCTCCCTCCTTCCCCGTTTCTTCCTTCCTTCTGCCCATCCCTCCTCGCTCCTTCTCTCTTTTCTTTGACTGTTCCTTCTTTCTCTTAACTAAATAAATTGATTGTGAGTTAAGATCCTTCCTTCCTTCCCTTCTTCCTCCCTTCCATCCTTCCTTCTTTCCTCCCTCCTTTTCTTCCTTCTTCCTCCCTCCTTGCCTTCCTTCTTCCTCCCTTCCTTTCTTCCCTTCTCCTCTTCTTCCTTCCTTCCTTCCTCCCTCCTTTCCTTCCTTCCCTTCTTCCTCCCTTCCTTCCCTTCTTCCTACTCCCTCCTTTTTCCTTCCCTCCTTCCTTCTTTCCTTCCCCTTTCTTCCTCCTGTCCTTCCCTCCCCTCCTCGCTCCTTCTCTCTTTCTTTCCTCCCCCCTACCTTCTCTCCTTCTTTCCTCCGTCCTTCCTTCATTCCTCCCTCCCACCTTCCTTCCTTCTTTCCTTTCCTTCCTCCCTTCCTTTCCTCCCTTCTTTCCTTTCCTCCCTTCCTTTGACCTGAGCCCTGTATGTTTTAGACTGGATTGATTGAAATGATCTAAATTAATTGATTGTGAGTTAAGATCTGCAGTTATTAGGAGAGTCTGTATTTCCGTATATCCGTATTTATCACTGACCCTTATATGACCTTTTCAAAATACATTTTATCTTATCTGAAACTAAGGGAGCTACTTTTGACCCAAAATGCGATATGAACCCCATTTCATCACCGAAATGATGAAATTCAGACCCAATCCTTTACAAACAATACAGTTAAATGAACTTTGAAGTCAGTTATCTGGACGTGTTAATGAT
>JAJDFG010001296.1:32500-39835 GCA_021039105.1 Scomber colias
AAATAAAAGCTAATTAAAATGCAGACACAGATCATTTATGAAATATTAGTGAATCCAAATTCGAGGACATTTGGAAGGAGTCCACCTTAAAGAAACACACACACACAAAAGGACAGAAGGAGGCAGATAATAAGGAGATGGAATATTTAATATAAATTATATTCAGGATGTATGTTGAATATGTGGAAAGATTTATCCTTTATCTTTTCTTCTATTTCCACTTTCAACTGCTCCTTTCTTTTGTTTCTTTAGAATAGGTTTTTGCATTTTCTTATAGTTTGTAGAACAAGAGCGGCTTTCCTCTTCTTTTGTTCTTCCTCACTCTTATAGTTTTTGTTAGTATTTGTGAATCCAAATTCGAGGACATTTGGAAGGAATAAAAAAAAGTATATTTCCCTGAAACGCCCCCCAAGGTTTTTTTTAAATCTTTCTTTTTTTTATGAATGAAACATTTTGATGAACTTTTGCATGAGTGTGTGTCCTTCAACTAACTTTACTATAAACATTAAAACATAAATTGAGTTGAGCATTATCGACTGATGTTCATAATCTTTATATTTTTTAAAGTGTGAAATGTTGAAATTAAAGTTTTGTTTTAGTTATATTATCCATCTGTAGTATTCATAAACATCTTCATACTTTATATTGGAGTGTATAGAATTTAGCTTTTAATTGCATTTTAATTTGACTTTTTATGCATCTATTTATTATATTTTGATTTGATTTATATCAAGTTGCTTATCTATCTATTTTAAAACATGCAAAGAATTTATATACATATTTTTTAGAATTTATTTACATACTTGACCTGCATGAATTTCACTTTTTATGCCTTTTTTTATTATATTTTGATTTGATTTATGAGATTTATGATTTATGAGTTGCTGCCTTATTTTCTTATTTATCTATTTTAAAACATGCAAAGTACACAACATCTTTGTGTCAAACATAAACCTGCATGAATTTCATATTTTAGAGATGCACCAACCTACTTTTTTACAGCTAGATTTTAACATTTTAATAATTTAATAAAACTAACATCAGCTGATAATGAAAGTACATTGTTACCTTCTCTGCCACTCCAGAAACAGCGGATCGGGGCTCAGTGGCGACCACCGAACACCGCCTCAGCTCTTCGCCCCAGTTGCCATGCCAACGGCCCGCCGGCGTGGTGACCGTGAGCGCGGCGGCAGCGGCGGCGGCTGCTGCCCCGGCTGCCCCTCCCATCCCCATGCCGATGAGGCCGTCGTGCAGCAGGAAGTCGTGCCTGAGCAGCGGCTCGCGGCGCAGCGTGAAGCGCTGGTAGGCGGTGATGAGACGACGCAGACGAGCCGTGAGGGCCGGACCCGTGGGCCACAGGGGGCGAGCCTGGATCACGTGGAGAGACGCTACGCCCGTCCCTGTTCCTGCTCCCGTTGTCGTGGTAACCAGAGTCCCATCCTGGGCGCACAAGTCACCTGACATCTGGGAGTCTGTGGAGGAGAGACGCAGCAACCATTAATACACTTATATAGACTGTAGAATGTATGAGCAGGGTAACTAATTAAAATAACATCAAGTAAAATCAAATCAAATCAAATAAAGTAAAATAAAATCAAATAAAATTTAAATAAAGTAAAATTGAATTAAATTAAAAGAAAGAAAAACTAATTAAATTAAAAAATATATAATAAAATAAAATTAAATTAAAATAAAAAAATAAATAAATAAATAAATAAAAAAAAAATACAATTAAATAAATAAATAAATACAAATTAAATAAAAGTAATAAAATATAATCAAATAAAGTAAATAAAATAAATTAATTAATTATTAATTATACATCAGTGTATTTTTGTACTTTTTGCCTCTGAGCTTAGAAAAGTAATTTATTTATATATATTGTTTTAATTTCCCCTGTTTTATTATTATTATTATTATTAATATCAGCACCTTTTTTAATATTCTGCATTGTTCTGAGCCATTGCTATGAGATTTAGTGTGAATGTGCACAGTATAGTGTTTAATCTGAACCTGACAAATAAAATCTATAATTTAAATAAAGAGTGAATATGTGGAGGGATTTAACAAGGTTTGCATCATGTGATTAAAGATGCTTAAAACTGTAAAGAAGATGCATCTCTAGCTAAAAACACAGAATCCACACACGCACACACGCACACACACACACACACACACACAGACACACACACATATTAAATAAAATATTCATTTAATCCTGCTGTGATTTAACAGATTATTTAACGGATCACTGAACTCTTCACTATAAACCACTAAAAATCAATCAAAGCTGTGCATTCAGCTCTCTCTCACACTGCACTACTTATTAAAATTTAAATTCCTGCATCTTGGAAAAATGCAAACTCACACTGACTGCAGCTTCCCTTAAATATTCCACCTTAAACGAGCCGGCTTGTTTTAAATGTAATAAAAAAAACTGATTAATAGCACCTGAAAAATGGAGCACTGTGATCAAGATGACTGTATGCAATATTGGTTGACATAACAGGTGTTTCAAAATAAAAGTAACTTTTCAAAATAAAACAACTTGTGCAGTCTCCCAATTGTATTTCAGCAATGAAGACAAATCAAACAGATGAAGACACGATAGGAGCACAAATATCAAAGAAAGTGACTAAACTAATTGTGCAGCTACTACAGTAATTACGGTAGCATAAAGAAACAGTCAGATTTAATTGGGCTGCCGTAATTACTGTATTAACAGTGCAACTTAATTTAAAGGCAGATTGCAAATAGAAATCATCATTCAGGACCTTAACATATGTAATTAAATCTAATGATTTCTGTTTTTAATTTAAATTCCTGCATCTTGGAAAAATGCAAACTCACACTGACTGCAGCTTCCCTTAAATATTCCGCCTTAAAAGAGCCGGGCTTGTTTTAAATATAATAAAAAACGGATTAATTGCACCTGAAAAATGAGACAAAATGAATGTTTTTGCACCAAAGTCTGAATGTTTTTATCTTCATCTGTTTCTCCAGTGTGTCATTCAACAATTACACGTTTCCATGGAGACAGCCAGCACCATTACAACAGATTTTATATATATATGTGTTGTCTAAAAGGATGTTGTTGGAGTCTCTGCAGTAAAATGATAATTATCTATAATAAAGGTAATCAAGTGTGTCTGAGTCTAAATGTAAAGATGCTTCTCTGTGGTTAGAAGACACGATAACACGTTGTTCTAGATATGAAGGTATTTAAATGTATAAAGCAGTAATAAAGTAGAAGAAGGAACGAAGAAAGGGGGAAGGAGGGAAGGAAGGAAAGGATGGAAGAAAGGAAAGGAGGGAGGAAGAAGGGAAGAAAAGAAGGAAAGAAAGGAGGAGGGAAGGATGGATGGAAGGAAGGAAGGAAGGAAGGAAGGAAAGGAAAGGAGGATGGAAGGGAGGAAGGAAGGGAGGAAGGAAAGGAGGAGGGAAGGAAGGAAGAAAGGGAGGAAGGAAGGAAAAGAGGGAGGAAGGAAAGACGGAAGGAAGGAAAGGAGGAGGGAAGGATGGAAGGAAGGAAGAAGGGAGAAAGAGGGAAGGAAAGGAGGGAGGAAGGAGGGAAAGAAGGAAGAAAAGGAGGGAGGAAGGAGGGAAGGAAAGGAGGGGAAGGAAAGGAGGAGGGAAGGATGGAAGGAAGGAAGAAGGGAGAAAGAAGGAAGGAAAGGAAAGGAGGGAGGGAAGGGGGGGAGGAAGGAAAGGAGGAGGGAAGAAGAAAGGAAGGAAGGAAGGAAAAGAGGGAGGAAGGAAAGACGGAAGAAAGGAAAGGAGGAGGGAGGGAAGGATGGAAGGAAGGAAGAAAGGAGAAAGAAGGAAGGAAAGGAGGGAGGAAGGAGGGAAGGAAGGAAGAAAGGAGAAAGATGGAAGGAAAGGAGGGAGGAAGAAAAGGAGGGAGGAAGGAGGGAAGGAAAGGAGGAGGGAAGGATGGAAGGAAGGAAGAAGGAAGAAAGAAGGAAGGAAAGGAAAGGAGGGAGGAAGGGAGGGAGGAAGGAAAGGAGGAGGGAAGGAAGAGAGGAAGGAAGGAAGGAAGAAGGGAGAAAGAAGGAAGGAAAGGAAAGGACGGAAGGAAGGAAAGGAGGAGGGAAGGAAGGTAGGGAGAAAGGAAAATATGAAGGCATTTAAATAAAGTAGAGTAATGAAAGTCTCACCTGGACCGGTGCTGTCAGGCTTGTCTGATGTATCAGTGCTGGAGCAAGTTTCCTCTCCCTGTAAATGAAAAGTTAACAGTAATAAAATAAAAGAAGAAGAAACCACAGCAGTGATATTATAGACTCATGGAAGTGATCATCTACCTGCATCGGGAGCTGCAATGATGATTAAAATCGTTAAAAACTAAATCTAACTACAAAAACATTTATAAAATTACCGCTGAGCATTGCTGCAATTCACCTTTCACAATAAAAGAAGCAATGATTCAAAATCTACTTTCACAATAAAAGCAATGATCCCAAATCTACTTTCACAATAAAAGCAATGATCCCAAAATCTACTTTCACAATAAAAGCAATGATCCCAAAATCTACTTTCACAATAAAAGCAATGATCCCAAAATCTACTTTCACAATAAAAGCAATGATCCCAAAATCTACTTTCACAATAAAAGCAATGATCCCAAAATCTACTTTCACAATAAAAGTAATGATTCCAAATCTACTTTCACAATAAAAGTAATGATCCCAAATCTACTTTCACAATAAAAGCAATGATCCCAAATCTACTTTCACAATAAAAGCAATAATCCCAAAATCTACTTTCACAATAAAAGTAATGATCCCAAATCTACTTTCACAATAAAAGTAATGATCCCAAATCTACTTTCACAATAAAAGCAATGATCCCAAATCTACTTTCACAATAGAGAGAGAGAGAGAGAGAGAGAGAGAGAGAAGAGGAGAGAGAGAGAGAGAGAGAGAGAGAGAGAGAGAGAGAGGAGAGAGAGAGAGAGAGAGAGAGAATAAAAACATCTATTTAAAGAGATGTGTCTTCACCTTGCTGCTCTCGTCTCTGTCGTCTCCTCCTCCGTCAGGTTTGCTCTCTCTCTCCTCCTTCGCCTCCCTCCGGTTTGTTCACGCTAAAGAAAAGGAAAAAAAAAAAAAAAAAGACAAAAGGAAAATCTTTAATAACTCCCCAGGTGTGAGAATGAGATCAACACGTCTAACGGAGAGAGTTAAACGAGATAGAGACGTTGATGTTTGACTGAATATATAAAAAAAAAACACACACAAACGTGACTGCAGATCAAAAACAAACAAGAAAAAGGCTTTTAAACTCTCCTGTTTGTCCTCTAGTCAAGGAAGGAAGGAGGAAGAAGGAAGGAAGGAAGGAAGGAAGGAAGGAAGGGAGGGAGGGAGAAAGAAGGAAGGAAAGGAGGAAAGAAGGGAGGGAGGGAGAGAGAAAGGGAAAGAGGAAGGAAGGAAGGAAGGAAAGAATGACAGAGGACAGAAAGAAGGGATGAAGGAAAGCAGGGGGATGGATGAAGGAAAGCAGGAAGGGAGGGAAGAGAGAGGAAGGAAAGACAGAGAAGGAGGGAGGAAGGACAAACGGAAGTAAGGAAGGGAGGAAAGAAGGAAGGGAAAGGAGAAAGAAGGAAGGAAAGGAGGAAGGAAGGGAGGGAGGAAGGAAGGAAGGAAGGAAGAAGGAAGGAAGGAGAGAGGAAGTAAGGGAGGAAAGGAAAGGAGGAAGGATGGAGGAAGGATGGGAGGAAAGAAGGGAGGGAGGGAGGAGGAAGGAGGAAGGAAGGAAAGAAAGAAGGAAGGAAGAAGGAAGGAAGGAGGGAGGAAGGAAGGAAAGGAGGAAGGAAGGGAGGAGGGAGGGAGGGAGGAAGGGAGAGAGAAAGGGAAAGAGGTCGGGAGGAAGGAAGGAAAAAAGGACAGAGAAAAGAAGGGGGATGGAGGAAGGAATGAAGGAAGGGAGGAAAGAGAGAGGAAGGAAAGAAAGAGAGAAGGAAGTGAGGAAGGACAGACGGAAGGAAGGAAGGGAGGAAAGAAGGAACAGTCAAAACAGACGAGGTCAATTTGACCCGGGAGGACGACAGGAAGGAATTTGAGACGAGACAGCACATCTCCATCTGTCTGGAAATATATGAATGAATGAATGAATGAATGAAAGAGAAGAAAAACAACACAAGCAGCTGCACAATGTTATCAGAAGAGAAGAAGAAGAAGAGATGATTCAGAATAAAAGCTCAACAAAATAAAAGCGTAATCCTGATGTGTGAAGTTTTCCAATCACTGTTTTAATGAGAAGAAACAGGAAGTACAATAGACTTCAGTGTTTGTTAAAGTCAAAACACACACACACACACACACACACACACACACACACACACACACACACACACACACAACACACATATTTGTTCATCTGGGTGAAAACTTTGCTGCTCAAACTGCTCACTGAGTCAACTTTAAAGATGCACTTTTGAAGTTTTAAGTGTTGATGCAATGATCCCAAATCTACCTGCATTGGGGAGTGAGGAGGTGGGAGGGAGGGAGGGAGGGAGGGAGGAAGGAAGGAAGGGAGTGAGGAGAGAGGGTGGAAGGAAGGAAGGAAGGAAGGAAAGAAGGGAGTGAGGATAGAGGGTGGAAGGAAGGAAGGGAGTGAGGAGGGAGGGAGGGAGGGAGGGTGGAAGGAAGGAAGGAAGGAAGGAAGGGAGTGAGGAGGGAGGGTGTAAGGAAGGAAGGGAGTGAGGAGGGAGGGAGGGAGGGTGGAAGGAAGGAAGGAAGGAAGGAAGGAAGGAAGACTGATAGCTCTTTTTAAAAAGCTTCTCAAACCTTTAAAGCTTCATAACTTAACGCTGCAATGTTTTATGAATCCTTCAGGAAGTGAAAAACTTCTCAGTCAGCCTTGAAGAAACCTCTCTCTCTCTCTCTCTCTCTCTCTCTCTCTCTCTCTCTCTCTCTCTCTCTCTCTCTGTGTACTAATGAATCCTTGTAATTCTCTGTATGTATGTATTTATCTCCCTCCCCGTTGTAGCAGCCTGCTGAGTGAACGTTTGGAGTCTAGTTTTTCTTTTTCCTGCCACACAGCTGCTTGGCTCAGCTGGAGAACAGCTTCAGGTTGAACCTCCGTAACAAAGCGTATGACGACTTCAATTACCTTCAGGAAAAAGAGGATCAAAGCCCCCCCCCCCCTCCCCCTGCCCCTCCCCCCTTTCAAGTGCGTGCGTCTCATCTTCATAGCTCCTGCCATCAGCCGGAGCAAAAAGCAAGCCAGAAAAATAAGTTTCCCACACTGCTGCTGCATCTTTTCCTTCTCCATTCTTTGGCACTTTCTTTTTTTTTCTCCACGTCAATTATTCCCTTTTTCTGGGTTTTGTCAGTACGA
>JAJDFG010001297.1:0-39758 GCA_021039105.1 Scomber colias
ATTATAAGAGGATACCAGACTTTTATAATAGAGGTCTATGGGGGAAATGCTTTTAGATGTAATACCACAAGTGGCCACCGGGGACAATTGGCAGTATAACCAGTTGTTTTAATACATCCACGCTGAGCAGAGGCTACATTAATAAACAACAACAAACTACTTTTTCTTGTTTTCACCCCTTAAAACTGGCTTAAAAGAGATCTAGGGTTTTAATCTGGAGCTCTACTGGAATATCTTTGCATGATTTGCACATCCGTATCGTACACTGGTCCTTTATGAAGCAGCTCAGTTCAGCCTCTCTCTCTTCACAGGTCGTTTAAGCGCCTGTCTCTTTAATACGACCCACAACCAATGAGCTCTGGAGCATGGATGTATTATAAGACGAGGATACCAGACTTTTATAATAGAGGTCTATGGTGAAAATGCTTTTTGATGCACTACCACAAGTGACCACCGGGGGAAATTTGGCAGTATAGCCAGTTGTTTTAATACATCCACGCTGCAGAGGCTACATTAATAACCAACAACAAACTACTTTCTCTTGTTTTCACCCCTTAAAACTGGCTTTAAAAGAGATCTAGGGTTTTAATCTGGAGCTCTACTGGAATATCTTTGCATGATTTGGCACATCCTTATCGTACACTGGTCCTTTATAAAGCAGCTCAGTTCAGCCTCTGTCTCTTTTAATATCCCCCCTGCATCCAACCACTGAGTGCTTTTTGTTGTAATTGGCCAAATGTTGGAAGCTCTGCAGCTTGAATGTTGAATGTAGGGGATTTTTATGATGCAATACCACAAGTGGCCACTGGGGGAAATTGGCAGT
This sequence comes from Scomber colias, assembly GCA_021039105.1. NCBI lineage: Eukaryota > Metazoa > Chordata > Actinopteri > Scombriformes > Scombridae > Scomber > Scomber colias. Next base: position 824 of record JAJDFG010001297.1, read on the forward strand.
ATAGCCAGTTACATCCATGCTGCAGAGGCTACATTAATAACCAACAACAAACAGTAAGATTTCACTACTTTCTCTTGTTCTTACCCCTCAAAAATGGCTTTAGAAGAGTTAATTTGACAGTCTATGATTTTAATTTTTATCTCCCAATGTGCCCGTTCTGTTGTAGCCGGCCATATGTTGGAAGCTCTGCAGCATGGATGTATTATAAGAACCCGGATACCAGACTCACTTTTATAATAGTTGATTCTCTAGGTGCAATACCACAAGTGGCCACCGGGGGGACAATTGGCAGTATATCTAGTCGTCTTAATACATTCATGCTGCAGAGGCCTAGTAGTAAGATTTCACCACTTTTTCTTGTTTTTTTCACTCAAAATGTCAACTTTTTGAATATATCCTCACACATTGGAGCCCAAAATACGATCTAAAAAAATGAGTTGTCGATTGTTTCTTTTGCTAAAACAACCTTAGCAACGACCTTAGCAACAAAGGCTATGAAAACAGATGGCAGTTTATGTGTATGTACAAAGAGTTGACATAAAGGTAAACATTGCAAAAGAAGCATTAATTAGAGGTTGAAGAAGGGTTTTTGGGGTTTTTACGTATAATAACCGCTCAAGTTATGAACCTGTGACCATGTTTAACACTGATATCTGACATAGAACAGTTTATAAATAACAGAAAAATCCCAAAAACAGCATAATGTGGTCCCTTGTTTTTCTGCATTTTAACCACAACTGGCCTTTTCATGGAGTTATTGCGAGGAGAAATCAGCCTCCGGGGGTCTTCGCCTTTCACCGCCTTCCTCCAAAAACACTGAGCAGATCTGTCAGCTTAATTCCAGCTAAAATTGCCTCTCGCTGCTTTTTCCCGCTGACATGAAATCTCCACTGGAGGACGAGGAGCCTTGGCAAGACAACAGTGGCATTCAAGTATCAAAGCACAAAAATCTGAGGCCAGAGCTCTGCGGCTGACATCATCGGGTTGCTGGGATTGCTCTCGAGGAAATCATCCCGTTGGTAGATGAATGGAGGTGTAGATGAAACACTCTTCCTCTTTTTGACGGAAGAAGAGTACTTGCTGCACCGGTAACAATAACCCACCGTGATATCACCTCAACGTGAAGTGCAGGTGCAATGCTAAATCACTTTCTTCTTTTTTTTTTTTTGGGGACTGTGTGAACATTGCAGCTGCTACATGATGATGGTGGTGGTGGTTTTTGTAGCTGACGTTTTCATCACCGTTTTATTTTTAATTTGAGGAGTGAAAGGAGGAAAAAAATCAGCTCCCAGCAGAGTCGCAGCTCCTCCACACGAGGTTCAAATCTGTTACCCGTCACCAGATGTAGATAGAAAAGAGTCACGTACATGTGAAAGGGAAGTGGATAGTTTACTATAAAAAAAAAGGAACTGATCCTCATGTGCAAGAAGAAGCAGGGAAAGAAGGGGGAATTTTATGTATGGTTTGACAGTTGATGTTATATTTTCACTTTAACCAGCCGTCACGTCAATTTAATTCAATTTAAAGTCGTTTCAGACCCTGAGGCTGAAAATGTAAAACGAGTCCTGAGGGAGGCTTCAGAGGAAAGACCGACCGTGTTGTTACCCCCGAATTAAAACGTTTCCTCTGAATTGTGGGCCATTTTTTATTTCATATCAGACTCAGCTTGTCCCATTTAGAGCTGATTGACAGAACATTGATTGCAAACTATTTTGTTAATCCATTAACTGTTTTAGTCATTTTTCAAGGCAAACATGCCTAAAAAAGTCTCTCTGGCTAAGCTTCTACATATTTGAGTTTTGGTCAGTTTTTTTTTTTTTTTTTTGGTCGGACTAAAGCAGCAATTTGAAATTTGAAAAGCAATCTCTGAGCTTTGGGAAATAATTTTCCGAGACATTTTTCAATATTTAATGACAGTTCGTAGACCTAAGCGATTACTCAATTATTCGGGAATTCAGATCAATGGATAATGAGAGTAATTGTTAGTTTACGTTCCCATGCTCCCAATGCTCCCAATGCTAAAATGTTAATGGTTAGCATGTTAAAATCTGTACAGCCGGCCTCGTAGTAAGACGATGGTGCGTTCACGTTACATCTGAGTTACTATAACTTCTTGTCTCAAGTGTTTTTTCCATCAAACATCTTTTTTTTTTACTTTCCTGAGAGCTGTGATTGAAGTAACGTGGGAGCACTACATAATACAGAAGTACCTGAACCCATCACTAAAGGTAATAAACCCCAATGTAATGGAGACAACTAAAGGTAATAAACCCCAATGTAATGGAGACAACGCTCTACTGTCAGTATTCGTAACCTTCACGTGACCCAACGTTGAAAACATACGACCGTCATCATGAGTCGACTTCCCTTCTCTAATCATCCATCTCACGACACAAGCTGAGGCTGATTTACAGGATTAGTTTTGGGAGATATTCTGTCATGAATTAGAAATGTTGGGACACCAGGTTTTATAATTTGGTGGCGTGAGATGAAACGTCTGATGATGAATGTCTGAAACGAATTATAAGCAACGGCGGAGACTGGAATGATTGAGACAGAAGTTGAAATGTTTAACTCCTGGACGGAAAATAATGAATCCTAGAGGAAGATCACAGGTGGACGAGTATCATTGCCATCACATGTTGATTCAGATACCCTCGGTCCTCCAAAAGATGATCTTCAAATATACGCTGAAGTTTAAAGTGACACCAAATTCAGTTTCAACGTACGGACACGACTGTTGATCTGAAAATGGAAGAAAACAACTAAAGAGTGGTTGAATCCTGCGATGATGATGATGACGATGATGATGATGATGAGTTGATTCTTTCTTTTTTTTCTTTCTTCGTGAGAGTAAAAGTTGAACCCGGAGAACAAGTTTCCAGCCTGAGCTCTGGACTTTGAGTTTAAAAAGCTGCACGATCAAAGAGAGTACACACAGAGGAGTTTGTTTCCAGGCTCATTAAAGCTCGTCTGTGATGTGCTGTGATGTGGTCTCTTGGGTCCCTTCTCATAAATCCTCCTCAGCTAGCTAGCTCACACCCTCGGCCCGTGAGAAGGATCTTTTTATCTTGTCCTCCGTGTTCACATTCTCGTATCGTCGCGGTGTGCAGATACAGTACGGCTAACACATCACGGAGGTCATGAGAACATCTGGAGGAAAAGACCAGATCAGGGGAGGAGAGCTTCTCCCTCCTCCACCCAGAGCAGGTTGAGGGCTTCGGTCTGCCGCTGCTCCCGCTGGTGGATCCTCCGCAGGCGCAGGATGTAGAGCAGGATGGCCAGCACCACCACCAGGATGCAGAGGGAGAACAGGTGGTGGTTGTAGACGAAGGAGGAGCGCAGCCAGTTCGGGTGGTTCTGCCGTAACGTTTCCTGCTGCAGGTCCCTGGAGAGGACACGAAGGGGGGGGGGGGGGGGGGGGGCAGGAAGTGACACGTTTAAAACTGATGAGCATGAAAATACTAACAGAGTTCTGCACATGTGGATCCTTTACTTTCTTTTCATTCACTTAACCTTCCTGTCGTCCTCCTGGGTCAAATTGACCCCGTCTCTTTTGACTGTTCCTCCCTTCCTCTCTTTTTCCTCTCTTCCTTCCTCATCCCCCTTTCTTCCTTCCTTCCTTCCTTCCTCCCTCCCTCCTTCTTCTTCCCTTCCCTCCTTCCTCCCTCCCTTCCATCTGTCCTCCCTTCCTCCCTCCCTCCTTCTCTCTTTCCTTCTTTCCTTCCTCTCTCTTTCCTCCGTTCCTTCTTTCCTTCCTCCATCTCCCTTTCTTCCTCCATTCTGTCCTTCCTTCCTTCCGTATTTCCTCCCTCTCTCTTTCTTTCCTTCCCATTCCCTTCCTTCTTTCCTCCCTCCCTCCTTCCTAACTTCTTTCCTTCCTTCCTTCCTTCTTTCCTTTCCTCCCTCCTTTCCCTTCCTTCCTCCCTCCCTCCCTCCCTCCCTCCTTTCCTTCTTTCTTCCTCACTTCCTTCCTTGACTCGAGGACAACAGGAGGGTTAAAAAGACGAGTTACATGCGTTGCCTGTGGCGCCCTGAGGCAAAAAAAAAAAAAGTACCACCTTAAGAGCATCTCACGGATCAGAGGTTTAATGTGAAAGCAGGATTTGGAGAAAGTGGGTCATGCCTTTGTGTGTAGCGGGTCGGACTAACGTAACAGACTTTTCTCAGGTCTCTGTAAGCAGATCCAGTTGATCCAGAACGCTGCAGCTAGACTCTTAACAAAGACTCAAAATATAAAAAGATCTGATCACATTACACAAGTTCGGTGTGTCAAATAATTGATTTTAAAGTGTTGCTGCTTGTCTGTGAATCTCTGACTGAGTCATGTTGGATCTTCTCGTGCAGTTTGAAGCTTCAGGAACTACTTCTGGACTTTTTGTGGCTCCTAAAATTTGCACTAGAGACTGTGAAGCTGCTTTTAGCCTCTATGTAATAAATTAGCTGAAGATCTTAAACCAGAAACAATACTGACTACTAAACCCAGCAGAGCTCAGAGATCTACTGATTCAGGTCAGATAGTCGAGCCCAGAGCTCAGAGATCTACTGACTCAGGTCAGATAGTCGAGCCCAGAGTTCAAACTAAACATGGTGAAGCAGCTTTTACACGACTGGAACAAACTAGCAGCAGAACTGAAATCAATTTTAAGTCCAGGTTAAAAACTCTTCTCTCTTCTCCTGTGCTGCTTATTATTGAGCTCTTTTAACCTTCCTGTCGTCCTCCCGGGTCAAATTGACCCTGTCTGTTTTGACTGTTCGTTCGTTCGTTCGTTCGTTCGTTCCTTCCTTCCTTCCTTCCTTCCTTCCTTCCTTCCTTCCTTCCTTCCTTCCATCTGTGCTTCCTCTCTCCTTCTTTCTTTCTTTCTTTCTTTCCTCCATCTCCCTTTCTTCCCTCCTTCTGTCCTTCCTCCCCCCTACCTTCCTCTCTTTCTTCTTCTCTCCTTCTTTCCTCCCTCCCTCCTACCTTCCATCCTTCCTTCCTCCCTTCCTTATTTCTTTTCCTCCCTTCCTTCCTTCCGTCCTCCATCCGACAGAAGGAAGAAAGGATTCTTCCTTCTGTCGTTCCTTCCTTTCTCTCTCCTTCCTTCCTCCCTCCTTGCCTTCTTTCCTTTACTCCCTTCCCTTCCTTCCTTGACTCGAGGACAACAGGAGGGTTAAGAGGTAGTTTAATGACTTTATCCTCTTCATTTAATCCTTTATAACTGAAGGTGACGAGGCACATCCAAAGAGTTGGGATTTATTTTGTAACTACTTCATTTGAGCGAGCGTGTGTATTCATCCTCTGCACTGTGACTATCTTCCTTTTACCTTATTGAATTTGAACTATTTAATTTTAAAATCCAGCTTTTGGAGAGGGTTTCATTTCTGTCTCATAAAGAAAATAAATGGCTTCAAGTTGAATTCAGGGGAAATTGAGTGAGTTGCTCTGAAAGGATGTGGAGGGATATTATGTTTTCTTTCATCCGTCTCAGACTTTCACACATTCCTCTGAGAGACCGTTGAACCTGAAGGTAAAAATGTCACTTTGGTATGGATTCAAATTCAACACTCCTACCGACTAATAATAAGCTTTTTATCAGAGGGTGCTGTCCTGGTTTTGGTTTGTGTGGATATGGGTGTTACCTGAGAGGCAGGAAGCGGGTTTTGAACAGGATGGCTCCCAGAGTCCACTGGACCTCCTTGTCATAGACCAGCTTGACAGTTTTCAGACTGGGGTAGTCGCTGGGGAAACGGAAACCGGAGTGCAACACCTCGTACATCCAGGCCGACTTGAAACACTGAGTCCTGGTTTTATAATGAGAGCAGAGCGATGAGTCAGAGAGGGATAAGATCACACTGATAACTTTCACTATCTGATACTTTCTCAATTCATTTAATAGTCGTTTGAAACAGTAAAAAAAGGAAGGAAGGAAGGAAGGAAGGAACAGTCAAAACAGACAAGGTTAAAATGAACTTTAATCCTTCCCTCCTTCCTTCCTTTCCTCTGTCCTTCTTTCCTTCCTTCCTCTTTTCCTTTCTCCCTCCCTCCTACCTTCCTTCCTCCGTCTTTCCTTCCTTCATTTTAACCCATGACTTGTTTGTCGGACTAAAAATGTTCAATATTCTCAGAATATTAGGTCGGCCATCAACCCCCCCCCCCCCCCCCCACCCCGCCCTTCTTTTAATTATTATTTTAATTTCTTTATTATTATTTTATTTTTTTTATTATTTAAAAAAAAAGTTATTTTTTTTTAATTTTTAATTTTTATTTTATTTACTTATCTTTTTCTTTTTACAACATGTACTGACTGAAGGTTAATGGGATATATATATATATATATATATATATATATATATATATATATATATATATATATATATATATATATATATATATATATATATATATATATATATATATATATATGGCATATTGAATATAATGGACAGATTCAACCAATGCCGGAGATCAAGTCAGGATTCAATTATTCTGGTCTTGTTGATACTCGCATACGAGCCTTTATTATTATTTTTATCTCTGTTTTTAATTCTTATTTTTACTTTTATTTCTTATTTTTTATCTTTAATTTAAATATATATTGTATTAATTTATTATTTCTTCTATTATTAAGTGTTATTACTGTTAATAAACTGTATGTGAAAGGACTGTAAGTTTTGTGTAATGTTGAAAGTTTAAAAAAAAAAGAAAAGAAAAAAGTTCAATATTCAAATCCTCAATCAACCATAAGTTGAGAACCTGTAACCATCAAATATTTGACTTTTTTTTTTTGCTAAAGTGATTCTTCGATTATCTCAGGAGTTAAGTTAAGGATTCATTTTCCAAGGGACAGTAGATATCATCTGGCTGCACAGCTGCACCTCCAGCTGTCTCAGAGCTGCAGTTACAGTCCAACATGCGCCACCTGCTGGCCAGAAGAGGAACAGCAGCTCCGACCAGCAGATGTAGAATCACTAGTTTGCACCTCAGTATTAAATTTGACACTTAAAGTCTTTTTTCCTTTTTTTTTTTTTTTTTTTTTTTTTTTTTAACAGGTGTTCATGTGAGAGTTTGACTTTTTATTTTTAACTTGCAAAGTATTAAAACCAGGGGTGTCAAACATGAGGCCCGTGGGCCAGAATCGGCCCGCCAAGGGGTCCGCCCCAGCCCACTTACTCTCTTCTTTTTCCTTCCTTCTTTCATTCTTTGTTACTAAATTCCTTCCTTCCATCTTTCCTTCCTCCTTTTCTTCCTGTCTTCTTTCCTTCCTTTCTTCCTCCTTTTCTTTCTTTGTTCCTTCCTTCCTTCCTTCCTTCCTTCCATCTTTCCTTTGTCTTCTTTTCCTTCCTTCCTTCCTTCCACCTGTCCTGTCTTCCCTCCATCTTTTCTTCCTTCCATCTTTCCTTTGTCTTCTTTTCCTTCCTTCCTTCCTTCCACCTGTCCTGTCTTCCCTCCATCTTTCCTTCCTGTCTTCTCTTCCTTCCTTCCTTCCTTTCTGTCTTCGTTTCCTTCCTTCCTTCCTTCCTTCCTTCCACCTGTCCTGTCTTCCCTCCATCTTTTCTTCCTTCCATCTTTCCTTTCTGTCTTCTTTTCCTTCCTTCCTTCCTTCCTTTCTGTCTTCTTTTCCTTCCTTCCTTCCACCTGTCCTGTCTTCCTTCCATCTTTCCTTCTCCTCCTCCTTCCATCCTTACATTTGTCCTTTCTTCCTTCCTTCCTTCCTTACTCCTTGACTCCTTCCTTTCTTCCTTCCTTCCTTCCTTCCTCCCTCCTTTCCTTCCTTCCCTCTTACCCTCCTTCCTTCCATCTTTCCTTCTCCTCCTCCTTCCATCTTTCCTTTGTCTTCTTTTCCTTCCTTCCTTCCTTCCTTCCACCTGTCCTGTCTTCCCTCCATCTTTTCTTCCTTCCATCTTTCCTTTCTGTCTTCTTTTCCTTCCTTCCTTCCTTCCTTCCTTTCTTTCTGTCTTCTTTTCCTTCCTTCCACCTGTCCTGTCTTCCTTCCATCTTTCCTTCTCCTCCTCCTTTTCCTTCCTTCCATTTGTCCTTTTTTCCTTCCTTCCTTCCTCACTCCTTGACTCCTTCCTTCCTTCCTCCCTCCCTTCCTTCCTTCCTTCCTTCCTTCCTCCCTCCTTTCCTTCCTTCCCTCTTACCCTCCTTCCTTCCTTCCTTCCTTCCTTCCTTCCTTCTTTCCTTCTTCCTCCCTCCTTTCCTTCCTTCTTTCCTTCTTCCTTGACTCGAGGACAACAGGAGGGTTAAAATATGGTTAAATAGAAGACTTGCTTGTTGTTTCCTTCCTTCCTTCCTTCCTTCCTTCCTCCCTTCCTCCCTTCCTCTGACACCTCTGATTAAAACGGTAGCATATATAACTTACTGAATACTGAGGAAGAGTACAGAGAGTCTACTTTGAAGAAGAAGATTATTAATGTAGAGCTGAATATTTAAATCATGAACTTTGGGTGAAGAAGTAATTTTACTAATCAGCTGTTTATTGGTGCGACAGGTGGCCGTGACTATTCCTCCAGACATTCACACTTAGTCTCAACATAACTGATGATGACCAACATGGCTGATGAAGCTTTTATAATCGAGTCCAGTTCACAGATATTTAAAAAAAGGAAAGAAGTTAGAAATACATTTTTTTTTTAAAATCTTGCAGGAATGAAAAAAGTCTTTGGTGTTTTACAGATGGTTCAGGTCAGAAGAACGTCGCTGAGGAAAGCTGCACTCTTTACTCCCTTCCTTCTGTCCTCCCTTCCTCCCTCCTTCTTTCCTTCCCTCCTTCCTTTCCTCTGTCCTCTTTTCCTTTCTCCCTCCCTCCTTCCCTCTGTCCTTCTTTCCTTCCTTCCTGTTTTCCTTTCTCCCTCCCTCCTACCTTCCTTCCTCCCTCCCTCCTTCTCTCTTTCGTTCCTTCCTCTCTTTCCTCCCTTCCTTGTCCTCCCTCCCTTCCTCCTTCCTTCCTTCCTTTCCTCTGTCCTTCTTTTCTCCCTTCCTCTTTTCCTTTCTCCCTCCCTCTCTCCCTCCCACCTTCCTTCTTCCTCTGTTCCTTCCATCCTTCCTTTCCTTCTTCCTTCCTCCCTCCTTTCCTTCCATCCTCCCTCCTTCTCTCTTTTTCGTTCCTTCTTCTCTCTTTCCTCCCTTCCTTCTGACCTCCCTTACTCCCTCCCTCCTTCTTCCCTTCCCTCCTTCCTTCCTTTCCTTAGTCCTTCTTTCCTTCCTTTCTCCCTTCCTCTTTTCCTTTCTCCCTCCCTCCTACCTTCCTTCTTCCTCCCTTCCTTCCTCCGTCTTTCCTTCCTTCATTTTAACCCAAACCATGATCTTTACATAGTTCTAATCAAGTAAACTAGACATTAACCACAGCGTCACACCTTAAAACATCTTTATGGATAATCGTTCATTAATCTTAATCGAGGTTAAAAGTACGATTAATCATGATTTAGATTTTTGCCATAATCGCCCCCGCCCTAGGAGAAGGGTATGATGGCGCTTTTCCACTACACAGTTCCAGCACGACTCGACTCGACACGGTTCCAGGAACGACCTTTTCCATTACAAAAAGGTACCTACTCAACGTGGGCGGGGTCGTCATAGCGACACAAACACATAAACAATGGAGGACATGGAGGCGATGGTGTACTTGCTGCTGTATGTGGCTTTCTGTCACACACAAAGCAAAGAGAAGAGAAACCAAATCGCTGTAACGCTGTTGCTGATATGTAAAAATGCCGGGTTTGGTTCTTGTGTGGGACGGCTCATGACTCTTCCAGCGACAACTCTTCTGACCAATCAGTGGCCGGCAGTCTGTTGACGTCACATTTAGTATCGGCTCGGCTCGCTTGGAACCTCAGCAGAGCAGGTACTAAAAAAGTAGCAGGTACCAGGTACTATCCCTAGTGGACACGCAAAGAAAACCGAGTCGAGGCGAGCCAAGTCGAGCTGGAACTGTGTAGTGGAAAAGCTCCATAAGTGTACATTTAAGGAGGGTCATTAGTTAGTTAGTATGTATTTTACATTCAGTCTAGCAGTCTTGTCTTGTTTCGGACGTTCAAGGAGCCAGCCTGTCTAGAAAAACATGTTTACGAATGATAAATATCAGAGCAGAATAGCTGGCAGAGCCCCAGAAGGATTTCACAGTAAGCTTGAAATGCTTATCGGAAATATCTGACCTTTCTGTAAAAGGTATAAGAACCTTGTACTCAGTGTCTCATGCATGAGGACATGAACCGAATAGCTTGAATAAACCGTGCATGCTTCGAGAGAAAGAATTCCTGATTTGATTCAACGGCACAGAAACGCGTATCATCAGGTCACGCTCTTGGACTTTATTTAATTTTCTCTTTGTCTTTACAGCTTGAATAAAATGAGAGAGTGAAACTTTTAATTATGAAATGACTCCACTTCAAAATAAAAGGGTCCATTAAATAAAATGGAGGTTAACCCTTAAACAGACAACGTGCACCAGGAGATACAGACTCTTTGACTTTCGTGTTGTCCTCCCGGGTCCTTCCTTCCTTCCTTCCTTCCTTCATCTGTCCGTCCTTCCTTCCTTAGATCTAAGTTCAGCTGTTAGGATAAATGTTCCCTCCTTCTGTCCTTCCTTCCTTCCTTCATCTGTCCTTCCTTTCTTTCTTCCTTCCTCCTCCCTCCCTCACTCCTTTCCTTCCTTCTCCCTTCCTCCCTCCTTTCCTTCCTTCTTCCTCCCTTCCTTCCCTTCCTCCCTCCTTCCTTTCCTTCCTTCTTCCCTCCTTTCCTTCCTTCCTTCCTTCCTCCCTCCTTCCTTTCCTTCCTTCTTCCTCCCTTGCTTCCCTTCCTTCCTCCTTTCCTTCCTTCTTCCCTCCTTTCCTTCCTTCCTTTCTTACTTTAGGTGCAAATGACATAACTAGTAAGGATTTTTTACATCTAATTTTCCACTCCTGCCTGTTTAAGGGTTAACTAAATTAATATGTTTCTTATGTTTTTCGAACAGAGACAAAAACAAAAGTGATGTGATGTGCTTAAATTAGTGAATTAGTTTCTTTTATCCATCTTGAGGTGTAGAACTGGTCTGATAAACACAGAACAGCTCCCCCTTGTGGAGGCTCACACAGAGGTGCTTCACATCTAAAACAAATCCTTAACCCTTAAATACTGTTCAGGGTCTAATTTGACCCATTTTTCTACATTTGAGAAAAGAAAAAAAGAAGAAGGAGAAGGTGTAGAAGTAGAAGTAGAAGAAGAAGAAGGTGAAGGAGAAGAAAGAAGAAGAAGAAGAAGAAGAAGAAGGTGAAGAAGAAGGTGAAGAAGAAGAAGAAGAAGGTGAAGAAGAAGAAGAAGAAGGTGAAGAAGAAGAAGAAGAAGGTGAAGAAGAAGAAGAAGAAGAAGGTGAAGAGAAAGAAGAAGGTGAAGAAGAAGAAGAAGAAGAAGAAGAAGGTGAAGAGAAAGAAGAAGGTGAAATAGAAGAAGAAGAAGGTTAAGAGAAAGAAGAAGAAGAAGAAGTAAAAGAAGAAGAAGAAGGAGAAGAAGAAGAAGAAGGTGAAGTAGAAGTAGAAGGAGAAGAAGAAGGAGAAGGTGTAGAAGAAGAAGGAGAAGAAGAAGGTGAAGAAGAAGAAGAAGAAGAAGGTGAAGAAGAAGAAGAAGGTGAAGAGAAAGAAGAAGGTGAAGAAGAAGAAGAAGTAGAAGAAGGTGAAATAGAAGTAGAAGAAGAGGAAGAAGAAGAAGAAGAAGAAGGAGAAGAAGAAGAAGAAGGTGAAGAGAAAGAAGAAGGTGAAGAAGAAGAAGAAGTAGAAGAAGGTGAAATAGAAGTAGAAGAAGAGGAAGAAGAAGAAGAAGAAGAAGGAGAAGAAGAACTTACTTGAGTCTGCTGATGTCGGCCTGCTGAGAGAACAGCTTGTTGTCCAGACGTTGTTTCAGTGTCGACCACTTGGTGGAGCAGTAGTCCTGCAGACAAACCAAAAACCAGACACCAACCTTTAAACTCTCCACGAACAACTTAATACCAAAAAAACTAAATCTGAATTCTTCTCAACCCAGTTACAGTTTTTTTATATCATCTTTATGGTTACCGTGGCGAACTTGGAGTACTTCTCGCTGTCGTACTGTCCTCCGATCCGCAGCACGTCCTCCATACAGTAAAAAAACTCGGAGAAGCCGTAAAACTCGCTGTTGCTGAAGTTGATGGGAGCCTGGAGAGACATTCAAAGCATTCATAAGGCATTTCTAGGATTTCATTAATTCATGGTTATAGATAGAAATCTAAGCTCAGTGGCAGCCTCTTTAATTATTATTAGTTTATATAAATGTAAAAGGATGCTGCACATTTATAGATTTATGGTAACTATGCAAGTTTATTGAGACTAATTTCTTAATATTACATTCATATATTTCACTGATTTACAACCTTCCCCCTTAAAAAACTGGTTATAAAAAGGAAACAGTTAGTTAAGACTTATTTCTTAATGTGCAGATGTTACAGAAGCATCCATAATAAGACATATTAATATATATTACTGGTTTCCATGGTAATGAATATAGTGTGTTCCATCAAATGAAGGAAACATATTGAGTAAGTTTTGTGTTTACTGACTTGAATTTATTGTCTAATAATCACTAATGTTAGATGTTCATTACATCAGAGGAGTCAGACTCATTTTCATTCAAGGGTCCACATACAGACCAATTTGATCTCATGTGGAGATGGAGAGAAGGAAGGAAGGAAGGAAGGAAGGAAGGAAGGAAAGAAGGAAGGAAAGATGGAAGGAAGAAAGGGAGGGAAGGAAGGAAGAAAGGAAGGAAATAAGAAGGGAAGGAAGGAAAGACAGGCAAAAGGAAGGAGGGAAGAAAGGTAGGAAAGACAGATGGAAGGAAGGAAGGAAGGAAAGACAGGCAAAAGGAAGGAAGGAAGGAAGGAAGGACATATGGATGAAAGGGAGGGAAGGAAGGAAGAAAGGAAGGAAATAAGAAGGGAAGGAAGGAAAGACAGGCAAAAGGAAGGAGGGAAGAAAGGTAGGAAAGACAGATGGAAGGAAGGACAGAAGGAATGAAGGAACGAAGGACAGATGGAAGGAAGGAAGGAAGGAAGGAAGGGAAGGAAGGAAGGAAATAAGAATGGAAGGAAGGAAGGAAGGAAGGAAGGAAGGAAGGGAAGGAAGGAAGGAAATAAGAATGGAAGGAGGGAAGAAAGGTAGGAAGGTAAGAAGGAAGGACAGATGGAAGGAAGCAAGGAAGGAAGGAAGGGAGGAAGGACAGATGGAAGGAAGACAGGAAGGAAGGAACAAAGAAGGGATAAAAGGAAGGTAGGAAGGACAGGTGGAAGGAAGGAAATAAGAAGGGAAGGAAGGAAAGACAGGCAAAAGGAAGGAGGGAGGGAAGGAAGGAAGGAACAAAGAAAGGAACAAAGAAAGGATAAAAGGAAGGACAGATGGAAGGAAGGAAAAGAACACAGGAAGGAAAGTGGGCCGGCCGCATGTTTGACACCCCTGCACTACATCTTAACCTAATCACAATTACCTCACCCTTATCTGAATTTCTAAACCTTCACTAACAAACACATCTCTATCTTCTATCTTCCTCTAACGCTTGAACTGAGCCGTACCTGGTAGACTCCTCCGGGTGACATGGTGCCGTTGTGCAGACAGAGGAAGGGTCGCACGGCTTCCTGACACCGAGCCCAGTCGCCCTGACCCCTCACGTACAGGGTGCGGTTGTCCCGGGAAACCGTGTCTGACAGACCGACCGGCAGACACGGGTCCAGGTAGGGCTTGTCCTCGCTCAGGCCGGTCTGAGCGGTTAGAAACCTGGAAAACAAGGGACACACTCAATCAGTCATCACACAAAGGAGTTAAATTATGTGCATTTAAATAAAGGAGTTAACACATTAGCATATATAAAGAAATATATTAGAATAATAGATAATAAGTAATGGATTCCCAGTAATAACCACTAGACCAGGGGCGTCAAACATGCGGCCCGTGGGCCAGAACCAGCCCGCCGAGTGGTGCAATCCGGCACACTTTCCTTCCTGTGTTCTTTTCCTTTCTTCCTTCTGTCTTTCCTACCTTTCTTCCTTCTGTCTTTCCTACCTTTCTTCCTTCTGTCTTTCCTACCTTTCTTCCTTCTGTCCCTCCTTCCTTCCTTCTGTCCTTCCATCTGTCCTTCCTACCTTTCTTCCTTCTGTCCCTCCTTCCTTCCTTCTGTCCTTCCATCTGTCCTTCCTACCTTTCTTCCTTCTGTCCTTCCTACCTTTCTTCCTTCTGTCCTTCCTACCTTTCTTCCTTCTGTCCCTCCTTCCTTCCTTCTGTCCTTCCATCTGTCCTTCCTCCCTTTCTTACTTCTGTCATTCCTTCTTTCCTTCCATCTGTCCTTCCTCCCTTTCTTACTTCTGTCCTTCCTACCTTTCATCCTTTTGTCCTTCCTTCCTTCTTTCTTTCCTCCCATCTGTCTTTCCTTCTTATTTCCTTCCTTTTGCCTGTCTTTCCTTCCTTCCCTTCTTCTTTCCTTCCATCTTTTTAATGATCCGGCCCACATCAGATCAAATTGGTCTGTATGTGGCCCTTGAATGAAAATGAGTTTGACTCCTCTGCACTAGACTATATTCTACATTAAGTACCATCAAACTCTAAGGAAACCCCAACTCTCTGTTCCTTTAAATAAGAGCTCAAGACTTTACTGTTTTTATTAAATCCAAATTTGAGGGTTAATATTTAACTATTTTGCACTGTAGCTCTTTCTCCCTATTTTAGCTGAATTTAACACTTTTATCGTGTTTAAATGTCTTTTTTAATTTTGCTGTGTGTTGGTTTTATATTCTGTCTTGATTCATTTTATGTTTTATGTAAAAGCACTTTGAATCGCTTTGTTGTTGAAATGTGCCGTACATACACATTTACTAGGGGTGCAACGAATCAAAAAACTCACGGTTCGGATCGTTCCTCGGATCAGGGTCACGGATCGGATCATTTTTCGGATCAGCCAAAAAAAAATAGACAAGACAAATAAACATGTTTTGTCTTTTTGGCAGCGCGAGTATAAGGAAACAGACGTAGCACTAGAGGCAGCAGTTATCGTTACAGTAGTCACCGAAGTCTAGCCTACTTTTATTTTCCATGCCCACTGTTCTACATGTTGTACACTGAGGACAATAAATCACAACGAGCCATAGTTTGCTTATTGAAAAGGGAACTGTTGCAGACTTTTACCCAGAGCGTGTTAAGTAGCTCTGTCCCTGGAACTAGCAGGAATGGTTACAGCTGTGTGTGGACTGAACATGCGCACATTTTTTTTTTTTTTTTTTCATAAATCAATCCGCGTATCATGCGTGTGCCGAACCGAAATAGATGGTCCGAACGGATCACGGACCAATGATGATCCGTTGCAGGCCTAACATTTACCTTGGAAGGAGCAAAATGCTAATAGATAAACTAGATTTTTTTAAATGGAGCTGAGAGTAAATCTTTGCACTTTGAAATAAATACAGAGGGATGCAACAGGCATAAAGTATACTTGAAGTATAAGAGGAGACCATACCGATCATCTAGACTGTGGTTTTATTTATTAATGGTATTTTTTTTACCATCATAGCAGGAGGAATCACAGCGTATAGAGGAGGAGGAGTTTGTTTGTTTGTGTGTGTGCGAACCTGTTCTTAGCCAGTGTGTTGTTGAGCAGCTGATCCTCGTAACGCTGTCTGGCCATGTTCCCTCCGAAGCCGAGGAAGGTGGTGACGTAGACTCGGTACACGTGTTGCGTGTGCTCCACATCGCAGCCCAGGTTAAACTCGGCGAGAACACTCTTCCCCGCCTCCTCCTAAAAAAAAATAACAAAACCAACACAAGAGATCAACATGATGACGAGAGTCCTGCTGTGACAGATGTTTCACTCCTTACCAGAGTTATTATAGTTCACTAAAACCAAAACTAGCACTGAAAACATAGTTTAATCAACTGAAATAACAATAAAAACTAAATAAAAGCTTCAATGAACAATGCAAAACTAACTAAAACTAGACTAAATGCAGATAAAATCAGAACAGGCTGCTTCCACTAGGTGGCAGCAGAGCAGACGCCAAATAACGCACAAGTAGAAGATGATTAAACATGCAATTTATGATTTTCTAGGAGGAAGAAGAAGAAGAAGAAGAAGAATATATTCCAATATGGGAATACTTTTAATCGACCACGTAGGAGATAAAGATGAAAGTGTGGTGATGAAGAGTGATGGGAACATTTGTGGGATAAAAGCTAAAAGGAAAAAAATCCCACTAATGTGAAACTCCACCTTCGAATCTCTCACAGAGAAGCAGGAGACAGCTAACTTTACCTCAGAGTCAGTATAATTTCATGCTTTACAGCTTCTACTAAGCAAGTGTTTCCTCTTAATACCTGAAAAACTAAAACTAAAACTACTTCATCACTTCTTAAACTAACTAAAACTAAACTGGAATAAAAATCTGAAAAATTTAAAAACTAATGAAAATGTAAAAACTATGATATAACAGCCCTGCTCCTTACTTGTTCTGGTGAGCTGAACGTGATGGCGCTGGGAACCTCGTAGGCGATCTGCAGCGACGCTCCGCCCATATCTATGATGCCCACCGTGCGCCGCCTGCTGATTGGCTGCTGGTTCTGCGACCCCGTCGTCACCTCGACAGTTGCGTCCTCTGAGAAACATTAAAGAGACGATTTTAGCTTTTTTAAATTTTTTAATTTTTTGCACATCTGAAGAGAAAAAAAAGGCATCATAAAAAGAAAAACCTGAACACATGATTCACTTTCACACTCACCGTCGTCAGCGTGATCAAAGCGACCCAACACGAAGTTAATACCGATCCATGCGTACACTCCTGCAGGATTCAGCAGCAGCAGCAGAAACATGTCCGATAAAAAAAAAACACAGAAAGCAGGCGAGCAGCGGTTAGAAAACATCATTCCTGCAAAGGTTAATGTTGCATTCCTTTAATTCAGTAAATAAATACTCCAATAGGCCTGTCACGATAATTATTAACTCATCGTACAATAACGTAACATCATCACGTCTATATGTCAACTTCTTGTGAGGAAAAGGAGCTAGAATAACTAATAATAACTAGAATAACTAATGACAGCCTTGTATTATTAGATTATAAGGCTGCGTTCACACTGCAAGCAAATCTGATTTTTAGCCAATCTAGCATGGAACCAGACGGCTCTTATGAAGTCTGAACAGTCATAAATCACATGAGATCTGATTTTTGCAAACTAGATTGAAACCACCTTTGGGAGGAAGTTTTAGATCTCATTTGGACAGATGTGTCTGAGTCTGAACAGCTCCAAACACTCATATCGGATTTGACTGTCCGTGACGTCTACGCTACATTGCTACATTGCTAGGTGATATCACTGGAGGCAATGGAGGACGTCGAAAACATCACTCCATGGACAGAGGACACAATACACGCTAGATGACGCCTCCACTCTGACGACGTTGCCATGGCAACCTGTCAGCTGAACAGTCTGAACAGAGCCAAATCCAATTTGGACACTTGCTAAAAACTGTGGACAGTCAGGCCTAAAAATCAGATTTGAATCAGATTTCCCCCGAACACCGCCCCCTTCCCCACCCTTCTCCCCTCCTCCTCCTCCTCACCTTCCTGCTTCCCTGAGATGACCTCGGCATGCGACTGTGAGAACAGGAAGTCAAACTCCAGAGGAACATCGGTGACCAGATCCTCCAAGATGGCCGTCTGTTGGCTGCACACAGAGAAGTACGTAAGAATGTTTTTCTGATTATCGGCTTCTTAAATGTGAAGATTTACCAATTTTTCTTTGTCATAAATGATAGAAAACTAGACAAAGATGATAATTCTACTTGGAAATCACTAAAAATATATTGACGTAATATTAAGAAATTAGTCTAAACCATAACGGCCCTCTTACCTCTCTGGCAGCAGCCTCATGCCGGCGGTGCAGAGGATGTAGAGCGGCGTCTCCTTGTGTTTGTTTTTCGGGACGTGAGCGGCGGCGAAGCTGAGGAGAGGATGGAGGTAGTCGCTGGCCTGCGTCGGCGTCTTTGCCAGAGTGGAGATACCTAAAAAACAACCAAGACAACGGCGATATTAGGTGTTTGTTTTAACGAGACATCTGCACCCCCTTCGCCATGTTCCCTTATAAGAGGATATGATGATGTTCCTTAATTTAGAAAGAATTAAATTTGCTCTCCGTGGATCAGCTCAGAAGTTTTATTCCACCTGGCAGCCCCTCTTCTCTTATTGTGACCGACTTACAGTGCTCCCCCATGATTAAGACCACTTATACTTTATACTTTATGACTTATTTTGATGCTGTATATCTGTGTGATCAGCTGTGCTTGTGGCATATGGAATATTTCTCTTTCTTTTTTTTCTTTTCTTTTTCTCTCTCTCCAGTCATGAAAATGTGTGTTACTGAGTGTCATATTATTATCATTATTATAATTAATCTATTTATTTATTTATTTTTTAGCAATGAGAGGTGGGGGTGGGCAGGTGGTGAACTATCAAAAAAAAAAAAAAAAAAAGTTTTGACTGTTCCTTCTTCCCTTTCTTCCTTCCTTCTTTCTTTCTTTCCTCTGTCCTTCTTCCCTTCCTTCCTCTTTTCCTTTCTCCTTCCTTTCCTTTCCTCCTTTCCTACCAGAGCAAGGCCCTATTGTATCTATAAACCGACATGCATGGGGTGGCGAGGGACCGTTCATCGCTGCTTGCAGCTTTAATTATTATTATTTTATTATTATTTATTTTTGGCAATGAGAGGTGGGGGGTGGGGAGGTGATGAACTATCAAAAAAAACACCTTTAAGTATGTTGTTTTCTTTACTTTGTACATATGTTGCTCTTACCATTAAATATAAATTACAAAAAAAAAAAAGAAATGAAATCAATATAGTGTGGTCTAGATGAATTCAGCCATGTTTTTATGTGTTTAATTTAACGATGTTTCAAATAGCACCACTTCTCCCATTAACAGTGCTACAGTACAGTACATCCCAAGGGTTTAAAATGCCACGTAGACTTTAAACTGTTGTTCCCGGAGCAAACTGAGTGTATCTAATCTGTCTGCTGTGACTGAGATAACATGAAGTCACAGCTGGTGCTGCTGAATGACGGAAAACAGCCACACAGTGATCATCAGGTATGTTATCAAACCTTATAATATTTTTCTTTTTTTTTCTTTTTTTAAACCACCGTGTGTGTTCTGTCTTATCTCTTTCACACAGTCTGTCTTTCACACTTTTTTTTTTTTTGGCTGTGAGTCCTACACCACACACACACACACACACACACACACACACACACACACACACACACACACAGACACAGACACACACACACACACACACACACACACACACACACACACACACACACACACGGAGTGATAAGCAATGATCCTGTTTAACAATGAATGAGCTCTGACTGACTGACTGTGTCTCAATGGAGCTATTGTGAAGTCCCACATTAAGAAAACAGCCATGATTCCCGCAGACGAACGAGACACAAGAGTCCTTTTCACCGCTGACTTCGCTGCATCGGCACTGAAATTATTAATAATATAGAAATGGAATAAATACAGTAGCAGCCGTAACTTCATGGCTGGTTCTTGATGAAAAATGGCTCAGTTTTCTGTCCCCGAATGAGTCTATAAAAGATCTCACTACAGCTGTTTAGGGCAGCTAGGGTAACTAATCATACTGCAGATCAGTTTCTTTATCAATTGATTAATCATCAGAAAACAAAAGGGAAATGCCTGTTATGATCTTAGAGTCAATCGAAGTCTACAAATGTCGTGTTTTGTGTGATTATTCGTCCAAAAACGTAAAAAAATATTCAATTTATGGTCATGAAAGAGGCGTAAAAGCTTCCAGTCTTCACATTTGAGAAGCTCTAACATGTAATTGTTGGTGGTTGTCCTTAAAAAAAAAACATAAACAATTATTTAATTATCAAAATAGTTGTAGATTTATGTGGATAGACCAATCGTTTAGTATCTTCTGGTTTCTCGATTAAAAACGGCTCAATTTTCTGTCCTAGAATGAGTCTGTAATGAACTCCCTACTAGTTTCTCGATCAATTGATGAATCATTTTCTCTATAAAATATCAGAAAACAAAGGGAAGATGCCTGTTATGATCTTAGAGTCAAGGTGATGTCTACAAATGTCGTGTTTTGTGTGATAAACCATCCAAAAAAATCCAAAAATATTCCATTTACAGTCATGAAAGAGGAATAAAAGCTCCCCGTCTTCACATTTGAGAAGCTGTAACAAGTAAATGTTGGTGTTTATCCTTTAAAAAAAAGACAAATGGCACAAATAATGATCTCATTATCAAAATAAATGCAGATATCAGTCATCGTTGCAGCTCTACATCTCTCTCTCTCTACTTAAACCCCTAATCGACCGAGGCTGTTCCTGTGCCGGTTCAAATCCAATGCTTGATTTGGAACCAGTTTTCCTGTTTCGACAGACAAAGAACTGACTCTCGGCCAGAAAAACTGGTTCCACAGTGGCCCCAGATCTTTGTTGGACTAGAAGAACGAACCATTTACGTCATTAGGCGGGATTATCGTGACCAACCGAAACAACAAGACCAGTTCCAGTTAATGGAGAAGGGGTTTTATAGTCTTATTTAGGGCCGGGGCGATTGTGGCAAAAATCAAAATCATGATTAACTGAACTTTTAACCTCGATTAGGATTAATGAACGATTATCTCCACCCTTGATGAACTATGATGTATTTTCCACTGCTGCCCTCACACATGAGGATCTTTAGGGAGTGAAAATAAAGATGTTTTAACCTTCCTGTCGTCCTCCCGGGTCCTTTTTTCCTCTCTTCCTTCCTTTCCTTTCTCCCTCTTTTCTTTCCCTCCTTCCTTCTTTCCTCCCTTCCTTCCTTCCTTTCCTCGCTTCCTTCCCTCCCTCCTTACTTACTTTCCTTCCTTCCTTCCTCCCTCCCTTCGTTCGTTCCTCCCTTCTTTCCTTCCTTCCTCCTTTCCTTCCCTCCTTCCTTCCTTCCTTCCTTCCTTCCTCCCGCCCTCCCTCCTTTCCTTCTTCCCTTTCCTCCCTCCTTCTTTCCTTGACTGGAGGACAACAGGAGGGTTAAGGTGTGACTATGTAAAGATCATGGTTTGGGTTAAAATGATCACTGGAGACAAGTTTTCTAATTCCTTTTAAAGATATGCAACCTTTGTTGTCATGGCAACAGTGAACACCACGATTAACTGACATGAGCAAGATTAAGTCGATCAGAGTTTCTAAATGTCGGTTTACATTGGTTTGATTGTGTGCAAGATTTGTGGCCTAGCAGCAATTTAAAGCAAAGACGTGAACCTAAAATCTAACCTGCATTAACCAGAAGGCATTAAAACACCTATACACCGATAACGGACTAAAAACCACCGGCTCGTCCTCCTCACCAGGTTTAATCTTCTTGACGACCGGTTTGCGTTCGCGGTCCCTCATCTGTCGGATGTCCAGCAGGGTGTGTGGGTTCCCGTTGTGGGGGGGCCAGTAGTACACGAAGACCCGAGAGCCGCTGCTGCCACAGTCCACCACGATGCCGTAATTCAGAGCCATGTTGAGGACATCGGTGGACTCCATGGACTCAGCGATGGACAGATACCTGGAGGAGAACAAAACAGAGAAACAAGATGAGCGGAAGGATTTAACTACACAGCTGGATGCGATGTGTTGGCTCCTTCCTACACAAAATAGCACATTAACAGTATTTAATACTTTTATAATAACCTCAGAATTAATGTCCAAACTTATTCAAGCATTTTTATATAAAGATTGTTTAATGCGTTAATTTTATAGTCGTTTCATCTATTTATATTTGACTATTGTTCTTAAATCTCCTGTTCCTCGAGTCAAGGAAGGAAGGGAGGGAAGGGGGAAGGGAAGGAGGAAGGAAAGGAGGGAGGGTCGGAAAGGAAGGAAAGGAGGGAAGGAGGAAGGTAGGAAGGTAGGAAAGGAGGGAGGAAGGAAGGGAGGAAGAAAGAAGGAAAGGAGGGAAGGAAAGGAGGGAGGGAGGAAGGTAGGAAAGGAAGGAAAGGAGGGAGGAAGAAAGAAGGAAAGGAGGGAGGAAGGAAGGAAGGAAAGGATGGAGGAAGGAAGGAAGGAAAGGAAAGGCAGGAAGGAGGGAGGAAAGGCAGGAAGGAGGGAGGAAGGACAGAAGGAGGGAAGAAAGGATGGAAAGGAGGGAGGAAGAAGGAAGGGAGGATGGATGAAAGAAGTAAGGAAGGACAGAAGGAAGGACGGGAGGAAAGAAGAAAGGAAGGAGGGAAGGAAAGGAGGAAGGAAGAAGGAAGGAAAGGCAGGAAGGAGGGAGGAAAAGAAGGAAGGAGGGAAGGAAGTAAGGGAGGAAAGAAGGAAGGATGGAAAAAAGGAAGGAAGTGTTAGAGTGAAAACAGTCAAAACAGGATAAATTCCCCATCAGTCATTAATAAATGTTAGGAAACGTCTGGCTAAAAGAAATGTTTTTGTTTATGATATTCTGTTAATTTTTATTTGCTTAAAACTTGGGTTTGGAAAGCTGCTATAGAGATAAAAGTTTTTTATTATCTCTATATAATAATCTTCTCTATCCTGCTCACATGTACACAGTCAGTGCTGCAGGTTTCATTCACACTGCCGAAGCCCACACAGAAATATTCATCATTATATAAGATTCCTGAAATACCAGCAGGTGTCAGAGTGATTAAACACACCTCAGTCTTCTTATGAAATAAATATAAATATCCTCATTTAAAATCAGGATTGGAGGAGTGACTGGTTTCATGTGACGGTGTTACATCATTTAATCACAATATAAATGTGAGTGTAATTCAGGTACTGAGAGTAAATGTGTCATTAAATTACAATTTACCCTAACAGGTGAACTTAGATCTTAGGAAGGAGGGAAAGAAGGAAGGAAGGAAGGAAGAAAGGGAGGAAGGAAGGAAGGAAGGCAGGCAGGAACGAGGAAAGGAAGGTTGGAAGGAAGGAAGGAAGAAAGGAAGGAAAGAAGGAATGATGGACAGAAGGAAGGAAGGAATGATGGACAGAAGGAAGGAAGGAAGAAAGGAAGGTAGGAAGGAAGAAAGGAAGGAAGGAAGGAAGGCATTATCGAAAGAAGGTCAGAAGGAAGGAAAATAGGGATGAAGGAATGAACAAAATGAACGAAGGAAGGACACAAGGAAGGAAGGAAAGAAGGAAGGAAGGACAGATGAAGGGAACACTTACTCTAACAGCTGAAAACATTGGTTAGAAAATTAGAAAAGTTATCAAATGTAATAAGTTACATTGAAATAGTTACATTACTTATTACATTTTAAACAGAGTAACTAATAATCTGTAATCTATCACATCTCCAAACCTTCACCTCCCTGATTAAAACACACAGTCGTTGTTATAAAGTCTTCATGATTAAATCTACAGAGTCACTTTTTTCTCTGGTTGCCGATAGCAACACCTGCAGTCAGTCTCAACTTTACTTTTTATCTGTCTGCCTTCAAAACATAAAACTGTTCTCACATAACTGGTTATCATGTGTTTACTGAGCATGTTGCAGCTGTGAACAGTCACAGAGTGGTTTACGTAACTGAGGCGGAGTGTGTGGTTAAAAAAAAAGAAAAAAAAAAAGAAAAAGGTATTTGGTTACAACATTAACAGATCAAGAGAAGCTTAGTTAGAATTAGGACCGCAACCTGCAACTAACTCACTTTCATTACTGATTCATCCGAAACTTATTTTCTCCAGTAACTGTTTAGTCCTCACTCTAAGGCCCCGTTTATATGTACCCGGTTATTTTTAAAAACGGAGACATTAACCATCGTTAGCACCCTCCGTTTAGACCAGAGGGGTCAAACTCATTTTCATTCAAGGGCCACATACAGACCAATTTGATCTCATGTGGGCCGGATCATTGAAAAGATGGAAGGACGGAAGGAAAAGAAGGAAAAGAAGGAGGAGAAGGAAGAGAATACAAGAAGGAAAGATGGAAGGAAGAAAGAAAGGGAGCAAGGACAGATGGAAGGAAGAGAAGACGAAGGAAGGAAGGAAGGAAGGAAAGAATGAATGAAAGATGGAAGGAAGGAAGGAAGGAAGGAAGGAAGGAAGGAAGGAAGGAATGAAAGATGGAAGGAAGGAAGAAAGGGAAGATCGGAAGGAAGGAAGGAATGAAAGATGGAAGGAAGGAAGGAAGGGAAGATCGGAAGCAAGGAATGAAAGATGGAAGGAAGGAAGGAAGAAGGAGGAGAAGGAAGAGAATACAAGAAGGAAAGATGGAAGGAAGAAAGGGAGCAAGGACAGATGGATGGAAGACAAGACAAGAAGAAGAAGGAAGGAAGGAAGGAAGGACAGACGGGAGGAAGGAAAAGCGGAAGAAGGAAACTGGGCCGGATTGGACCTCTTGGCGGGCCGGTTCTGGCCCACGGGCCGCATGTTTGACACCCCTGATTTAGACTCAAACGGAGAATTTGCCCCTGAAAACGATGCTTTTTAAAAACTCCGGCCAGAGGGGAGATGTTTGCATGTAGACAGAGAAAAACTGAGATTTGGGGAGACGGAAACTGCTCCTGGGTTAAATGAGACAGTCTGTGTTTATAATCTATGGTGATCATGGATGCATGCAGAATAGCAGTCACATTTATGCTGGTACAATCCCTTTTCCCAAATATTCTTGAAACGATGCCAGGGAAAATGGGGGGGGGGGGGGGGGGGGATCATTTTGGTACGTGTGGACGGCCCCTAACACACCTGATTCTAATCATTAACTTGTTATCAAGCAGCTGAAGCTCATCAAAGGGCTTCAGAATGAGTTCATTAGTAGAATCAGGTGTGTTAGTGTTAGAGTAGAGGAGATACCTGGAAAATGCAGGGCAGTAGCTCTACAGGAGACCACTGCTGTAGGTAATGTGATATAGTAATAATTTATTATCATATATGTCAAAGAAAAACAGCAACTAGTCACATTTAGAGGCTGAAACTCTTAAAATATATTTGACATCTTTGCTTGGACAATGACTGAAATCAGTAATCTATTGTCAAACTAGTTACTGATTCATTTTCTGTTGTTCAGTCAGTGAAGTGACGGGAAGTAGCAGAATAAATAAGACGTTCACAGTTTCCCAGAGCTCGAGGTGCAACTGTATCTCCAAACGTCTTGTTTTGTCCAGATCAAGAGCAGCTTAGTTAGAATTAGAGCTGCAACTTTAACCTTTACTTTCATCACTGATTAATCTGCCAGTTATTTTTACCATTAACTGGTTAGTCTAGGACATGTGGGGAAAAAATAGTGAAGAAATGGCATTCACAATAGCAAATACTCACATTTGAGAAGCTGAAAATTGACTGAAACGACTAATTGATTGCCAAAATAGTTGCTAAATTCTTTTTCTCTAGTTAATTTGGTTTATATAAAAGCTGGAAAAAGGCCTTCACAGCTCAAGGTGATATCTTATAATGTCTTTTCTTTTGTCCAGCCAATAGAAAAACCTAAAAATATGCAGTTTTCAGAGGTGTAAGTAAAGAAAAAGCAGCAAATCCTAAACCTGTAGAAGCCATCTGTAAACACCAAGAGATTAAATGACTAGAATACACCTAAACATTGTATGTGTGTGTGTGTGTGTGTGTGTGTGTGTGTGTGTGTGTGTGTGTGTGTGTGGCTCTTAAGCATTAAGTGCATCCGTCCACTCACTTGTTGAAGTGGGCGTCGGGTCGCCTCTGGCTGCCCCACAGCTGCCTCTGGTAGGTTCCCAGCAGGAGGAGGGCGGAGGTGAAGAAGAGGATCAGCAGCAGGAGCAGCCTCTGTCTGGGAGCACAGCCCAGAGACAGCAGGGACACGCTGCAGTACCAGGAGGCCGGCAGGCAGGACAAAGTGATCCTGTGGAGGAGGGAGAAGAAAAAACATAAATGATGGAGACCCAAATATCAGGATTTGTCACAATAACTTTCTAATAAATGCTGAAGTCAGTTTATTACCTTGCCATAAGTCTGCGTTGGGAAAGTACAAGATGTCACAGTCGTCACCTCATGGTGCCAGGATCCTGTCCAGAGTGGGATGCTGGTATTCTGCGTGAAGGAAAGATTAAAAAAAGAAGTCTTTAACAATGTAAATTACGAGTTCACTGATTTTAAGAAAATAAAATAATAAAATATCAATCTGGGGACTTTTAGTGTGCCATGAAGAGTTACAACACGCCTGCTCTGTATCTTAGATTTGTTTTTATTAATCTCTGTAATATTTTCTACTATTAACCACAGATATAAATATACAGTGTAGGATATCTGCCACATTTACAGTCACATTCCCTCTTAGTGTTTCCCTGCTGAGCTGTGGTGGAAGTATAGTAACAAAAAGAGGCACTAAAATCACTGTAATGTTGAAACATATGGACTTGATTCGGCTCATTTGAACACCTGAAGCTTCACATTATCCTCAAATAAATATTTAAATGCTTATTTGTTGTTGCTAACACGTTATGAAGGGATCTAATAGTCAGTATGAACAGGAGGAATGATTACATATATATATATATAATGACACAATAACCTTACTGTACATTATAGTATTCCTCTATTTCTCTTGGTACACTACTGTTATAGCCTAAAATTTGAGCATTACTGCTACAGGCTACAATAAGAGTGGATTATCTGGTAGTTATATAACTATACAACTGTTGCATAAAAGAAAATAGTGGGACACAGAAACCTACATTAGCTCCAATAGCAGCTAGTGTTGGTATGTTTTAATGACGTTTCTAGTCAATTACAAACAGGTGTTACATCGAAATTGGTAGCCCCGTTATAAAGTGTCCCACCTCTACTCCAATATAACAATATAACCACAGCCAGTTGTCTGAAGAGGGGCTTAACTTTAACCCTAAATCAACTAACCTGTAATCATAACCAACTTTGAATGTGATGCTATGAAAAAACACATTTTAACAGAAAAGAGACAGAGGGGAATCAATTGAGACGGAGTACGAACGTCGACGTAACACCGGCAAACGCAACGGTTCCACTGCTGCTGTATAGGATATAAACTCACCTAAAGAAGCCTCTCCTCCGCCATAACTGGAGTGTCCGTGTGTTAAATGTGATGTCCCTTCGGTGGAGACGATGGTTATATATCTCCTTCTCTCACTAAAACTTGAGACAAGATTGTTTTTTAAAAAGAAGAAGACGGCGAGGTGTTAAAGGGAAAGAGAGAAGAGAGAAGACAAGACGGATGCCCAACAATCTTCCGGTTGGCAAACGTGATTACGTCAGCGATAGCGAACACGTAGACGAGCTGGGTTTGAAATGCTGCGTTCAAAACCTCCAAACGCAGTAGGAAAAATTAAAACAAGGGTTAAAAATGTATGGTGGCCAAAGTGCAAAACAAAAATTACAAAGCGTGAAAACACGTTCACAAAGTTTGAGACAAAAAAGCTTTTTTTTAACATAATACACAACAAAATTATATATTTTAACATTTTTTTTTATTTTTTATAACATTTTATAATGATGGTGGAAAAATGTCTATGGCTCACCAATAACAGACATACAGTATACAGAAATTACATAAACACCCTAGGATCCATAAAATTACATAAAATCATTTCCTATACATAAAATACATAAAACATGTGAAGCATAGAAGTACAAGTACATAGCAGTTCCTGTGTGCGTATTGATCATTTGCAAGTGTTTAAAATATGAATTGCACTTGGAAAAGGATATATAGGAATAGTTTGTGTTTGTGTAACATTTGTGTATGAAATATTTTGCCCAAATAATTAAATTATTATTCCCAAATGTCTCTTTTTCTTGTCCTCCTATTTCATGAAGACCAGATTTAATATGTTCATCTGCTTAGATCAAAGTATTATAGTTTATCCAATATTGAAAAGCCTCCCAAAAGGTCCTGGTTAATCTACAAGAGAGAAAAAAATATGTTTTATAGTTTCATTGTCTGAGTTTGAAAGAGTACAGATGTTGTAGGAATAATTCGGTAAAGAGAGGACTCAACAACAAAAGAGAAAGATCCGCAGATGAGCGAATTTCAACACACAACACAGAACGTGCTATGGTAAATTAAAAAAAAAAGTGTTCACAGAGTTGTCTTTTATACACACAGGTGTTACAAAACATCCTAAATACCTGTGGTGCATACGTCATATAACCTCACGGCAAGTCATCTTGCATGGCTGTCAGCCAAGTTGAGAGTTACAGAAACAGACCCCAAGGTCTCCTGCCTAATACACAGATATTTAAATCTAAATTAAATATTTGGTGTAAGAAGTCTTTACACAGGTAAATCTTGTTCATCATTTTAAAATGAACCTCTTTAGTCTTAGGTGGAACCGGAAAGGAGAGATAACTGACTCTTATCTTAACTATGGCATTGTGTTCCTGTAACACATATTTCCTCTTCAAGGGTGTGGATTTACTGAATGTAATACAATAATCTATTTCCGTTATGTTTTGATACACACACACACACACACACACACACACACAAACACACACACACACATACACACACTGTAATACACACACACAAACACATACAAACACACACACACAAACACACACATACACACACTGTAATACACACACACACACACACACACACACAAACACACACACACACACACACACACACACATCAATTAGGTTAATTAAGTGTCAGGGATTATCTCAGCAAAAAAAAAGAAGTTGAATCCAGCTTTTCAAACATGAGGGTTTTCTGCTTTTTGTTGCTTTATATCTTCTTTTTATTGTTATTATTGTTATTTGACCTTTATTATTTATAAAGATAATCTCACTTTACCACCACTAATTAACTCTTTTACTGTAATTACACGTGACGCCCTGCATTACAAAATCATCACTGACAGTTTGAATCGTCACACTTTATTTTAGCCCGCCTCTTTTTTTTACCGACCGAATTGACCAATAGCAGCGCGTTCTGATTGATAGACAGCTGTGATATCGAATCACCTGCTGACTTTTTTATAATCGTAATTACACGTGACTCCCCACGTGATGCATTACAAAATCGTCACTGACAGTAAGAATCCGTAACACTTTATTTTAGCCCGCCTTTTAGCCCGCCTCTTTTTTACCGACCTAATTGACCAATAGCAGCACGTTCTGAATGATTGACAGCTGCGGTATCGAATCACCTGCTGATTTTTATACCACGTGACGCCCCTGCATTACAATTGCATCACTGACAGTTAGATCCGTCACACTCGATTTTAGCCCGCCTCTTTTATTTTTTAACCGACCGAATTGACCAATAGCAGCGCCTTCTGAATGATTGACAGCCGCGGTATCGAATCACCTGCTAACTTTTACCGTGACTCATCGGACAAGCCCACCGATGTCCCAGCCGCAGCCTGCTTTACCCGCCACGCAGTAGCGGCCACCCACCACAGGCTCAACCCGGCCGGTGGACTCCTAATTCATTAAACCAACGGGGGGAAAAAGTACCGGGGACAAGTGGAGTCATCGATTTGAACCAGCTTCACCGGGACTACATTTTGCATGGAAGCGGACGGATTCGTATCCCGGCGATCCTCCGTGGACACACCGGGCGTCGAGGGCGCTTCAGACATCCGATGGCTGGGTGGCCGTCTCATGAGCGCCACGGGAGGATTAGTCGCTGGTGCTCTTTCTCCCCCACCGAAAAGGATGACCGGGGAGCAGGACTTTACCCCGGCGGTGGTGTTGCATCGAGCAGCGACCCCCACTCCGGAGCTCTCGACCTCTGCTACCGAGCCAGACATAGACTATGAAGGGCTTCCTCAGGGAGTCGCCACCAGCACACACATGCTTGCAGGATCCGTGGCTGGAATCATGGAGCATTGCCTTATGTATCCCATCGATTGTGTCAAGGTATCTAAAGCTTAAAAAACAACAAATGAACAAACATATAAACACATGCATATATTATGTAAACTTCAGGTTAGGCCTCAAAACAAGCCTGAGCTACATGCTAACAGGAGTAACCTTGCAAACAGAGGTCAGAAAGATAAATCAATTAAAACATATGATTTTAAAGCTTAATCTATACACATGCGATGGTTTTAATACTGTAGTTTAGGTTAAGTTTGTAATATATTAGTGTTATCGTGTGTGTGTTATGTCTGTGTCCTCCTCTTATCAACTTACATAAACTAGCCTGATTAGCTAAACTGGTGTTATGGTGAAGTTGGTCACCCCTTTCAAATAACGTCCCTTCTCTTCTCCTGCTTCCTCTCCTGTTAAAATTATGTTTCTCATAGCTACATCATCTGCTTTTTAGAGTTGAGGTTATGGTTGAAGGGTTTAGGTAAGTTTGGGTGAAAGTTAAGCACCTCAGAAGATAGTTAAGGGTTATATTTTGGAGAAGAAAGAGAGGGGAACTGATGTCGACATAACACCGTACCTTGCTTCCATTATCGGACAATTACTTAACTACGCATTTTTTCTCCTTTTTCAATCATAAACTTTACGTATAATCACAGTGTTGTCTTTTAAATAGCCAGTGGGACCACATGTGCCACGTTTTGTAACCTAATAGTTTTATTTTGTTGCTCTAATTCAATTGGATATAGACACATATACCACTCACAATAGCAAGAGACATTACTGCTAACATTGTGTTATACCGAGCCCCAAACCTTTGACCATTGCACTCTTATAAACAAATACATGTAGGGGGGGGGGGGGTTCATAGCACAGCACCGGCTTTGAGAGTTTAGGTTATGGTTACAGGTTATAGCTGATTGGAGGATTAAAGTAAATTTGGGTTAAAGATAAGGCTGGGGAGCAGATTTCGACATAACACAGTGCTTCCATTATCGGACACTTATTTAACAACGCATTTTTTCTCCTTTTTCAATCATAAAACTTACATATAATCACAATGTTGTCTTTTAAATAGTCAGTGGGACCACACATGTACCACATTTTGTAACCTAATAGCAGAGTTCCTGGAAAAGTTATGAAATGAGGGAGAAAAAAAATTCCAGATCTGGAAATGGCTTGGAAAAGTTTTGAATTAAGGATGACTCGCTCTGATATCAAAGATAACGGATATAAGACAAGTAGACAGACATCAGTAGATTTATTTAATATGACTATACTAATCATTACTCTCTATACTTTTAGCTTTTTAATGTCTTCTAATATGTCATCTGGGGCCAATCACTTCCTCTACCCTCCTCTAACCCATCATTTAGTTGAGATCAAAGCATCAAAACAGCTTTTAAAAGGCACCAAAATACAAGAAATACCATCTACTCTGTTAAAAATGATCTGGGGGAGGAACCTTTTGTTAAATTGCTTTAAATTAAATCATGGAAATGTGGTAAAATATTATTGAAAAGTTTTGAAAATTCATTGGTAAAAAATGGGTGGTAACCCTTTAATACCATATAAACATGTGTCACTCATAATTAATAGAGACTTTACTGCTAATATTGTGTTATACTGACCCCCAAACCTTTGATTGTTGCTCTCTCTTATAATCATTTACATGTAGGGAGGCGATACTAGCACAATAAGCCAGAACGATCAAATCAAGAGTTTATAGCTTTATAGCTGTGTGGCAATAGTGAAGCAATGTTTCTAGTAGACCAAATAAATAAGGAAGGCTCAATACTACTAATAATAAACAGTACTGGTTGTCTGCAGGTGTGTTTATGATTTGCAGGGAAGACTTATTGATGATTTATAGTGGAGATAAGAAAATAAAAGTTCAATGTCAAGAGATAAAAGTGGGTGATTATTAACTCCAGATCACCAGGAAACCGTTGAGGATGAATTACTGACACACTCAGGGCCGAGAAGAGGTGTGGTACTCTTTCTTCCCAGATGTTTGAACAATTAGGCGTAAGTTAATTGTAAAACCTGTGATGACGCAACGTAGTCTTACTCGTCTTACCCAACCACGTAAATCCATGTCAAGGTAAAAGCAGCAGACTCATTATTAACCTCTTAACTGCTGATTTACCTGCTGCAGAGTGTCTTAAACGTGCTTCTTCATTACATAACCAAAAAAAAAAAAACCCCAGCAGTGTGTGTGTGTGTGTGTGTGTAATCTGACCTTAACCACCCCCCCCCCTCACTTAACCCCCCCCCCCCCCCTTCTCCTCCTCACTCCTTCCCCACATGACTCCCACTCAGCAGTTACAGTTACACATGCAAAATGTCAGTATGCATATAAAGCACGCTTCATTTAGACAGTGGTGTGGATGGTCGCTGTTATTGCGCAATAATGCACAATTAAAAAAAGAAGAGAAGAAGAAGGAAAGAAGAAATTTAAAAAAGGAGCTTCCTCTTTGCAGACAGGAGGAAGTCTTAAGTTAAGTTTTTGGGATTGTGACACAACTTCTCATTTTTTTACTGAGGATTTTTAATTAAATGAGAAGTTTTAATTGAAATGCAGTGAAAGCAGGTTTATAAGTTTATCTCTTCTAATATCAGGGTGTCAAACTCATTTTAGTTCTAGGGCCAAATCTGATTTCATATGAGCCGGACCAATAAAAAGATGGAAGGGAGGAAAGAAGGGAAAAGTGATAGGAAGGAAAGGAGGGAAGAGAAGGAATGATGGAAGGAAAGAAGGAAGGAAGGGCAAGGGAAGAAAGGAAAAGAAGACAGGAAGGAAAGATGGAAGGAGGGAAGGGAAGGAATGGCGGAAGGAAATAAGGAGGGATGGAAAGATGGAAAAAAAGGAAGGAAGGTAGGAAGGGCAAGGGAAGAAAGGAAAAGAAGATAGGAAGGAACGAAGGAAGGAAGGGAAAGAATGACAGAAGGAAAGAAGGAGGGAAGGAAAGATGAAAAAAAGGAAGGAAGGAAGGAAAGGGGAATATGAAGGAAAGGAAAGGGGAAAGGAAGAAAGGAAAAGAAGATGGAGGAAAGAAGGAAGGAAGGACAGAGGGAAGTAAACAAAGAAGGAAAGAAGTAAGAAAGGAAGGATGGAAAGAAGGACAGATGATAGGAGGGAAGAAAGGAAAAGAAGACAGGAAGGAAGGGAAAGAATGACGGAAGGAAAGAAGGAGGGATGGAAAGATGAAAAGAAGGAAGGAAGGAAAAGGGAATATGAAGGAAAGGAAAGAGGAAAGGAAGAAAGGAAAAGAAGATGAAGGAAAGGAAGGAAAAGGGAATATGAAGGAAAGGAAAGGGGAAAGGAAGAAAGGAAAAGAAGATGAAGGAAAGGGGAAAGGAAGGACAGAGGGAAGTAAACAAAGAAGGAAAGAAGTAAGAAAGGAAGGAAGGAAAGAAGGACAGATGATAGGAGGGTAGGAAGGAAAGAAGGACAGATGATAGGAGGGTAGGAAGGAAAGAAGGACAGATGATAGGAGGGTAGGAAGGAAAGAAGGACAGATGATAGGAGGGTAGGAAGGAAAGAAGGACAGATGATAGGAGGGTAGGAAGGAAAAGCTTCTCTTCAGTTTTCAGATATCAACCAGTTAAACTCACAGGAAGCCGTTTGTGCTTATTTTTATTATTTGTACTTTTTTTTTTCTTTTTTTTAAACAATGAAAGTCAGAAAAGAGAGATGGGGGACAATTATTTTTGCTTTGCACGGCCGAATTTCGACCCGCGGGCCGCTGTTTGCCCCCCACCCGCCCCGCCGCTGCTGCCGTAGAGGAGAATAACGCTGAGTCAGCTCCACGATCCCAAACTGTAGCTCAACACCAAACACCAGAGAGGGACAGGAAGCTGCTGGTAGTGAGGCTGTAACTGCTTTTAAACACCAATGATAGAATAAAAAGTCACATTTAAGCTTTTATCCAGACTCTTAACTTCCTCATAATGAATCAGAAGATTAAAAAAAGTGCAGTTCTCATTTATTAAACCTTACAAAGCTCCTGTTTCTAACTCAAATGAGAAGTTTAATTAAATATAACCAAACCTCAAATGATACCTGAACACCAGAGTATGATAAAAAGCTATTCGAGTGATACTAAAACCTCCCTTTTAAAACATAAATATTTCAAAATAAGAGTCTTTTATCATTTATCCAGACTCTTAACTTCCTCCTACTGTATTTTTTTTTATTTTTATAAAGAAGATAAAGAAGGTGGAGCTCTAAATGGTGAACCAGAAAGCTATTAGAGTGATGCTAAAACCTCCTTTTTTAAAACATAAATATTTCAAAATAAGAGTCTTTTATCAATTATGCAGACTCTTAACTTCCTCCTATTGTATTTTTAAGGTGGAGCTCTAAATTGTGAGTCTCCTGTTTACATCAAATTCCTCCATTTATTTATTTTATGAGGTTTTTTTTCCGATTCATGGTGACTTTTCTTTTCTTTTCTTTTTCTGTTTGCACATCAGCTGATCAGCGTTGGTCACCAGGTTTTTATAAGAGGCCGTTTCAATTACAATGAGTTGCATCAGTTTTAACTTTATTCTGCTGATGATTTTACTCAAATGAGAAGTTTAATTAAATATAAAGAAACCTCAGATGATACCTGAACACCAGAGTATACTAAAACCTCCTTTTTAAAACATAAATATTTCAAAATAAGAGTCTTTTATCATTTATCCAGACTCTTAACTTCCTCTTATTGTATTTTTAAAAATCTTTTATAAAGAAGGTGGAGCTCTAAATGGCGAGTCAGAAAGCTATTAGCATGATACTAAAATATAAATATTTCAAAATAAGAGTCTTTTATCATTTATCCAGATTCTTAACTTCCTCCTATTGTATTTTTTAAGGTGGAGCTCTAAATTGTGAGTCATTATCAGTGAGTCTCCTGTTTACAACAAATTCCTCCTTTTTTTTTGTTTTTCTTTTTTTTTTAAATGAGGTTTTTTTCCCGACTCATGGTGACTTTTCTTTTTCTTTTCTTTTTTTTTTTTTTTCTTTTGTTTGCACATCAGCTGATCAGCGTTGGTCACCAGGTTTTTTTATAAGAGGCCGTTTCAATTGCAATGAGTTGCATCAGTTTCACATCAAGCTTTCACATCAGGCTCCTACAAAATAAAAGCTTTGACTCACTTAGAAGGAAATGAGAGTTAAACAGAACAGGTTATTCTTACTTTTCTTATTTTTCATGTTATATATTTGTTATGTGAAGCTTTAACCCTCCTGTTGTGTTCGAGTCAAGGAAGGGAGGAAGAAGGAAGGAAAGGAGGGAGGGAGGAAGGAAGGAGGGAAGGAAGGAAGAAAGGGAGATGAAGGAAGGAAGGAAAGGAGGAAGGAAGGAAAGGAGGGAGGAAGGAAGGAAAGGAGGGAGGGAGGAAAGGAGGGAGGGAGGAAGGAAGGGAGGGAGGAAGAAAGGAAGGGAGGGAAGAAGAAAGGAAAGGAGGAAGGAAGGAAGGGAAGAAGGGGAGGAAGGAAGGAAGGAAGGGAAGGAAAGGAGGGAGGGAGGAAGGAAGGGAGGGAGGAAGAAAGGAAAGGAGGAAGGAAGGAAGGGAAGAAGGGAGGGAAGGAAGGAGAGGGAAGGAAGGGAAGGAAGGAAGGAAGGAGGAGGAAGGAAGGAGAAGGAGGAGGAGAAGGAAGGAAGGAGGAAAGGAGGAGGAAGAAGGAAGGAAGGAAGGAAGGAGGAAGAGGAAGGAAGGAAAGGAGGTGGAAGGAGGAAAGGAGGGAGGAAGGAAGAGAAAGAGGAAGAGAAGTAAGGAAAGGAAAGGAGGAAGGAAGGAGGAAGAGGAAGGAAGGAAAGGAAGGAAAGGAAGGAAGAGTCAAAACAGATGGGTCAATTTGACCCGGGAGCACAAAGGAGGGTTCAGACTCTAGTTCCTCATTCTTAGAAGCTTTGAGGTAATTTTGAGGCCACCACCCGACAATCTGCCCCGAGGTCGGTCGAACTCCTCCTGGTTATAAAACCGCCATAACGACAGAAACCAAGAAGAAGAAGAAGAAGAACGTTCAGTAGGAATGAAGAAAAGGAAGAATATAAAGAAACTAAAGCTGCAGAAGAAGCTCAAGGGGTTTTTTTTTTTTTTCTACTTCCTCTTCTTGACCCAGAAAAAAAATAACTTCAGCTCAAGGAAGTGATTTTTTTTTTTTTTTTACAGTAATGCTGCGGACAGCTTCCTCTATCGTCGAGGTTGCGCAATAATTATTTTGAAAAATACCGCCATATACAGTGAAACCGCTTTTATTTTGAAAAATACCGCCATATACAGTGAAACCGCTTTTATTTGAAAAATACTGTGATATACCATGAAACCGCTTTTATTTTGAAACATACTGTGATATACAGTGAAACCGCTTTTATTTGAAAAATACTGTGATATACAGTGAAACAGCTTTTATTTTGAAACATACTGTGATATACCATGAAAACCGCTTTTATTTTGAAAAATACTGTGATGTACCGTGAAACCGCTTTTATTTTTGAAAAATACTGTTATATATATATACAGTGAAACCGCTTTTTATTTTGAAAAATACTGTTATATATATATATACAGTGAAACCGCTTTTATTTTGAAAAATACTGTTATATATACAGTGAAAACCGCTTTTATTTTGAAAAAATACTGTGATATACAGTGAAACCGCTTTTATTTTGAAAAATACTGTGATATACCATGAAACCGCTTTTATTTTGAAAAATACTGTGATATACAGTGAAACAGCTAGTCCAGTAGGAATGAAGAAAAGAAGAAATATAAAGAAACTAAAGCTGCAGAAGAAGCTCAGGGTTTTTTTTTTTCCTACTTCCTCTTCTTGGCCCAGAAAAAAATATATTTCAGCTCAAGGAAGTGATTTTTTTTTTTTACAGTAAAGCTCTGCGGACAGCTTCCTCAATCTTGAGGTTTCACAATAGTTTCCTGTTTCCGCCGCACGACGTCTTTATCTTTTTAGTGGTGTGAACGATGATGCTTAATGCTGGTTGATGTTTTTCAGTTCAGACGAGCCCAGCTTCTTATTGCAGACGGACGATCATACAAAGCTGTAAAACTCTTTTCACACCTTTTTTTTTTTTTTTTAAGATGTTATTAAAAAGACTTCCGGCTGGTTTTAAGCTGCAGGACGAGCTCAGAGTTCAGATGCAGCAGTTTTAATTTGACTTATTCAGCTGCCAGATTGACTATTAATATAATACACAGATGCAACATTTTGAAGTTTAGTTTGCATTTAGTCGTATTTGGCTAAAAAAAAAACCTTTTAAAAATCTCAAAGACTCAAAGAAATAGAAAAGCAGAATCCACAGAATAAACCAACACACACAGTCTGCAAGAGCCCTGCAGTAGACCGTGTGCTATGTGAGCATGTGATAGCATTAGATATTCAACTGTACTGCATCATATCTGGTTGTTTTAGTCAGGATTATGCTAAAATATTATTTTACACAACTATATTTAAGTTCCCTAATAAGAACATACCTTCAGTTTAGTAAATTCCCGGTTTATTCCCGTTAATTCCCATGGAAAGTTCCAAAATTTGAAAATTCCCGGAATTTTGCAACCCTACTTTTTATTGAGTTTAAACAGAGAACAACATAAAGACATTAAATAAATAACTGAATAATTATATATACTTGAATAATATTAGATAAAGACATTAAAGGGAGTGTTGGCAGCTCTGATGTTACTACTACTCATCATGACAGTAAACTAGTCCATCCTAGTAGTAGTTCTAATACCGTGAACCGCTTTTATTTGAAAAATACGGTGATATACTGTGAAACCGCTTTTATTTTGAAAAATACCGTCATATACCGTGAAACCGCTTTTATTCTGAAAAATACTGTGATATACCGTGAAACAGCTTTTATTTTGAAAAATACTGTCATATACCGTGACACTGCTTTTATTTTGAAAAAATACCGTGATATACTGTGAAACCGCTTTTATTTTGAAAAATACCGTCATATACCGTGAAACCGCTTTTATTCTGAAAAATACTGTCATATACCGTGACACCGCTTTTATTCTGAAAAAATACCGTGATATACTGTGAAACACTTTTATTTTGGAAAATACTGTCATATACCGTGAAACCGCTTTTATTCTGAAAAAATACCGTGATATACCTTGAAACCGCTTTTATTTAGAAAAATACATTTTTGCTCATACCTTCCAGCACTATATATATGTGTGTGTGTGTGTGTGTGTGTGTGTGTGTGTGTATATATATATATATATGTGTGTTTATTGTTTATTGTTGTTTATGTGTTGCGTAACATAGAAGCTGAAACAAGACAACCAAGATATTTATATTTCTGTCGTTCGGACTCTGTTACGTAACGTTGAGCGTCACATCAGTAACTTCATCATGATCACCTCTCCAGCTGCCGTCTCGTCTCTACTCGTGATTTTAAAATAGGATTAATTAACGCTCGGAGCTTTGCTTAGTGAACTTCCTCCCTATCTAAATAAAGTCCACGTCTACGTCACGAGACTCTTTCTCAAAATGTCTTTTGGCCTCGTTTGATTCAGAGTCAACAGACGGTGACGCTGATACGGGTTCTTCCAGCCTGGCGCTCGCCCCGAGGAGTCACAGCTTTCAGAGGAGTCGATGTTTGGAGCTAAAAGAATAATTATATTAAAATATAGTGTGTGTGTCTGTGTGTGTATCTGTGTGTGTGTGTGTGTGTCTGTATTTGTGTGAGTGTGTGTGTGTGTCTGTGTGTGTGTGTCTGTTTGGTCGGTATTTGTGTGTGTGTGTGTGTGTGTGTGTGTGTGTGTGTGTGTGTCTGTGTGTGTGTGTGTCTGTTTGTGTCTGTGTCTGTTTGTGTGTGTGTGTGTGTGTATCTGTGTATGTGTGTATCTGTGTGTGTGTGTCTGTTTGTGTCTGTGTCTGTTTGTGTGTGTGTGTGTGTGTGTGTGTGTGTGTGTGTGTTTGTGTGTGTCTGTTTGTGTGTGTGTATCTGTATGTATGTCTGTGTGTGTGTCTGTTTGTGTGTATGTCTGTGTGTGTGTGTGTGTGTGTGTGTGTGTATCTGTCTCTGTGTGTGTGTGTGTATGTGTGTGTATCTGTGTGTGTGTATATTTGTGTGTCTGTATGTGTGTGTTAAATAATCTTACCAGTAGTTGCCCCCCCTCCTGCCCCCCCCTCCCCTT
>JAJDFG010001298.1:0-39756 GCA_021039105.1 Scomber colias
TAGATAGATAGATGGATAGATAGATAGATAGATGGGTGGATAGATGGGTAGATAGATAGATGGATAGATAGATAGATAGATAGATAGATAGATAGATGGGTGGATAGATGGGTAGATAGATAGATGGATAGATAGATAGATAGATAGATAGATAAATAGATGGGTAG
Source organism: Scomber colias (assembly GCA_021039105.1). Classification (NCBI taxonomy): domain Eukaryota; kingdom Metazoa; phylum Chordata; class Actinopteri; order Scombriformes; family Scombridae; genus Scomber; species Scomber colias. The sequence goes on from JAJDFG010001298.1 coordinate 168, forward strand.
ATGGATAGATGGATAGATAGATAGATAGATAGATAACTGAAGGATAAGTTACGACCGTCTCTCTGTGTGTGTGTGTGTGTGTGGTGTGTGTGTGTGTCTCCAGCTTTAACAGGGACTGGCGGTACCATAAAGAGGAGCGGGTTTGGATCACCCGGGCTCCCGGTATGGAGCCCACGCTGAAGACCAACGCCTACGAGAGAGGGACCTACTACTTCTTTGACTGCCTCAACTGGAGGAAGGTGGCCAAGGTGATAACACACACACACCACACACACCACACACACACACCTCTGTTCCTAATATCCAACTTGTGTATATCCGAGATTATCCTGAACATTTAACTGTTAAAGATGATTTTAATTCGCTTTTTATTTCATTAAATCTTTTTAATGTAGGAAAGTCTGAATCATTCTCATTAAAAATCTTAATTATTGTAATAAATCAGGTGTCATTTGCACTTTCACGCATTTTATTATAATAAAAAAGACTTAAATGATTCTCAAAGTGGTTTCTGATTAGTACAAACTCATTTATTTGTAATCGTAATAATAAAAAGAAGCATTTATATATTTATTTTATAGCTTTTAAAAACAGTTTACAAAGTGCTTTGTCAGATAAAGCACAGACAATAAATACCACCCATACCAGTTAACACTATACAATAAACACCTATTTCATTATAAATATATATAATTAAATAATTAATCTTAATAATAAGGTCGATATACAACTTTTGGGGCAGCTGTAGTTATACTTTAGTATTTTTTATTGGTCTTAAATCAGCATCTTGACGACTCTAAATGCAACATAAATCTCTCTTTTTAGAAATATAATCTGCAAACAATGATTATCTCAATTTTAAAACTCGGACTGTAGCTAAAGATTATTATTTTTTAATATTGAATAATCTTCTAATTACTTTCTCAATCATCTTAAGTTTATAAAATGTTAGAAGAAATAGCATAACAATGTGTGTTATGGTGTCTTAACCTCCTGTTGTGTTCGAGTCAAGGAAGGAAGGAAGGGAGGAAAGGAGGGAGTAAGGAAGGGAGGAAGAAGGAAGGGAGTAAAGGAAAGAAGGAAGGAAGGAAGGATCTGACAGAAGGAAGAAAGGGGGATGGAGGAAGGGAGGAAGGGAGGAAAGGAAATAAGGAAGGGAGGAAGGAAGGACGGAGGAAAGAAGTAAGTAAGGAAAGAAGGTAGGAAGGACGGAGGAAAGAAGGTAGGAGGGAAGGAGGAAAGAAGGAAGGGAGGAAATAGAGAAGAAGGAAAGAAAGAGAGACGGAGAGAGGAAGGAAGGGAGGGAGGAAAGAGAGAAGAACAAGGGAGGAAGGAAAGAAGGAAGGAAGAAAGGGGTATGGAGGAAGGAAGGAAAGAAAGAAGGGAGGAAATAGAGAAGAAGGAAAGAAAGAGAGACGGAGAGAGGAAGGACAGATGGAAGGAAGGAAGGGAAGGAGGGAGGAAGGAAGAAGGGAGGGGGGAGGGGGGGGAGGAAGGAGGGAAGGAAGGGAGTGAAGGAAAGAAGGAAGGAAGAAAGGGGGGTGGAGGGAAGGGAGGAAGGAAAGAAGGAAGGGAGGAAAGAGAGAAGAACAAAGAGAGGAAGGTGGGGGGGAGGACAGAAGGAAGGAAGGAAGGAAGGGGGATGGAGGAAGAAAAGAAAGAAGGTAGGAGGGAAGGAGGAAAGAAGGAAGGGAGGAAAGAAGTAAGTAAGGAAAGAAGGAAGGGAGGAAAGAGAGAAGAACAGAGAGGAAGGTAGGGGGGGAGGAAGGACAGAAGGAAGGACAGAAGGAAGGAAGGAAGGAATAGTCAAAACAGAACTTAAAACCAAAAAAACACAAAATTCAACGTGTTTCTCTTTCCAGGAGTTTCATCTGGAGTACGACAAACTAGAAGAGCGACCTCATGTTCCCTCCACCTTCAACTACAATCCTGCCCAGCAGGCCTTCTGATTGGCTCTCCCTCCTCCTGCCTGCCTGCCATTGGCCCTCCTGGCTCATCAGTCATCGGTTTTTTCTTTTCTTTTTTTTGGGTCCCACCTCCACTCCCACACTCAAAGTGAAATCTGGCCAATAAGGACTTTGGACGCCCCTCTCAAACACCTCTCTGAATAGACTTTATCATTTTAAACTTTTTTCTGATTTTGTTTTTCTTTACCTCATTCTCTCCTTTTTTTTTTTTTTTTTGTTTTGTTTTAAATTTTATTTCCCACCCTCCTCCCATGAGTTTGGTTTGGTTGATCTGTTATGTGGAGCACAAACTTAAATGTCAGCAGACAGCACAGTACAAAAACAGAGAAGACTCAGTGCTGTAAATAACTGTCCATCTGATCGAGTGATTCACGTTTCTATTCAGTCTTAAGAATCGACTATTTTTGTCTAGTAAAGCTTTTAAGAAGAACCAGATTTTAACACAGATCACAGGATTCAATCACCTGTCAGAATGGATAATTATTTCACACTGCGTCACACTGCCTCTCCGGCATTTTGGCAGGAACTGAAAATATTTATCATTTGTCTATTTTTACCAGGTTTTTTTTCAGCATTACAGATCAGACACGCATCAGCAGACAGTCGACAGTCAGGAGAGGAAATACATTAGCACTATTTCATAATAAAAGAAGAAAAAATATATCTTTTTTTTTTTTTTGGTTTGTTGTTATGTTATGTTTGCGATACGTGAAGCAGGTTTTAAAAGCTCGACTTTGCGATTTTTCAACATCAGATTATAAATTAGACAGAGAGTGGGATGTGTTTGGTATGTTTAAGGATCGGGCTAGCTAGCGGAGTTACGTACGTTTTGTTTTTTTTTTACTGTCAACAAATCTCACGAAAAAAACTAAAACCAATAATGTGTTCGTCTGTTACTCGCAGGACTTCTGGACTTGTTTCGTACTGAAGACGTAAATCTTAAAAGTAAAAAGTTGCTCATGAACATTTAGCTTCATTTCCGAAAACGTGTAATTTCTAGAGTCCGACCGCGACCGAGTGTTTGGGCCAGATACCGATATTAAGAAGTTAACAAAATTCCGATATCAATATATTAGCTGATAATTTTTAAGTATAAAGAAAATATACATAAACATACTTTGATCCCTTAAAACCCACTTGAGACAAAGATATGTACGATATAGCATTCAACCTTTATTTTACCATTTGACGATAAACTTTTAAACTAAATGACAAAAAACGCACAACTAAAAAATGAAAGCATAAACTTGAATTAAGAAAAATGATCATATGCCTTTAAATGCAACCTATATGACTTAAAAAAAAAAGATATCGGACAACATAGACGCTGATACCGATATATCTGTGACATCAATATCGGCCGATATATATCTGTCGGGTAATCTAGTCATTTACAACCGAGACGAACGAACGGAAGGAAATATTGCGTCGTATTTGCGAATTATTTCAGCGGCACATTAATGTACGTTTGATAATGATAATGACTTTTTTGGCTTCTGAAAAACTGCAAAAGTTTGTTCAATCAACGTAATTATTTTGAGATTCGTATGTCTTTGATTATCACTGTGGCTAAAATAAAACCTCCAGTTCTTAAAGGGAAAAAGTTTTTTAAATATGCTGGTATAATCAGATTATTAGTCTGTTTCCAGTAGAGTTTCTGATCTGTAGAAATGAAATGAAACAAATAGATTTACTCCTGGCTTAAAGTAGAAGCTCTCACTGCACCAACAGACGTTCAGGACTCAGTTACAGACAGGAAGTTGTTTAGTGGTAGTAGGTCGATGTGTGTGAGATGTCAAGAGGAATAAAACATCAGACTTTCATACACACACACACGAGGCTAGTTAGTAGATCAGTTCATTGTTGGTTTGAGATTTGTTGGCAATGACAAAAATATAGAAAATCGCCTTAAAATCAAAAGTAATCGACGTCTAACTCGTGTTTCTTACGTGTCAGCAGCAGAATACCAACACATCCTTTACACACACACACACACACACACACACACACACACAGTCTTCATCCTCTGGTTTCTCATCTTTTCTTTCCTTTAACCTCCCTTCCTGCTCGGTTTCTTCACTTTTAATATTTACTTCCTGTTTTGTTTTTGTTTTTTGTTACGTTCTTCCTGCTTTTCTCTCCTTTTTCTTCTCCTCCTCCTACGTTCATCGGCAGGGTTTCTTTTCTGCCCGGCAACAGTAAAAAACCAATCAGACTTTCTGTCAATCATATAGGTTTTCACCAAAAAAAAAAAAAAAGAAAATCAATCAAAGGTGCAGTATGTACAATTTGGAGCATTAACTTAAATGATAAGACTTAAAGACGTTCATTGATGTATTATAAGAGCTGGATACTGGACCAGTCTTATAGGGATTACGCGGCTGCATACACCAAAAAAAAAAATGTTTCTAGCTTCAATGTTTACATCTTCGTTATATGACCCACTGCACATGCTCGGTAGTGCCCACCTTACCCCCTTTCTCGGCCCACAGACTTTACATTGTGATGACGTTCCAGGTTTTCCCAAAAGTCTTACAAATATTGAACCATCAAAAAATCACAAATTCATCATAAAAACCGTCATAATTTATCTCGTCTGTCGCCTGTTAGCAGTTTTACAGACGTCTCTTTTTTTTTTTTTTTTCTTAGCTGCAATACCGAGAGTGACCACTGGGTAAAATTGGTGCCCTATCCAGCTCTTATAATACATCCATGTTTGGGTTGAAGCTTGAAGGGTGATGATGAGTCACTGCAGAAGAAGACTGTGGCTGTAGGTCCGTTAATATGTCACTTCACGAAGTTTTAATATTTCTTTTCAGGTGATAAAGAAAAAAAACTATTTAGACTCTCTTAATCTGTGGTCAGTTTATCCAAATAACACCTGTTTGGAAGTTAGCTCCGACGCTGCTGCAGCCGCTGGCCGGGTGAGACAGCCGACATGATGAGATTAAACTGACCTCTGCAGCTTTTTGGTAATTTACTGCTGCAATAATGTCTCCGTAGTGTTTTGATATCTTGGGAGACGCCATCGCACAGTGACTGTAAACAGCGAGCTTTGTGCAGTGATGAGAGGGGTGATGGGGGGGGGGGGGGGGGGGTAGGTGGGGTAGGTGGGGTTGGGTAGGTGGGGGGTGGGGGGAAGGTGGGGTTGGGGGTTTGCTGCCCCTATTGGTTTGGAGCAAGTGGCCAAATCTTGCATATTGCACCTTAAAGTTTTATTTGTGTTTTTTTTTACATTTATTCTTTATTTCCATTTCATGACATCAGTTTGTTTTAAATTCCCACCAGGAGGCGCCAATGAGCAGTCGTGTGTGTATGTATAAATATTTCCTATACATACACACACGAGGCAGTATTTTAAGAAAAATGGAAAAAAACAAAAGAGAAATTGTCAGAAACAAGGAGGCGCTCCCTCCTCTGGCCGCCAGTAAACGATGCAATACTATATTTCCCGTTACCACGGAAACCACCATGGAGACGGTTTAAAGGGGACCACGCCCGACTCGCCAACACCACCGCAAACTTTTTAGCAACAATAACATCAGCCGCCGAGACGCGACGGCAAGCAACAGCGACAACATCTGTTGCCATGACTACAGGGGCCAGCTCGTTCACACTGCAGCAGCAAAGCCAAGGACACGCCCACAGACCCACGTGACCTGTCGGAGAGGATTTGATTGGAGGATGAGGACTGAGGCACTTGGCCGTTGCTGTTTTATTAAATATGGCAGCTAGTGTTTTAATAGAAAAAAGAATAAAATAAATATTCTGGTAATGAAAGCTGAACGACGAGTCCTGAGTGGTTTCTATTTAGATTGTGTGACGTTTTCTGGCATTTGAGGAGCTACTGGATTTTCGGTGAGGGCTCCATCTTCCTCATTTTTTTAAATTTTTTACCCCTCTGTATCATTACACCGAAATACAGTTAAAGCCGTATATCACAAGTTTACAGAAGGTCGTCTATGGCTGAAAAACACCTCACTGTGTAAATGTATTCAGGTCAGTAACAAATTTGCAAGAAGAGCAATTCAAAAATATGTTAAAATGTTTTAAAGTGTTTTTAAGCAAGTTGAAGTAAGTTTTTATGGTTACACCTCTTAGACATTTTTTGCCATAATCCTCTAATATATCCTCCTTCCTTCCTACCAACCTACCTTCCTTTCTTCTGTCATTCCTTCCCCCCTTCCTTCCTTCTGTCATTCCTTCTCCCCCTCCTTCTTCCTTCCTTTCTTCCTACTGTCATTCCTTTCTTCTGTCATTCCTTCCCCCTTCCTTCAGTCATTCCTTCCTTCCTTCCTTCCTTCTGTCATTCCTTCCTTCCTTCCTTTTGTCATTCCTTCCTTCTGTCATTCCTTCCCAACTTCCTTCCTTCAGTCATTCCTTCCCCCCCTCCTTCCTTCCTTCCTTCCTTCCTTCCTTCCTTCTGTCATTCCTCCTTCCTTCCTTCGGTCATTCCTTCCATTCTTCCTCCTGTCATTCCTTCCCCCCTTCCTTTCCTTCCTTCCTTCCTTCTGTCATACCTCCCCCCTTCCTTTCCCTTCCTTCCTCCTGTCATTCCTTCCCCCCTTCCTTTCCTTCCTTCCTTCCTTCCTTCCTTCCTTCCTTCCTTCTGTTATTTCTTCCACCTTCCTTCCTTCCTTTCCTTCCTTCCTTCCTTCTGTCATTCCTTCCCCCCTTCCTTCAGTCATTCCTTCATTCCTTCCTTCCTTCTGTCATTCCTTCCTTCCTTCCTTTTGTCATTCCTTCCTTCTGTCATTCCTTCCCCCCCTCCTTCCTTCATTCCTTCCTTCCTTCCTTCTGTCATTTCCTCCTTCCTTCCTTCGGTCATTCCTTCCATTCTTCCTCCTGTCATTCCTTCCCCCTTCCTTTCCTTCCTTCCTTCCTTCTGTCATACCTCCCCCCTTCCTTTCCTTCCTTCCTTCTGTCATCCTTCCCCCCTTCCTTTCCTTCCTTCCTTCCTTCCTTCCTTCTGTTATTTCTTCCACCTTCCTTCCTTCCTTTCCTTCCTTCCTTCCTTCTGTCATTCCTTCCCCCCTTCCTTCAGTCATTCCTTCATTCCTTCCTTCCTTCTGTCATTCCTTCCTTCCTTCCTTTTGTCATTCCTTCCTTCTGTCATTCCTTCCCAACTTCCTTCCTTCAGTCATTCCTTCCCCCCCTCCTTCCTTCCTTCCTTCCTTCCTTCCTTCCTTCCTCCCTTCTGTCATTCCTCCTTCCTTCCTTCGGTCATTCCTTCCATTCTTCCTCCTGTCCTTCCTTCCTTCTGTCATTCCTTCCCCCCTTCCTTCCTTCCTTCCTCCCTCCCTTCCTGCCAAAATTTTTTATGGTTACACCACTTAGAATATATTAGAGGATTATGGCAAAAATGTCTCTCAAAATGGATTCAAAGCAGAAATTTGATGCTGGGTCCACAAAAAAGAATGTGTGAAGTTATTCATACGTTTATTTTCATGTTTTAAAAACAATAATCATAACTTTATTTTGTAGGGAGAGCACCTTCCACTCAAAGATGCAGCCCCATAAAGCTGAAAGGTGAGATCACAAAAATAAAAGGTAAGTGAAATAATGTTTTTGGTTTTTTTTAGTTTAACAATGCAATAAAAGCATGTGTAGAGGACCGCAGCCAGAGAGTGGGTGAAGCTTTTATTTTTAATGTTGACCGTTATCCTTTGATTTGATCATAAATAATTATCCTTTCACTTCTTCCAAAAACACTAAGCGCTACAAAAATAAAAAATAAACACATAAATAAATGATCGTAGGGGAGAACAGGGGTTAATAGTCACACCATTTACTGTCCTTTGAATTCCTCATAAACTGAATACTGAATAAATGCCCTTTTAATTTGTAATGGAGAAAATTCAGAAATATATTAAAACATTATTTAAAATGTTTAGTTTGATTGAAATACAACAAGCTAACACATCTCCTGCACCAAGAGAACATAAACAGGAAAAATCATTAAGTATATAAGTGCATTTTTTTATCCTTATATAACAATATTATACAGTTTTACCTCTCTGACTGCTCTGAACTTCACATCTGGACAAAGTTCCTGTTCACTTTTAAACACTTTTTAAACACTTTTTAACAGCGCCCTCTAGAGACCGGGATCTCTCCTATATAACACAAATCACGAACGTCAATCAAACTGCATTAAAATATACAGATAGGTATCAATACTAACATTCATTAACATATTTATCAAATAAAATCACAACGACCGTTTTATAATCTATCATTAGCATTCAACCGTTACAGATGAGTCTAATGAAGAACAACTTAAATATATTAAATACAAACTATTAATAAAATACAACAAAACAAACATTACCTTGTTCCCTTTCCGTCTAGGTCGCTTGATTATTACTGATGAAACTCATTTATCAGAAATAATAACTTAATAATCTTTCATTAACACCGTTAACTGACGGGCCATTTGCGTTGTAAATGCATCGTCTCCAAGACAACCGTTGCGCCCACTTCCTGGTTTGCTCATGAAGCCTTCACAATAAAAGATTAAAAACAAAACGGGTACCGGAAGTGGATAAGGGAAGAAAGAAAAACATAAAATAACCATCAAAAGATCATTTTCAGAGTTATTTACAGCATGATATTAATAACGTTACTCCAAATTAAAGAAAAATATGTATTAAAAAAGAATAATGACCTCAAGCTTCATTTATTTGCTCTTTTTTTTTTAGTTTTCCATGACAACAAGACACACTTCACGACATGTGCAATGAAAGCTCCAGAGCAGCTACTAAATCAGGGGTGGTTAAACATAAGGCCCGCAATCCAGAGCCGGCCCACCACAGGGTCTAATCTGGCCCACTTGATAATTTAGCAAATTATGAAAACATCATTTTTTTCTGCTGGTTCACAGGTTTGTTTTTTTTAATACACATTGTGATCATATTTAAACCATTAATATATTAAACATAAATCTGCAGCTTCTGTGCAAAATAACCTGAAAATCTGAGACATAATATTATTGAAAAGTTTCATTTTTCACAGTAAGTAGATGATATATTGCTGTAAAGTTAAAATATACATGTTAAATATTATTAGTAGGTTATTATGTAATGGTTTTACTGGTCCAGCCCCCCTTAAGATCAAATTGGACTATATGTGACCCTTAAACTAAAATCAGTTTGACACCTTTGTACTAAATCAGGGGTGTCAAACATGCGGCCCGAGGGCCAGAACCGCCCGCCGAGAGGTCCAATCCGGCCCAGTTTCATTCTTCCCCTTTTCCTTCCTTCCGTCTGTCCTTCCTACCTCCCTTCCTCCCTGTCTTCTTTTCCTTCCTTCCTTTCATCTGCCCTTCTTACCTTCCTTCCTTCCTTCCTTCCATCTATCCTTCCTACCTTTCCTCCTCCTTGTCTTGTTTTCCTTCCTTCCTTCCTTCTATCCGCCCTCCTTCCCTTCCTGCCTTCCATCTTTCCATCCTGTCTTCTTTTCCTTCCATCTTTCCTTCTTGTATTATTTTCCTTCTCCTCCTTCTTTCCTTCCTTCCGTCCTTCCTTCCTCTTAATGATCCGGCCCACATGAGATCAAATTGGGCTGCATGTGGCCCTTGAATGAAAATGAGTTTGACACCTTTGTACTAAATGGACCTTGAGGTGAGGTGAAGTTCTTTTAACAGCTGTGTTTTGGTAGTTTGTCCTCAGGAGGGCGCTGCAGGCCAAAAATAAACCAGCAGCATGAGGGAGCAGCTCGATGAATGATCAATTTATATCATATTTATCCTCTCAGGGTTTCTTATTTGCATCTAACAACACTGAAATGACTCTCTCTCTCTCTCTCTCTCTCTCTCTCTCTCTCTCTCTCTCTCTCTCTCTCTCTCTCTCTCTCTACCTCCAAGCAGCTGAACATGTGATGACAAAGTGACAGCCGCAGAAAATTAATAAAGTGGAGTTTATTGGAGCTTGTTACAGCCTGCAGGTTGAACACACAGACAGTAAGCAATACAGATTTAATGTGGTGATAAAAAGCAGAAGCAGATTTTACTGCAGTAGAAAAGAGAGAGAGAGAGAAAAACACAGCGGAGATTAAAATCAGCTGTTAAATTTAGGAGAGGAAACCACTTCACCATCTAAAAGCAACTGAGAACAGGAAGAAAGGAAAGCTGCAGACGGATGGAGGCACATCTAATCTAATCATGACATTAAATTTATGGCTTTAAGAGATAAGATGGCAAGAAACAGCAACTAGTCTGCCAATGACTTCCTCTCAATTATCCAAATTATCATTTTTATCAGTTAAATATAAAAAAAAATTAATGTGGAAAAAAAAGCCATCACAATTTCCTCTGAGACCAAGGTCACAAACTCAAATATAATTAAATAATTCAAAGTAAAGATATAAACTTTATAATAATGTATGATTTGAGAAGCTTTATTTTCTTTTATTCGATTGTTTTGTTCCCTTGATTATTTCTTCAATGATTATTTTATATTTCAGTTGAAATATAAAAGGAAAGGAGGGAAGGAAGGAAGGAAAGAAGGAAGGAAGGAATAAAGAAATAGGGAGGGAGAAATGAAAGAAGGAAGGGAGGAAAGAAGGAAAGGAAGGGAGGAAAGAACGAAGGAGGGAAGGAAGAAAAGAAGGAAGGGAGGGAGGGAGGGAGGGAGGAAAGAAGGAAGGAAAGGAGGGAAGGAAGGAGGGAGGGAGGGAGGGAGGGAGGAAAGAAGGAAGGAAGGAGGGAGGGAAGAAAGGAAGGAAGAAAGGAGGAAAGGAAAGAAGGACAGAGGAAAGAAAGGGAGAAGGAGGGAGGAAGGAAGGAAAGAAAGAAGTAGGTAAGGAAGGAAAGGAAGGAAGAAAGGAAGGGAGGAAGGAAAGAAAGAAAGGAAGGAAGGGAGGGAGGAAGGGAGGAGGGAGGGAAGAAAGAAGGAAGGAGGGAGGGAGAAATGAAAGTAGGAAAGAAGGAACAGTCAAAACAGACGGGGTCAGTTTGACCCGGGAGGACGACAGGAAGCTTAACTGACTCTCTCTTCTTCTTCTTCTCCTGATATTCAGTCTGTGGTAGAAACTAGAAACATCAGATCATGTGACGTTCTCACAGTAGAAACAAACTCATTCATCTCTGACTCCTTATATTCACTTCATATTAACATGTTAGTGGTATTTTTTGAAATGGCAGTTACATAACAAACATATCTCATAAAAGAAGAAGTTTAGCAGAGCGTGAGAGCGAGTGGGCGAATGTGAGAGTTAAAACTTTATCAGTTAATTATCTCATCATGTCTAAAACAGAAAGTCTTCTTTTAAACATCAGAGTCACACAACATGAACTCAGCAGAGATCATCACCACTCATCATATGTTTCACCATGTCACATTAAATACATAAATAAATTAGGGCTGTCAGCGTTAACGCGTTAATCGCGATCAGATTAATGCAATCCATAACGCGTTAATTTTTTTTAATCGCATTTTAATGTTGCAAGCCTTTTTGTCCCTTCTACTCCCCCGTAGACGGCTCCTCTAGCTGTAGCGCTATGCTTTGAAGTGGCCTCCTGCAGTAAACCTACCGCGCTGATGGAAAGTAAGAGAGCTACTGGACTTTTGAACGGCTTGTTTAACTTTAAAACACTTCCAGACGCTTCAGTTGACAAGTCAAAAGTAAAATGCAACCTGTGTCAAACGGAGTTTAACTACCACCGGAGTACGTGGAGTTTGAGTTAGCACCTCCACGCTAAACACCCAGGTGCAGCCAAGCCAGCCTCAGCTCCACCAAAGGATCATTTTGGAGTGTGGGAGTCGCAGCAGAGCCGTGATTGATTCCCAGTTAAGACACTCTGGTAAGAAATGCTTTACATTATGGGCTTAAAACTGCCTTCAAATGGAAAATAACTTGAACATGCAATTCAAAACGTGATTAATCGTGATTAACTATGGAAACTCTGCGATTAATCTCGATTAAAAAAATAATCGTTTGACAGCCCTAGTTAAAACCAATATGTTGTGCAGAACAGGAGCGCAGCGTCGTGGCAGCCATCGTCAGCGTCTCCATCATGAGAGACATTTCCTGCAGCTGCTTCTCTTCTTCTGTTGTTTCAGGACAGCAGGAGCAAATATTGTGCAGCTAAATCACAACGTCTGATGGTTGGTTTGAAATGTTTGGTCAACACAGGAAACCAACTGTTCACACCACAAGAGACTAACTCATCTTTATACAGACACACGCCCAACACACAACTATAGCATCTGATGTGGGTCAGAGCAATACAAGAGGGAAGGAAGGAAGGAAGGAAAAGAAGACAGGGAGGATGGAAGGAATGCAGGAAGGAACGAAGGAAGGAAGGATGAGAAAAGGAAGAGAAGAGAGGAAGAAAGGAACGAAGGAAGGATCAGAGGAAGGAAGGGAGGAAGGAAGGAAGGATGAGAAAAGGAAGAGAAGAGAGGAAGGAAGAAAGGAAGGCAGAAAGGAAAGACGGAAGGAAGGATGAGAGGATGTAAGGAAGGAAAAGAAGACGGGAGACGGGATGGATGGATGGAAGGAAGGAAGGAAGGATGAGAGGAAGGAAGGAAGAGAGGATGCAAGGAAGGATAAGAAGATGGGAGGAAGGAAAGAAGGAAGGAAGGAAGGAAGGAAGGAAGGGACTAAAGAGGACAAGAAGGGAGGAAGGAAAGACTGAAGGAAGGAAGGAAAAGAAGACATGAAGGAAAGTGGGCCGGATTGGAGCCCTTGGCGGGCCGATTCTGACCCACAGGCCTCATGTTTGACCCCTCTGGTCATATGTACATCTTCAGTCATGAGTTTTAATCTCAGGTAACAAACAGTGAAACTATTTAAAGGGTGAGTGTGATATTTGTGCTCTGTGAGCCGCTCTGCAGACACACGTGTTTCCTCCACGCTGATGTCCGTTATCATTTGTAATCTTTTGATCCACAGAGATGATAATAATCCCGCCACATGCCTCCCTGATTACCAATGCACAACGCTGAGGCTTTATTCTGGAGAGCGCTTCACGTTTATACAGCAGGCCGAGACGCAGACGCAGAGATACAGAGATAAATACTGTAGGAACACTGCAGGTAGAAGCATGATTACTTTATTACTTTATGACTATTATTAATTTCCATCATTCAACGTTTATCGTGGAAAAGCCTCTTAAACAGGTCTGAGGTCAAATCTGCTCAAAATCTAAATCTGTTTAACCCAGAGGGGTCAAACATGAGGACCATGGGCCAGAACCGGCCAGCTGAGGGGTCAGTTACGGCCGTCTTTCCTTCCTGTCTTCTTTTCCTTCCTTCCTGTTTTCTTTTACTTCCTTCTTGTTTTCCTTTCCTTCCTTCTTGTTTTCTTTTCCTTCCTTCCTTCCTTCCTTCTTTCCTTCCTTCCATCTTTTTAATGATCCGACTCACATGAGATCAGGTTGTTATGGTTGCTATAGATACGGGTTGTGTTATAGTTGCTATAGATATGGGTTGTTCTATGGTTGCTATAGATACAGGTTGTTCTATGGTTGCTATAGATACAGGTTGTTCTATGGTTGCTATAGATACAGGTTGTGTTATGGTTGCTATAGATACAGGTTGTGTTATGGTTGCTATAGATACAGGTTGTTCTATGGTTGCTATAGATACAGGTAGTGTTATGGTTGCTATAGATACAGGTTGTGCTATGGTTGCTATAGATACAGGTTGTTCTATGGTTGCTATAGATACAGGTTTGCTATGGTTGCTATAGATACGGGTTGTTCTATGGTTGCTATAGATACGGGTTGTGTTATGGTTGCTATAGATACAGGTTGTGTTATGGTTGTTATAGATACAGGTTGTTCTATGGTTGCTATAGATACAGGTTGTGTTATGGTTGTTATAGATACAGGTTGTTCTATGGTTGCTATAGGTACAGGTTGTACTATGGTTGCTATAGATACAGGTTGTTCTATGGTTGCTATAGATACAGGTTGTTCTATGGTTGCTATAGATACAGGTTGTGTTATGGTTGCTATAGATACAGGTTGTTCTATGGTTGCTATAGATACAGGTTGTGCTATGGTTGCTATAGATACAGGTTGTTCTATGGTTGCTATAGATACAGGTTGTGCTATGGTTGCTATAGATACGGGTTGTGTTATGGTTGCTATAGATACGGGTTGTGTTGTGGTTGTTATAGATACAGGTTGTTCTATGGTTGCTATAGGTACAGATTGTGCTATGGTTGCTATAGATACGGCTTGTGTTATGGTTGCTATAGATACAGGTTGTTCTATGGTTGCTATAGATACAGGTTGTTCTATGGTTGCTATAGGTACAGGTTGTGCTATGGTTGCTATAGGTACAGGTTGTGCTATGGTTGCTATAGATACAGGTTGTTCTATGGTTGCTATAGATACAGGTTGTGTTATGGTTGCTATAGATACAGGTTGTGTTATGGTTGCTATAGATACAGGTTGGTCTATGGTTGCTATAGATACAGGTTGTGCTATGGTTGCTATAGATACAGATTGTTCTATGGTTGCTATATATACAGGTTGTGTTATGGTTGCTATAGACACAGGTTGTGCTATGGTTGCTATAGATACAGGTTGTGCTATGGTTGCTATAGATACATGTTGTTCAGTGGTTGCTATAGATACAGGTTGTTCTATGGTTGCTATAGATACAGGCTGTGTTATGGTAACAAAGAAATTAGTTTTTTTGAATAGCATTTTCTTGGTGTGAACACAAAGGGTTAAATAGCTTTTACAAAACATCAAGTCATTGATATTATAAAGAGTAAGAACAGAAGAGGAGATTTGAAACACAGCATTTGTCTATAAGAAGAGTTTTGGACGCCAACAGAAACGTGTGTTTGGATCCTGGGCTCATCAACAGGTGTGTTTCTCTCACACATGGTTCACTGACGGCTGAAAAGGAGAGAAATCAATACATATCATTCAACTCATTGATCGTCGGTCCTCAGGGGCCATTTTGGATGAATGACTGCATCTTTAACGACGATCACACTCCAGCAGTACACACACTCACACACACACAGAGACACCCTCACACACACACACACACACACAGGCACACACACAGAGACACACACACACACACACACACACACACACACAGAAACACACACACACACAGAAACACACACAGAAACACACACACACACACACACACACAGAGGCACACACACACACACACTCACACAGGCACACAGAGACACACACACACACACACACACAGAAACACACAAAGATGATGAAATGAAACTTCATCGATCTACATAAGGAAACTGTTTTCGTCACAGCAGCTTGTTATGAAGTAAAGAAAATAAACATCCTTTCTTCTCTCCTTACTCCCTTCCTTCCTTCCTTCCTTCCTTCCTTCCTTCCTCCTTTCCTTCCTCCCTTCCTTACGTCCTTACTATTTTCCTCCTTACTCCTTTCCTGCCTTCCTTCCTTCCTCCCTCCCTCCCTCCATTCCTTCCTTACTCCTTTCTTCCCTTCCTTCCTTCCTTACTCCCTTCCTTCCTTCCTTCCTTCCTCCCTTCCTTCCTCTCTTCCTTCCTTCCTTCCTTCCTTCTTTGACCTGAGGACAACAGGAGGGTTAAAAAAATACTGAAAACAAAGAACCCATCATTAAAAAAGTTGGTAATTACTTTAATAGTTTGTAACTGATCAATTAATTGACTAATTGCAGCAGTTCTAATATAATTTGCGATGTACATTCACATATATAATGATAGTCACGTCTGGTTCACATACTGTACGTGCATGTGATCAACACTCTACTCTAAACACATAAAAGCAAAGTATTTTTGTCCTATAAAAGCTATTGTGTTGCCCTGAGAAACGGCTGTGAGAGAGTGATGTGCTCTCTCTGCACTAAGAGGCTTATCTCATCCAGCATGTAACAGTGAGAGAACAACAAGCAGCCAGTGGCCAAATAACATATAAATCTGGATTGAATCATCAGGCCACCGGGACGACGGAGCATCGCTGAAGCTGCAGGCAGAAACACAGAGAGATGAAATCACACAAACATCAGAGCTGCAGGCTGATACGTGGACAGAAGTATACGGACACCTGAGAATTACACTCATATCAGTACAATGATTCCACTTTAGTACTATTATGAGTTATGATTCACTTTAATATTTCTACACTTGATATTTCTTCTCCACTAATATTATTATCTACATTTATCTGACAGCTTTAATTTGTTTAAAGATTTAAGCAAAAATCAAAGATTAGAGAAAAGGTCCAAAAACTGAAAACACATTTGTGAATCAGAACTTTCTTTTTTCTTCTTTCCCATTAATCATCTGAGCAGCCCTCACATTTATCTGCTGACCCTTTGGAGGGGCCCCACCCCTAGGTTGGGAACCACTGGACTAAACTAGCTAACTGTATATAAAGTAGTATAAACTAGCTAACTGTATATAAAGTAGTGTAAACTAGCTAACTGTATATAAAGTAGTATAAACTAGCTAACTGTATATAAAGTAGTGTAAACTAGCTAACTGTATATAAAGTAGTATAAACTAGCTAACTGTATATAAAGTAGTATAAACTAGCTAACTGTATATAAAGTAGCGTAAACTAGCTAACTGTATATAAAGTAGTGTAAACTAGCTAACTGTATATAAAGTAGTATAAACTAGCTAACTGTATATAAAGTAGTATAAACTAGCTAACTGTATATAAAGTAGTATAAACTAGCTAACTGTATATAAAGTAGTATAAACTAGCTAACTGTATATAAAGTAGTATAAACTAGCTAACTGTATATAAAGTAGTGTAAACTAGCTAACTGTATATAAAGTAGTATAAACTAGCTAACTGTATATAAAGTAGTATAAACTAGCTAACTGTATATAAAGTAGCGTAAACTAGCTAACTGTATATAAAGTAGTATAAACTAGCTAACCGTATATAAAGTAGTATAAACTAGCTAACTGTATATAAAGTAGTATAAACTAGCTAACTGTATATAAAGTAGTATAAACTAGCTAACCGTATATAAAGTAGTATAAACTAGCTAACCGTATATAAAGTAGTATAAACTAGCTCCACCTCCAGCAGCTACAACAGTAACATGCTGCTCTAACACTGATGCTTCACTATTAATAATCTAATGATGTCATATATAATAATATATCACTACTTTTACTGTAATACTGCATACTACATCACTATAATACTGCAGTACTTTTACTGTAATACTGCATACTACATCACTATAATACTGCAGTACTTTTACTGTAATACTGCATACTACATCACTATAATACTGCAGTACTTTTACTGTAATACTGCATATTACATCACTCATTACAACACTTTAACTTTGTAGTGTTGCTATTTTTACTTGCTAAGTACGTCTTCCACCACTGCTGTAAATTAAAGTAAATGTGATGCTTTAATGTGTAAAGTTGAGGGTTGTTTTATGGTGACAGGAATTTATTTGTTTTTCTTGTTACCCACTTTTATAGTTAAGACTTCAAATGAGCATGATAAATGACAGAAATTAAGAAAGAGGGAGGGCATGAGAGGAGAGGAGGAGAGGAGGCGGAGATGAAAATAGAAGATAAATGAAGGCATCGGAGTCTGAAACAGAGAGAGAGAGAGAGAGAGAGAGAGAGAGAGAGAGAGAGAGAGAGAGAGAGAGAGGATAAATGAAGCCAGAGGCACTAAACCTGTTTCAGAGACAGAGAGCAGACGGTGTTTAAACTCAACAGTTTCTCAGCAGGAAGCAGGCAAACACCGCCTCCCCCTCCTTCATCATCCTCCATCCTCCTCTCTCTCTCTTTCTTTCTCCTCCGCCTCCTCCTCCTCCTCCTCTTCCTCTCCTCCTCTCCATGCCGCCGGAGGTCTCCGTGGATCTGCCATGGCGAAGATCCGGGTGTCGTATGAGTACTCCGAGGCCGAGGACAAGAGTATCCGGCTGGGTTTGTTCCTGATCGCCTGTGGCATCCTCAGCCTCTTCATCCTGGGCTTCTGCTGGCTCAGTCCGACCCTGCAGAGCCTGCAGAGCAAGCCGGCCAACTGCACGGTGAGCCCGGCCACCAGCTGCCAGCAGCCGCCGGTGGAGCTGCTGGAGCTGCGGAGGAGTTGATGTAGTAGTGGGAGGAGTTGACTGTTAGTGGTTAAAGTCCGATAATAAATAGTATTTGTAGTGTTGTAACTTGTGACAGTGGATTATTTTTGCTTATTTTTAGTGGTTGTAGTTTTGGTGCAGGTTGTGTTGCAGCTGTTAGTATTAGTAATGTAGTTATTAATTGATGTTAAAATACGTATATGTGTATCTGGTATCCATCCTTTAAGTAGTGGAAGCTGTAGGAGTTTTGGTGTTGGTGCAGTAGTGGGAGGAGTTGACTGTTAGTGGTATTAAGTGTTAAAGTCTGATAATAAATACTGTAACTTGTGACAGTGGAGTATTTGTGCTTATTTTTAGTGGTTGTATTATTGTAGTAGTTTTGGTGCCGATTGTGTCGCAGCTGTTAGTCTTAGTAATGATGTTAAAATACATAAAATATTACATGTAATATTGTATTTTTGTGCGGATCTAGTATCCAGACTCTAGTGTAAACTGTTACCAGTAGGGGCTTTGGTGTTGGCGTAGTAGTGGGAGTAGTTGGAGGAAGTGTTAGAGCCCAATAGCTGACTTTTATTTACGTATTAATATTGATGTAACTTATCACAGTGGAGTATTTCTGCTTATTTTTCATGGTTTTTAAATTTTTTTTATGCTGTTAGTATTAGTAATATAGTTATTAATTGATGTTAGGATACATCAAATGTTGTTAGTATTTTTATGTGTGCATCTATAATCTAGTATCCAGCCTTTAAATAGTGGTTACCAGTAGGAGTTTTGGTGTTGGTGCAGTAGTAGGAGTAGTTGGACTGTTTGTGGACGAAGTATTAGGGTTTAATAATAAATACTATTAATAGTGATGTAAACAGTGACAGTGGATTATTTATGCTAATCTTTAGTGGTAGTAGTTTTGGTGCAGGTTGTGTAGCAGCTGTTAGTATTAGTAATATAGTTATTAATTGATGTTAAAATACATATATGTGTATCTTGTAATCAGCCTTTAACTAGTGAAAGCTGTTATCAGTAGGAGTTTTGGTGTTGGCGTTGTAGTGGGAGGAGTTGGAGGAAGTGTTAGTGCCCAATATTTGTCTTGTATTATATTAATATTGATGTAACTTATCACTGTGGAGTATTTCTGCTTATTTTTTAGTGGCTGTAGTTTTGGTGCAGGATGTGTAGCAGCTGTAATGATTATAAAATACATAAAATATTGTTAGTATTTTTCTGTGTGTCTAGTATCCAGCCAGTAGGAGTTTTGGTGTTGGTGCAGTAGTGGGAGGGGTTGGCTGTTAGTGGACGAAGTATTGGGGTTTAATAATAAATACTATTAACAGTGATGTAAACAGTGACAGTGGATTATTTATGCTAATCTTTAGTGGTAGTAGTTTTGGTGCAGGTTGTGTAGCAGCTGTTAGTATTAGTAATATAGTTATTAATTGATGTTAAAATACATATATTGTGTATCTTGTAATCAGCCTTTAACTAGTGGAAGCTGTTATCAGTAGGAGTTTTGGTGTTGGCGTTGTAGTGGGAGGAGTTGGAGGAAGTGTTAGTGCCCAATATTTGTCTTGTATTATATTAATATTGATGTAACTTATCACTGTGGAGTATTTCTTCTTATTTTTTAGTGGCTGTAGTTTTGGTGCAGGATGTGTAGCAGCTGTAATGATGATAAAATACATAAAATATTGTTAGTATTTTTCTGTGTGTCTAGTATCCAGCCAGTAGGAGTTTTGGTGTTGGTGCAGTAGTGGGAGGGGTTGGCTGTTAGTGGACGAAGTATTGGGGTTTAATAATAAATACTATTAACAGTGATGTAAACAGTGACAGTGGATTATTTATGCTAATCTTTAGTGGTAGTAGTTTTGGTGCAGGTTGTGTAGCAGCTGTTAGTATTAGTAATATAGTTATTAATTGATGTTAAAATGCATAAAATTTTGTTAGTATTTTTGTGTGTATCTTGTATCCAGCCTGTTACTAGTAGGAGTTTTGGTGTTGGCGTTGTAGTGGGAGTAGTTGGAGGAAGTGTTAGAGCTCAGTAGTTGACTTTTATTATATTAATATTGATGTAACTTATCACAGTGGAATATTTCTGCTTATTTTAGTAGCCTAGTTGTATTACTGTAGTAGTTTTAGTGTTGGTGGTATTGTTGGCAATAAGAACAGGAGTACAAGCAGTTGTCACGATTAGTAATGTAGTATTTTTAGTGCTGTTAGTTACCAAATTAAGTGCATTTGTGATAGTAGTGGATGTGGTAGTAAATTTAAAGGGTGAGTTCACAGTTTTTCAACAACAGTCAGAAGCTGAAATGAACACTAAGTGTGTTTTTCTTGCTGTAATGATTCCTCCTGTTCATACTGACCATTAGATCCTTCATAATGTTTACAGGAAGTGATGGAGGACTAAACCCACAGTCCTCCTTCTGTGGAAACATTGATTTAAAAGTTGATGTGAAGCTAATATGAAGCTTCAGCGTCCAAATGAGTCAAATCTTCATCTTCTATGTTTCAACGTTACAGTGTTTTTAGTAGCAAAGTCTTTTTGTTACTATACTTCCACCACAGCTCAACAGGAAACACTAAGAGGGAATCTGATGCTAAAAGCACAGTAAATGTGTCAGATATCACTTGATATAATAACTCACACTGATGAAGCTCAATAGAAGCTGATCAGAGACTTTAAATGACTGTAGACACACTGTTCTGGCTCTGATTTCAGCTTCTCCAATGTGATGATTTTCTGTTTTTATCTAATAGTCAGAAAGTGAAATATTATTTTAAACTTACAGTACATTATAGATTAGATTACTTTTATTTTGAAAATATCAAAACCCCTATTATTACCTGTAGAGCTGCAACAGTTAGTGGAATAATTGATTGACAGGAAATTGATCAAATTAATCAGTAACTATTTTGATAATTAAATGTTTGTTAAACATTTGCTGCTTTTATTTTGTATTACTGTTAGATTTAATATATTGGTGTTTTGGGCTGTTGGTTGGACATGTTGGCCTCTTAGGAAATCATAACAGGAATTGTAGAAATAGAAAATAATCATCGTTTTCTCTCATTTGAAAGAAGTTGTTCTGTGTTAATCTACTCCAGACACTTGAAACGAGTCAAGTGTGGAGTAATGAATCAGAGCAGGAACTAATACACTTCAGCTTTGTAAGTGAGTCTCTTGGCCCAGATTTGCTGTTAGCTTGAATCATTTTGATGGACAGTGACGGTGATCGGATCGGTCGCTCTGAGGCGTCAATCATCATCAGTCACACCGTCGCTGAGACTGTACGACATCCACCTGAAGCTCTGTGAGTGGAGTCCTCACTGCTTTATGTCCTTCAGTCTTGGTGGTGTTGCTGCTTAAAAGGTTCTTATCCATTAAAAGCTGTTTTCTGTAACATCACTACAAAACTATATTTACATATAATTCGTACAAAACTTCTGCCTCAGGTTTTTATTTTATTGGTGCGCTGTGTTGGACAAACTATCAACACTGTCACATCCAAGTTTTTATCCCTTTGTGTATTTTGTTAGTTTTACTTCCTGTGTTTCCCCTGCCTTGGTTGATTGCCTCGTGTGTTTCACCTGTCTAGTTTCTCTCACTTGTGTCCTGTTTAGTTATTAGCTCATCATGTCTATATAGGTTTTCGGTCTGTTAGAAACTGCGTACTTTCCTACTACTCGTACTAACGCTGATGTCATTTGAAGTATGTAGTGTGTTTAACTGCGTAGTATGTGACTTAGAGTATGTGAGAAGTTCCTGGATGGTTTACTAGATTCTCCAGAAATGCAGAGTATGCATCAAGAGCTGACTACTCACACTCACATTACCCAAGATGCAGAACTTTAAACAGGTGTTTTATTGTGAAAATGACAGGAAGTGACTTTAAACAGGTGTTATTTGGACAAATTAGCGTCACATTGTGGATCTAAAGGGCTACTTTACTTTCTTCCTACTTTCTTCGTTGTACCTGGTGACAATGACAATAAAGATCTATTCTATTCTATTCTAAAAAGGTTAGAAATGTGGATAAAGTGGTTTATTTACAGAGTTAGAGCTAAAATGAAATCAGCTTCAGCCTGATGATTTCAGCTCGGGTAGGAACCAAATGCATTGTGGGTAATCGTGTAGTTTACTACAGTGTAAACGGTCTGATTACTATCTGGTCCTTTAGTGTGTAGTATAGAAGTATGTAGTATAGAAGTATGTAGTATGTAGTATAGAAGTATGTAGTATGTAGTATGTAGTATAGAAGTATGAAGTATGTAGTATGCAGTGTCGAACACTGTCTCTGTGTTTTGCAGTGTGTTATTTTGCCGGTGTTCATTCGGCCTGCAATTTATCTGTTGAGTTGTTTATTCCTGGTTTGGCAGTAAAGTGCCGTTTTCGGGTCCATCTGTGCTACTCACCGTGACATACACGACATCGACTGTTTGCTTCTCAGCTGTGAAGTAAGTTTGGTTTTTACCGTTTTACTGCAAATATCCATTTTAAACAAATCCACATATGGAGCTTTTCCACTACACAGTTACAGCATGACTCGGCTCGCCTCGACTCGGTTTTTGTTGCGTTTCCACTAGGGATAGTATCTGGTACCTGCTACTTTTTTAGTACCTGCTCTGCTGAGGTTCCAAGCGAGCCGAGCCGATACTAAATGTGACGTCATCAAACTTGTCATCAAAGTTGTCGCTGGAAGAGTCATGAGCCGTCCCACACAAGAATCAAACGCCATTTTTAAATACTGATACCAATTTAGTTGCTTTGTGTGTGACAGAAAGCCACATACAGCAGAAGGAAGGAAGGAAGGTAGGAAAGGAGGGAAGGAAGGAGGGAAGGAAGGAAGTGTCTGTGACAGAAAGCCACATACAGCAGCAAGTACACCATCGCCTCCATGTCCTCCATTGTTTATGTGTTTGTGTCGCGTATAAAACGAAGTCACGGCAATTTAACGCAGCGTTGCTATGACGACCCCGCCCACGTTGAGTAGGTACTTCTTTGTAATGGAAAAGTTCGTTCCTGGAACCGAGCCAAGCCGAGTCGAGTCAAGTCGTGCTGGAACTGTGTAGTGGAAAAGCGCCAATAGGCTGTCACTACTTTTTACACCTGCTCTTGTTTCTTTATGGAGTAGCAACTTAACCTTCCTGTCGTCCTCCCGGGTCAAATTGACCCTGTCTGTTTTGGCTGTTACTTCTTTCCTCCCTTCCTTCCTTCCTTTCTTCCTTCCTTCCTTCCTTCCTTTCTTCTTCTCCCTCCCTCTTTCGTTCCTCCCTCTGTCCTTCCTTCCCTCCTTCCTTCCTTCCTTCCTTCCTTCCCCCCTTCCTTCTTTCTTCCTTCCTTCCTTCCTCTGTCCTTTTTTCTTTCTTTCCTCCCTACCTCTTTTCCTTTCTCCCTCCCTCCCTCCCTCCCTCCCTCCTTCCTTTCCTTCCTTCCTTCCCTCCTTGCCTTCCTTCTTCCTTCCCTCCTCTCTCCCTCCCTTCCTTCCCTCCTTTCCTTCCTTCCTCCCTCCCTTCCTTCCCTCCTTCCCTTCCTTCTTCCCTCCTTTCCCACACACACACCATACACACTTCTAGAGGGCCGTAAACTTTCCTTCCTCTGTCCTTCTTTCCTACCTTCCTCCCTTCCTCTTTTCCTTTATCCCTCCCTCCCTCCCTCCAGCGTTTTAAAGCCATTTGGGACCTTGGCTTTCACTCCCGTTCACAGCGGCTGATGAATTCATAGCGGCTTCCTTCCTTCCCTCCTTCCTTCCTCCCTCATTTCCTTCCTTCTTCCCTCCCTCCTTCCTTCTTCCCTCCCTCCTTCCTTCCTTCCCCCCTCCCTTCCTTCCCCCCTCCCTTCCTTCCCTCCTTTCCTTCCTTCTTCCCTCCCTCTTTCCTTCCTTCCTTCCCTCCTTCCTTCTTCCCTCCTTCCTTCTTCCCTCCTTTCCTCCCTCCGTCCTTCTCTCGTTCTTTCCTCTGTCCTTCTTTCCTACCTTCCTCCCTTCCTCTTTTCCTTTATCCCCCCCTCCCTCCCTCCAGCATTTTAAAGCCATTTGGGACCTTGGCTTTCACTCCCGTTCACAGCGGCTGATGAATTCATAGCGGCTTGATTTATTCGGCTGTTAGCTTATTGCATCGTCTTCGTGCATTACAGAGAGTGGAAACCTGCTTGTTTGTTTCTTTAGTTTCTAAAAGGCACAAACCGAACTCGGAGTGATTTCATTCACTAATCCACGGCTTCACGCAACATCAATCACTACACTCACACTTTACTGCAGCTCTGTGACCTTTGCAGTGATGAAGAAAGGTTTGACTCTTATCAGATCTGTGTAGTAGACTGATTGTGTGTTACTCATTTATTGATGTTTATTTTCATGCATGCTCTGTTTCTGCCGTCAGTCTTTGTTCTCATTGGAGATATTTTAATCACCTAACATTTAAAGTTATTAAGGAATATTGATCATGGTTTCTGAAAACCTTAAGATGCAACTACAACCCAAAGATATTCAATTATTATATATATATATTTTTAAAACAGAAATATTCACATTTAAAATCACTCAAAACTATTAATCTAATGATGTCATATATAATAATACTGCAGTACTTTTACTGTAATACTGCATACTACATCACTATAATACTGCATTACTTTTACTGTAATACTGCATACTACATCACTATAATACTGCAGTACTTTTACTGTAATACTGCATACTACATCACTATAATACTGCAGTACTTTTACTGTAATACTGCATACTACATTACTATAATACTGCAGTACTTTTACTGTAATACTGCATACTACATCACTATAATACTGCAGTACTTTTACTGTAATACTGCATACTACATCACTATAATACTGCAGTACTTTTACTGTAATACTGCATACTACATCACTCATAATACTGCAGTACTTTTACTGTAATACTGCATACTACATCACTATAATACTGCAGTACTTTCACTGTAATACCGCATACTACATCACTATAATACTGCATTACTTTTACTGTAATACTGCATACTACATCACTATAATACTGCAGTACTTTTACTGTAATACTGCATACTACATCACTATAATACTGCAGTACTTTTACTGTAATACTGCATACTACATTACTATAATACTGCAGTACTTTTACTGTAATACTGCATACTACATCACTATAATACTGCAGTACTTTTACTGTAATACTGCATACTACATCACTATAATACTGCAGTACTTTTACTGTAATACTGCATACTACATCACTCATAATACTGCAGTACTTTTACTGTAATACTGCATACTACATCACTATAATACTGCAGTACTTTCACTGTAATACCGCATACTACATCACTATAATACTGCAGTACTTTTACTGTAATACTGCATACTACATCACTATAATACTGCAGTACTTTTACTGTAATACTGCATACTACATCACTATAATACTGCAGTACCTTTACTGTAATACTGCATACTACATCACTCATAATACTGCAGTACTTTTACTGTAATACTGCATACTACATCACTATAATACTGCAGTACTTTTACTGTAATACTGCATACTACATCACTCATAATACTGCAGTACTTTCACTTTTAAAGCAGTATTAATACGGGGATAATTCTCTGTTAAATATTTTTACTTGATATTTTAAGTCATTGTAAATAAAGTACTTATACTTCTGATGGAGTATTTTGACTTTTGTAGTGTTGCTACTTTTACTGAAGTAAATAATGAGTACTGCTTCTTCCACCACTGCTATGAATTAAAGTAAATTTGAGTGAACTGAGCCTTTAATATGTAAAGTTAAGGGTTGTTTGGTGCGGGAGCGTACCTATGTTCCCCGATCGCGGCTAACTCCGCTGTTAGCTCGGCGGCTAACTCGGTTGCTAGCTCGGTTGCTGGCTCGGCAGCTAACTCATCTGCTAACTCAGCGGCTAACTCAGCTAACTGGCTAACTGTAGACGGGATCATCCCTATGTTCCCCGGTCACATACAAAGCGGGGGGAAAAGGACCCGAGGAACATAGGGATGATCCCGTTTGGTGCTACATTTTGCTGCTAGTACTCGAGTATTTTTACATTACTGTATTTCAATGATCTGAATACTTCTTCCACCTCAGAGGTTAGAGAGAGAAAAATGGTTAAAATAAGTATACTAATACTTCTAGTAGACAATGACAGATGTTGTCTTTGTGTGTTTTCAGGTGGTGTCGGTGCTGCACCCGGAGGAGATGTTTGAGTGTGTGTTTACGTGCGGTGCGGACTGTAAAGGCACGTCGCTCTACCCCTGCCTGCAGATCTTCGTCAACAACTCGGAGTCTAACTCCGTGGCTCTGCTGCACATCGACGAGCAGCAGCTGGTCCTCAACCCAAAGGTACCAAACACACTCCCTTCCTTCTCTCCTTTCCTTCCTTCCTTCTTTCCTTCCTTCTTCCTCTAACTCTGTGGCTCTGCTGCACATCGACGAGCAGCAGCTGGTCCTCAACCCAAAGGTACCAAACCCACTCCCTTCCTTCTCTCCTTTCCTTCCTTCTTCCCTCCCTTCCTTCCTCCCCTCCTTCCTTCCTTCCCTCCTTCCTTCCCTCCTTCCTTCCTTCCTCCCTTATATTCTTTAGAGCTGCAACAATTAGTCAATTCATCAATGAACCACTTTGCAGTTATTCTTTAAGAGAAATGTGAATATTTTCTGGTTTCTGAAAGGAAAGGAGGGAGGGACGAAGGAAGGAGGGAATGAAGGAAGGAAGGAGGGAGGGAGGAAAGAAGGAAGGAAGGAAGGAAGGAAGGGAGCGTTGTGGTTGAGCAGGAGATGAAAGAGACACACATGCTGTCAGCTGTCATGTGTTTACTGTGAGGAGTAAGGAGGAAGGAAGGAAGGATTGAAGGAAGGAAGGAAGGAAAGGAGGAAGGAGGGGAGGGAGGAAAGAAGGAAGGAAGGAAGGAAGGGAGCGTTGTGGTTGAGCAGGAGATGAAAGAGACACACATGCTGTCAGCTGTCATGTGTTTACTGTGAGGAGTAAGGAGGAAGGAAGGAAGGATTGAAGGAAGGAAGGAGTAAGGAGGAAGGAGGGAGGGAGGAAAGAAGGAAGGAAGGAAGGAAGGGGAGCGTTGTGATTGAGCAGGAGATTAAAGAGACACACATGCTGTCAGCTGTCATGTGTTTACTGTGAGGAGTAAGGAGGAAGGAAGGAAGGGTTGAAGGAAAGGAGGAAGGAGGGAGGGAGGAAGGAAGGAAGGAAGGAAGGAAGGAAGGGAGCGTTGTGGTTGAGCAGGAGATGAAAGAGACGCACATGCTGTCAGCTGTCATGTGTTTACTGTGAGCGGTGTGTTAATGGTGCTTTGAC
Source organism: Scomber colias (assembly GCA_021039105.1). Classification (NCBI taxonomy): domain Eukaryota; kingdom Metazoa; phylum Chordata; class Actinopteri; order Scombriformes; family Scombridae; genus Scomber; species Scomber colias. The sequence continues at coordinate 27,515 of JAJDFG010001298.1, forward strand.
TCCTTTATTCACACGCTGAGGGTCTTAATGGCATGTTGTGTCTCACTGGTTCTTTCTCACTCCGTCTATTTCTGTCCGGCTCATGACTTCAGACAGCTGCTGCGATGCAAGGAAACCAATCAGACCGAAGCTGCTGCTGATGCTCACGGGGAGGAAACAGCAACATGTAATTCACTGAGTCGCTGCTGAGCTTCCTTTTTCATCTTCAAACGCCAAGTCAGGGAAGGAAGGAAGGAAAGAAGGAAGGAAGGAAGGAAGGAAGGCACGAGGGTTAATGCAGCTACCATGACTACCACAGTAGAATATAAAGGGAAGGGAAGGGAGGAAAGGAAGGAAGGAAGGAAGGAAGGAAGGAAGGGAGGAAGGAAGAGAGGAAGGAAGGAAGAAAGGAAGGAAGGAAGGATAGAAGGAGGGGAGGAAGGAAGGAAAGAAGGAAGGACAGAAGGAGGGGAGGAAGGAAGGAAGGAAGAAAAGGAGGGAGGAAGGGAGGAAAGGAAAGAAGGAAGGAAGGAAGGAAGGAAAGAAGGACAGATGGAGGGGAGGAAGGAAGGAAGGAAGGAAGGAAGGCAGGGAGGAAGGAAGGAAGGAAGGAAGGAAGGAAGGAAGGAAAGAAGGAAGGACAGATGGAGGGGAGGAAGGAAGGAAGGAAGGAAGGGAGGGAGGGAGGAAGGGAGGAAAGGAAAGAAGGAAGGAAGGAAGGAAGGAAAGAAGGACAGATGGAGGGGAGGAAGGAAGGAAGGAAGGAAGGAAGGAAGGAAGGCAGGGAGAGGAAGGAAGGAAGGAAGGAAGGAAAGAAGGAAGGGACAGATGGAGGGGAGGAAGGAAGGAAGGAAGGAAGGGAGGGGGGGATCAGACTGAAGCTGCTGCTGATGCTCACGGGGAGGAAACAGCAACATGTAATTCACTGAGTTGCTGCTGAGCTTCAAACGTTTCAGCATCACACATTTAACTTCAGATTCACCTGATTTTACAGGTTAACCCTCCTGTTGTCCTCGAGTCAAGGAAGGAAGGAAGGAAGGAAAGGAGGGAGGGAGGGAGGAAGAAGGAAGGAAGGGAGGAAGGACAGAAGGAAGGAAGGAAGGAACGAAAGTAGTAAGGAGGAAAAGAAGAAGGAAGTAAGGAGAGAAGGAAGGAAAGAAGGAAGGAGGAAAAGAGGAAGGAAGTAAGGAAGGAAAGGAGTAAGGAGGGAAGAAAGGAAGGAAGGGAGGAAAGGAGTAAGGAGGGAAGAAAGGAAGGAAGGAAGGAAGCTAACTAGTAAGGAGGGAAGGAAGGAAGGAAGGAACGAAAGTAGTGAGGAGGAAAAGAGGAAGGAAGTAAGGAGAGAAGGAAGGAAGGAAAGAAAAGGATGGAGGAAAATAGGAAGGAAGTAAGGAGAGAAGGAAGGAAAGAAGGGAGGAGGAAAAGAGGTAGGAAGTAAGGAGAGAAGGAAGGAAGGAAAGAAAGAAGGATGGTGGAAAATAGGAAGGAAGTAAGGAGAGAAAGAAGGAAGGAAAGGAGTAAGGAGGGAGGGAGGAAAAGAGGAAGGAAGTAAGGAGAGAAGGAAGGAAAGAAAAGGATGGAGGAAAATAGGAAGGAAGTAAGGAGAGAAGGAAGGAAAGAAGGGAGGAAGGAAGCTAAGTAGTAAGGAGGGAAGGAAGGAAGGAACGAACGAAAATAGTGAGGAGGAAAAGAGGAAGGAAGTAAGGAGAGAAGGAAGGAAAGAAGGAAGGAGGAAAAGAGGAAGAAAGTAAGGAGAGAAGGAAGAAAGGAAAGGAGTAAAGAGGGAGGGAGGAAAAGAGGAAAGAAGTAAGGAAGGAAGGAAAGGAGTAAGGAGGGAAGAAAGGAAGGAAGGGAGGAAAGGAAGGAAGGAAGGAAGGAAGGAAGCTAAGTAGTAAGGAGGGAAGGAAGGAAGGAACAAACGAAAGTAGTGAGGAGGAAAAGAGGAAGGAAGTAAGGAGAGAAGGAAGGAAAGAAGGGAGGAGGAAAAGAGGTAGGAAGTAAGTAGAGAAGGAAGGAAGGAAAGAAAGAAGGATGGAGGAAAATAGGAAGGAAGTAAGGAGAGAAAGAAGGAAGGAAAGGAGTAAGGAGGGAGGAGGAAAAGAGGAAGGAAGTAAGGAGAGAAAGAAGGAAGGAAATGAGTAAGGAGGGAGGGAGGAAAAGAGGAAGGAAGTAAGGAGAGAAGGAAGGAAGGAAAGAAAGAAGGATGGTGGAAAATAGGAAGGAAGTAAGGAGAGAAGGAAGGAAAGAAAAGGATGGAGGAAAATAGGAAGGAAGTAAGGAGAGAAGGAAGGAAGGAAAGAAAAGGATGGAGGAAAATAGGAAGGAAGTAAGGAGAGAAGGAAGGAAAGAAGGAGGAGGAAAAGAGGTAGGAAGTAAGTAGAGAAGGAAGGAAGGAAAGAAAGAAGGATGGAGGAAAATAGGAAGGAAGTAAGGAGAGAAAGAAGGAAGGAAAGGAGTAAGGAGGGAGGGAGGAAAAGAGGAAGAAAGTAAGGAGAGAAAGAAGAAAGGAAAGGAGTAAGGAGGGAGGGAGGAAAAGAGGAAGGAAGTAAGGAGAGAAAGAAGGAAGGAAAGGAGTAAGGAGGGAGGGAGGAAAAGAGGAAGGAAGTAAGGAGAGAAGGAAGGAAAGAAAAGGATGGAGGAAAATAGGAAGGAAGTAAGGAGAGAAGTAAGGAAAGAAGGGAGGAGGAAAAGAGGTAGGAAGTAAGGAGAGAAGGAAGGAAGGAAAGAAAGAAGGATGGAGGAAAAGAGGAAGGAAGTAAGGAGAGAAGGAAGGAAAGAAGGGAGGAGGAAAAGAGGTAGGAAGTAAGTAGAGAAGGAAGGAAGGAAAGAAAGAAGGATGGAGGAAAATAGGAAGGAAGTAAGGAGAGAAAGAAGGAAGGAAAGGAGTAAGGAGGGAGGGAGGAAAAGAGGAAGGAAGTAAGGAGAGAAAGAAGGAAAGAAAGGAGTAAGGAGGGAGGGAGGAAAAGAGGAAGGAAGTAAGGAGAGAAAGAAGGAAGGAAATGAGTAAGGAGGGAGGAAAAGAGGAAGGAAGTAACGAGAGAAGGAAGGAAGGAAAGAAAGAAGGATGGAGGAAAATAGGAAGGAAGTAAGGAGAGAAGGAAGGAAGGAAAGAAAGAAGGATGGTGGAAAATAGGAAGGAAGTAAGGAGAGAAAGAAGGAAAGAAAGGAATAAGGAGGGAGGGAGGAAAAGAGGAAGGAAGTAAGGAGAGAAAGAAGGAAGGAAAGGAGTAAGGAGGGAGGGAGGAAAAGAGGAAGGAAGTAAGGAGAGAAAGAAGGAAAGAAAGGAGTAAGGAGGGAGGGAGTCAAAACAGACGGGGTCAATTTGACCATGAATTCATTTCCTCAGGTTCAACTGTTTGACATTAAAAGTTTAGAAATAAACTCATAAATCAACTTTTTAAATTTAATTCCTTTAATTTTTTCTCTTTTTTTTTCTCTTTCTTGAAAGTGAGAAATTCCATTAACGCTACACAGATAAGCCTCTGACAAACATCTCCTTATCTTCCTCTGAATGAGCTGACTCATGTAATTGCTTCACATTCATCAGGATCACTTGGTTGAGTTTGAGTGAAGACCAACGCAGCTTTTCAAACTTCAAACTATAATATGGTGTTTTTGATGGAGGGAAGGAAGAAGGAAGGAAGGAAGGAAGGAAGGAAGGAAGGAAGGAAGGAAGGAAGAAAGGGGGAAGGGAAGGGAAGGGAAGGGAAGGGAAAGAAAGGGAAGGGAAGAGGGAAGGGAAGGGAAGGGAAGGGAAGGGAAGGGAAGGGAAGGGAGGAAGGAAAGGAAGGAAGGTAGGAGGAAGGAAAGAAGGAGGAAAGAAAAGGAGGGAGAGAGAAAAGGAAAGAAGGAAGGGATGAAGGAAAGGAAGGAAAGTAGGAGGGAGGAAGGAAGGAAGGGGGAAGGGAAGGGAAGGGAAGGGAGGAAGGAAGGAAGGAAGGAAGGAAGGAAGGAAAGGGAAAGGAAAGGAAGGGAAGGGAAGAAGGAAGGAAGGAAGAAAGGAAAGAAGGAAGGAATGAAGGAAAGAAGGAAGGAAGGAAGGAAGGAAGGAAGGAACCAACGCAGCTTTTCAAACTTCAAACTCAAATATGTTGTTTTTATTTCCTTTAAAAAAAAACTAAAAAAAAAAGCACCATGACAACTACTTTTATTTTGGTAAATATAATTACTGTGTGGGCGTAGCAGGCGTCACGGATGGATTAGTGGCTAAGACGCTTACTATGAAAACATTCCCAACGCCTAAAAATTATATTCCTCTAATAGCAATGTCGTCATAGTTACAGTTCACTTAACCCTTAAACAGGCAACGTGCACCAGGAGATACAGACTCTTTAACCTTCTTGTTGTCCTCCCAGGTCCTTCCTCTGTCCTTCCTTCCTTCCATCCTTCCTTCATCTGTCCTTCCTTCCTTCCTTCCTTCCTCAGATCTAAGTTCAGCTGTTAGGGTAAATGTTCCCTCCTTCTGTCCTTTCTTCCTTCCTTCATCTGTCCTTCCTTTCTTCCTTCCTTCATCTGTCCTTCCTTTCTTTCTTCCTCCCTCCCTCCCTCCCTCCCTCCCTCCTTCCCTCCCTCCCTCCCTCCTTTCCTTCCTTCTTCCTCCCTCCTTCCTTTCCTTCCTACTTCCTCCCTTCCTTCCCTTCCTCCCTCCTTTCCTTCCTTCTTCCCTCTTTTCCTTCCTACCTTCCTCCCTTTCCTCCCTCCTTCCCTTTCCTTCCTACTTCCTCCCTTCCTTCCCTTCCTCCCTCCTTTCCTTCCTTCTTCCCTCTTTTCCTTCCTACCTTCCTTGCTTCCTCCCTCCTTCCTTTCCTTCCTTCTTCCTCCCTTGCTTCCCTTCCTTCCTCCTTTCCTTCCTTCCTTCCTTCCTTCCTTCCTTCCTTCCTTCCTTCCTTACTTGAGGTGCAAATGACATAACTAGTAAGGCCTGTTTAAGGGTTAACCCTCCTGCTGTCCTCCAGTCAAGGAAGGAAGGGAGAAAGGAGAGGAGGGAGGAAAGAAGGAAGGAAGGAAGGGGGGAAGGAGGGAAGGAGGGTAGGAGGGAAGGAAGGAAGGATGGTTTTGGGATTATAAATGATGTAATGGGCGTCTATATACTTTTGACCACATCGAGAATAAAAGAGATGTTTGTGATTCTCAAAACAAAACAAAACAACAGCAGCAGAGAGACTCATGCTCTACTCTGTGGGACGTGCACCTCTCCTCCTCCTCCTCCTCCTCCTCCTCCTCCTCCTCTTCTTCTTCTTCTTTAGTGCACGTCTGCGAGGTCGCTACGGCAACGGAGTAAATATAGAGGAGGGAGAGACAGCGCGTCATTGATGCTGCTCAGTTGCCGTGGCGACCACAATGAGATGATGTGGAGAGACAGAGAGAGAGAGAGAGAGAGAGAGAGAGAGACAGAGAAAGAGAGGGAGAGAGAGAGAGAGAGAGAGAGAGAGAGAGAGAGAGAGAGAGAGAGAGAGAGAGTCACGCTTCATTCAAAAATCCATAATATTAGGATGGATGTCACAGTCTGCTGCTCAGGAGCTCTGTGACCTTTCATATAAACTAATGAGAGAGCTTCAAACAGAAAACCTTTAATACTCAAAACTGTTGAAAGAATACTTCATTAAGCTTCCTGTCGTCCTCCTCGGGTCAAATTGACCCCGTCTGTTTTGACTGTTCCTTCTTTCCTTCCTTCTTTCCTTCCTTCTTTCCCCACTCCCTACTACCTTTAGCTTCCTCCCTCCTTTCCTTCCTTCTTTCCTCCCTCCCCTCCTGCCTTCCTCTGTCCTCTCCTTCCTTCCTTCTTCCTCCCTTCCTTCCTTCCCTCTTTCCTCCCTCCCTCCTTCCTTCCTACCTTCCACCCTTCCTTCCTTCCTTCCCTCTTTCCTTCCTCCTTCCTTTCCTTCCTTCTTCCTCCCTTCCTTCCATCTGTCCTTCCTCCCTTCCTTCCCTCCCTCCTTCCTTCTTTCCCCACTCCCTACTACCTTTCTCCCCCCCCTATTTCCTTCCTTCCTTCCATATGTCCTTCCTCCCTTTCTTCCCCTCCCTCCTTCCTTCCATCTGTCCTTCCTCCCATTCCTCTCTCCCTCCTTCCTTCTTTCCTCCCTCCCTCCTGCCTTCCTCTGTCCTCTCCTTCCTTCCTTCCTTCCTTCCCTCTTTCCTCCCTCCCTCCCTCCCTCCTTTCCTTCCTTCCTTCTTCCTTTAATACTCAAAACTGTTGAAAGAATACTTCATTAAGCTTCCTGTCGTCCTCTCGGGTCAAATTGACCCCGTCTGTTTTGACTGTTCCTTCTTTCCTTCCTTCTTTCCCCACTCCCTACTACCTTTAGCTTCCTCCCTCCTTTCCTTCCTTCTTTCCTCCCTCCCTCCTGCCTTCCTCTGTCCTCTCCTTCCTTCCTTCTTCCTCCTTTCCTTCCTTCCTTCCCTCTTTCCTCCCTCCCTCCCTCCCTCCCTCCCTCCCTCCTTTCCTTCCTTCTTCCTCCCTTCCTTCCTTCCCTCTTTCCTCCCTCCCTCCTTTCCTTCCTTCTCCCTCTTTTCCTTCTGTCCTTCCTCCCTCCTCCTTCCTTCCTACCTTCCACCCTTCCTTCCTTCCTTCCTTCCTTCCTCCCTTCCTTCCTTCCCTCTTTCCTCCCTCCCTCCCTCCCTTCCTTCTTCCTCCCTTCCTTCCATCTGTCCTTCCTCCCTTCCTTCCCTCCCTCCTTCCTTCTTTCCTCCCTCCCTCCTGCCTTCCTCCGTCCTCTCCTTCCTTCCTTCCTTCTTCCTTCTTTCCTTCCTTCCCTCTTTCCTCCCTCCCTCCCTCCTTTCCTTCCTTCTTCCTCCCTTCCTTCCATCTGTCCTTCCTCCCTTCCTTCCCTCCCTCGTTCCTTCTTTCCTCCCTCCCTCCCTCCCTCCTTTCCTTCCTTCTTCCTCCCTTCCTTCCATCTGTCCTTCCTCCCTTCCTTCCCTCCTCCTTCCTTCTTTCCTCCCTCCCTCCTGCCTTCCTCCGTCCTCTCCTTCCTTCCTTCCCTCCCTCCTTCCTTCTTTCCCTCCCTCCCTCCCTCCTTTCCTTCCTTCTTCCTCCCTTCCTTCCTCCTTCTGGCCCACGGGCCGCATGTTTGACACCCCCTGCCCTAGAGCATTATGGGAGCTGTAGTTCCAATACTGAGAGCTTGATTACCTCCTGAATCAACGTAAGAGAAGGAAAAAAAGAATAAAAGCAGGAGCCACTCTCTTCTATCCATTCATACACACAACAAAGAATATGAAACACATGGTGACTCTTATTAGGAATGAAAGTATTCTCCTTAGACTGTGACCTTTTACCTACGACTGATGAGAGAGACGGACAGACGCAGAGAGTTAATTGCGCTGGTGTTTCTAGTGGACGTGGTCCCCGAGGAACAGCTGACTGGGAGTCAAAGAGAGAGAGACCTGCAGTTAATTGGAGCGGAGTCTATAGGGGGCGATTAGTTAATGGAGCCGCCTGTGGACCAGATGACTGACATGACATTAAGATCAACAGCAGCAGGGACTATTACAGAAACCAACTGTCTGTCTGAGGGAGGGGGGGAGGGAGAAGGGGGGGGGGGGGGTGTTAAAGGATAATTACAACTTATTTTTGTATGTTTTTCTATTATTTAAAGCATTATTTTATATATTTTAGGGCTGTCAAACGATTAATTTTTTAATCGAGATTAATCGCAGAATTTCCATAGTTAATCACGATTAATCACGTTTTGACTTGCATGTTTAAAATCCTGTTATTTTACATTTGAAGGCAGTTTTAAGCCCATAATGTAAAGCATTTCTTACCAGAGTGTCTTAACTGGGAATCAATCACGGCTCTGCTGCGACTCCCACACTCCAAAATGGTCCTTTGGTGGAGCTGAGGCTGGCTTGGCTGCACCTGGGTGTTTAGGCAGCTGTGGCAGGAGGTAGAGCGGTCGTCCTCCAATTGGAAGATTGGTGGTTCGATTCCCAGCTCCTCCAGTCCACATGTCGATGTGTCCTTGGGCAAGACACTTAACCCCAAATTGCTCCTGTTGCTGTGCCAACGGTGTGTGAATGTGAATGAATGGTTAGATCTCTCTGATGAGCAGGTTGGCACCCTGCGTGGTAGCCCCTGCCATCAGTGTATGAATGTGTGTGAAAGGGTAATATGACATGTCATGTAAAGCGCTTTGAGTGGTCGCACAAACTAGAAAGGCGCTATATAAGTACAGTACATTTACCATTTACCATTTAGCGTGGAGGTGCTAACTCAAACTCCACGTACTCCGGTGGTAGTTAAACTCCGTTTGACACAGGTTGCATTTTACTTTTGACTTGTCAACTGAAGCGTCTGGAAGTGTTTTAAAGTTAAACAAGCCGTTCAAAAGTCCAGTAGCTCTCTTACTTTCCATCAGCGCGGTAGGTTTACTGCAGGAGGCCACTTCAAAGCATAGCGCTACAGCTAGAGGAGCCGTCTACGGGGGAGTAGAAGGGACAAAAAGGCTTGACACATTAAAATGCGATTTTAAAAAATTAACTCGTTATGGATTGCATTAATCTAATCGCGATTAACACGTTAACGCTGACAGCCCTAATTATTTTTTATTATTGATTAACTTCGATTCGTCTTTTGGTCTGTAAAATAGTCAAAGTTGTTTGGTCCCAAAAAAATGATTGATTGACTAATCAGTGTATTCATCACACGCTAAAAAACAAGTCTGGTTAGTCTTCACCTCAGTTTACAGATGTATTTTTACTCTTATTTAAGTATTTCCTTCTTTCCTTCCCTCCTTCCTTCCTTCCTTCCTCCTTCTCTCTTTCTTTCCTCCACTACCTTCCTCCCTTCCTTCTTTCCTCTGTCCTTCTTTCTTTCCTTCCTCCCTTCCTCTTTTCCTTTCTCCCTCCCTTTCTTCTTTCCTTTCCTCCCTTCCTCCCCTCCTTTCTTTCCTTCTTCCACCCTTCCTTCCTCCGTTCCTTCCTTCTTCCCTTCCTTCCTTGACTCGAGGACAGGGTTAAATGTTTGATTGAACGATGAAAGTAATCGTTAGTTGCGTCTCTAGACAAAAAGCATGTTTGTATTTAATGATGCTGCCTTGTTACTAAATAACTTTACTGGGTTCAGTTTTGGTATTTTGTGTCGATTTAAGAGCTCTGAAAGAGAAACACACACACACACACACACACACACACACACACACACACACACACACACACTGCAGCCAAACGGTGTGTAGAAACTGGTCGTTTTCTTTCTTCTTCCAGACATTTTCTCTGCTCTTGTCTCCACAGTTCATTTTTGTTCCTACAAAAATGAAATGAACCAATGACCCCAATAAATGATGGTTCAGGAGGTGTGTATCACAGTGTGTGTGTGTGTGTGTGTGTGTGTGTGTGTGTGTGTGTGTGTGTGTGTGTGTGTGTGTGTGTGTGTGTGTGCCACTGATGTATCGATGCAGCTCATCTGCTCATCTCCACCCGCTCCTTTATAAAGAGACACTTTTCGTAATACGCCATTTATTTTCTCATCATAGACAAACAGTGTGTGGATCTTTATTTAACCCTTCGTACGTCTGCTCAGAAATCACTTTGTGCCATGATATCTGATATTTGGGCAATCTTTATCACTTGTATGAGCTATGTAATGAACAGACAGAGCATCAGGTTGTGTTATAGTTGCTATAGATACGGGTTGTGCTATGGTTGCTATAGATACAGGTTGTGCTATGGTTGCTATAGTTACAGGTTATGTTATGGTTGCTATAGATACAGGTTGTGCTATGGTTGCTATAGATACAGGTTGTGCTATGGTTGCTATAGATACAGGTTGTGCTATGGTTGCTATCGATACAGGTTGTTCTATGGTTGCTATAGATACAGGTTGTGCTATGGTTGCTATAGATACAGGTTGTGCTATGGTTGCTATAGATACAGTTGTGCTATGGTTGCTATAGTTACAGATTGTGCTATGGTTGCTATAGTTACAGGTTGTGCTATGGTTGCTATAGTTACAGGTTGTGCTATGGTTGCTATAGTTACAGGTTGTGCTATGGTTGCTATAGATACAGGTTGTGCTGACATCAGAGATCCTGCTGGAGGCATTTTTGAAGTTGACTTTCATGTTTACATCTTGTACATGAACAGAATGAGTCTCTAACATGTTTTTAATAAAAGTTTAGAACCAATGAAGTAGTGAATGAGTCTGTAGAGGCTGTAAAACATCACATTTAGGCTCAATGAGGAAATTAATCATGTTTTATGTTGTTCATGGCCTCAAAGAGGAAAAGCAAATAAATGTTTTTTTTAACCCTCCTGTTGTGTTCGAGTCAAGGAAGGAAGGGAGGAAGAAGGAAGGAAAGGAGGGAGGGAGGGAGGGAGGAAGGAGGGAAGGAAGGGAGTAAAGGAAAGAAGGCAGGGAGGAAGGAAGGAAGGAGAGAGAGAGCAAGGAACGACAGAAGGAAGAAAGGGGGATGGAGGCAGGAAGGAAGGAAGGGAGGAAAGGAAAGAAGGAAGGGAGGAAGGAAGGACGGAGGAAAGAAGTAAGGAAGGAAGGGAGGAGGGAGGGGGGAAAGAAGGAAAGGAGGAAAGAGAGAAGAAGGAAAGAAAGAGAGAAGGAGAGAGGAAGGAAAGAAGGAAGGAAGGAAGGAAGGAAGGAAGGGGTCAATTTTGACCCAGGAGGACGACAGGAAGGTTAAATAGCATTTTCTTGGTGTGACCTAGGAAGGGTTAAAGAAGAAAGTGTCAGTTTCATGCTGTACAGACTGTAAGTGTGTGATTTGTGATATTGGGCTTTTTACTGTAAATAAAATGTACTTAGCTTGATGGAGATTTGTTATATGATCAACGTCCTAAGTGGTCAAGTGTGAATAGACTGAGTAGATAAATGAATCACTGGAAACATCAGTTCATCAATACATGACACTAACAGATATGTTGTGTCTCCGTCAGGCTTTTACATCGTTTCGAGCTCTGACTGATGCTCCTTTAACCCATTATAGGACACTCATTGAAAGGAAGGGAGGAAGGAAGGGAGGAAAGAAGGAAGGATGGAGGAAGGAAGGAAGGAAGGTAGGGGGGAGGAAAGAAAAAGAGAAGGAGGGAGGGAGGAAGGGAAGGAAGAAGAAATGGGGATGGAGGAAGGAAAGAAGGACAGGAGGAGAGAAGGAGGGAGGGAGGAAGAACAGATGGAAGGAAGGAAAGGAAGGAAAGAAGGAAGGGAGGAGAGAAGGAGGGAGGGAGGAAGGACAGATGGAAGAAAGGAATGGAAGGAAGGAAAGGAAGGAAGGACGGAGGAAATAAGGAACAGGGGAGGGAGAAAGGAAAAGAGGAAGGGAAGAAAGAAGGCAGGAAGGAAGGAAGGAAAGAAGGAAGGAAAGAAGGAAGGAAGGAAGGTAGGGGGGAGGAAAGAAAGAGAGAAGGAGGGAGGGAGGAAGGGAAGAGAGAAGGAGGGAGGGAGGAAGGGAGGAAGGGAAGAAAGAAGGAAGGAAGAAGAAAGGGGGATGGAGGAAGGAAAGAAGGACAGGAGGAGAGAAGGAGGGAGGGAGGAAGAACAGATGGAAGGAAGGAAAGGAAGGAAAGAAGGAAGGGAGGAGAGAAGGAGGGAGGGAGGAAGAACAGATGGAAGGAAAGGAAGGAAGGAAAGAAGGAAGGGAGGAGAGAAGGAGGGAGGGAGGAAGAACAGATGGAAGGAAGGAAAGGAAGGGAGGACGGAGGAAATAAGGAACGGGGGAGGGAGAAAGGAAAAGAGGAAGGGAAGAAAGAAGGCAGGAAGGAAGGAAGGAAAGAAGGAAGGAAGGAAGGAAGGAAGGAAGGAAAGAAGGAAAGTCACCTTTCGGTTGGAAACCTTCCTCCTGTTCCTTTCTTTCTTTTTCCTCTTCTCACAGAGCCTGTTTGAGCTTTATTGCTCTGAGCTCATAATGTTCCCTTGGCCTTCTATCAAATATAGACATAACTCACTGCTTTCACACACACACAATCACACACACACACACACACAATCACACACACACACACACACACACACACACACACACACACACACACACACACACACACACACACACATACAGTACTAATGTAGCCAACGTAGCTTGGCTTGGCAGACTCCATTAAACTAGAAATGGATTGAATAATGTGTGTGTGCGTGTGTGTGTGTGTGTGTGTGTGTGTCTGTGTGTGTGTGTGTGTGTGTGTGTGTGTGTGTGTGTGTGTGTGTGTGTGTGTGTGTGTGTGTGTGTGTGTGTTTTCCCAGAGTCCTTTTCTGCCCACATGTAATAACCGAAACCTGAGGTGTGTATGATTGTGTGTGTCTGCATATG